>OY740806.1:34557453-35137453 GCA_963514005.1 Raja brachyura | reverse complement strand
AACTGCTTCATCAATGATTGATTTACCATTAAAAGGTCAGAAGTATGGGGTTGTTCATTTCCTGGGCAATGAATTAGTCCATCACCTGCACCAAATGCTAATTCCTTACCATTTGTGATTATGACATTTGAAAGATTTGCATGTTGCAGTAACTCACCGAGGCTTTTCTAAGAGCACCTCCCAAACCCAGGTCCTCTACTCTGACAGAAGGGCAGCAGGCGTGTGGGAACATCACCACTTGCAGATTCAACTTGTCACACATCATCCTGATATGAAAATATAATTTTGCTGATTCTAAATCCTGAATCTCCCTCTCCAACAGCACCACAGGCGTACTTTCATAAGGACAGTCACCGTTTGAGGAAATGGCTCGACAGCAATTAGATGGTGGGAATAAATGCTGGCCTTGCCTTTGACACCCTGAGGCCGATTAAATTCATTAAACAAAAACTCTGGGATATTAAAACCCATTTCAATTCAACACCATATGGTATCAGTCATTTCCCATTGCCTTAGATTATTTTGAAACCAGAAATAAGTGCAGCAAGAAGTTAATATTTGTGATTAAGCTCAGTGTTTGGATAGCTATTCCTATTTTACCAAAATCTTCTTCTTCTTCTTGTGTATGGCGTGCACAGCCTAAAGTTGTAGGACAACTTGTTCTATTTGATTGTGCACGCCGGGTTGATTCCATTCGTCGAAATGGGGCGGACCACGTGAAGGTTGCAATCTTCCACCACTTACCAAAATCTAATGTTAATAAATACTTCGTATATGTTTTTATGAGGTTGATCAGAGTGTAATGTTGATGTTTATGTTCTAATAAAATGTGTTTTATTTCGGCATAAAAGAACATTTGTATCATTCAAATGTTATTTCAAAATATGCACATTCCTTTGATATTTTTAATTGTTTAAAACTTATATTCAAATAAAGGACTTCACTTAAATAATTCTACACAGTTTGAAATGTAATCTTCCCCCTCTATTTCCTGCTCTATAATCTCTGTCACATTGGTCACACTCTCTTGCTCTGTTCCTCTGAGCTATAATTCATATGTGCCTTCCACTGGTTGAGATCAGTATTAATCTTCTTGTTGAAGCTTTAAAAGCTAATCTATGATTCCTAAATACTAGTTTCACACTTCCCTACCTCTTTGAGTCATAGACGAGGTCCCGGAGGACTGGAGAGTTGTTATTGTTGCTCCGTTATTTAAGAAGGGAATTATAGGTCGGTGATCCTCGCTTACTGGTTGGAAAACTATTGGAGAGGATTCTTTGAGATAGGATTTAATTCCATTTGGAAGAGAATGGGTTAATTGGCGACAGTCAGCATGGGTTTGTACATGGCAGGTCCTGTTTTACTAACTTGATTGAGTTTTTTGAGGAGGTGATGAAGGTGATTGATGAGGATAATGCAGTGGATGTTTACATGGATTTTCATAAGGCATTTGATAAAGTTCCCTGTAGTAGGCTGAAACAGAAGATTAAAATGCACTGGATCAATAGTGACTTGGTTGTATGGATTCGGAACTGTTTTGCTGATAGAAAACAGAGGGTTATGGTGGAAGGACAATATTCAGGCTGGAGTTTTAAATGACTTGGATGTACACGTGGATGGGTTGGTTAGTGAGTTTACAGTATATGGGTATCGCTGGTTGGCGTGACTTGGTGGGCTGAAAGGCCTGTTTCCATTCTGTATCGCTAAACTAAATTTTTAGATGACACCTAGATTGTTGAGGTCACAGACTGCGATGAAGGCTGTCAAAGTATACAGTGGGATATAGATCAGTTACAGAAATGGGCGGAGAAATGATTGATGGAGTTTAATCTAAGCATGTCTGATGTGTTGCACTTTGGGAGGTCAAATGTAATGGGGGAAATGCACAATTAATGGCATAACTCTTACCAGCATTGATGTGCATGAGGATCTTGGGATCCAAGTCCCCAACTCCCTGAAAGTGGCAACACAAGTAGGTAGTGGTAAATAAGGGAATGGTGGGATATGGGATATGCGCAGGTGGATACGTGATGGAAGCACAGACATTGTGTGCCGACGGGCCTGTTCTTGAGGTGTTCTGTTCTATGTTAAAAAAAACTCTGATTACCAAATCTAACCTCCAGTTCCTTTTGCAGTTGTGAAAATATTGGAATATTTTGCTAGGTTAGCAATGCTATGTAATTACGTCAGTGAGGATTATGGTGATGCACATGAAGGGAAGTGGGGCTTCTGTTGAGCTTGACCTGTATTTTTGCATTGGTTATATGGTAATTGAAAATAAACTCTGAATGTCTAACTTATGTAAGCTTTAGCAAATGCATCTCAAAATCCCTGGGATACTCCTTTACATGTGCTTTTGCTTGCATTATATTCTCCTTCTCAACTCCCTGTAATGCTGTGTTCTAAGTTCTCATCCCTCTGGGTAAAGGGCTTGTCCCACTTTCACGACCTCTGCCAAGTTTGCCCTTGACTCATACTCGCAGCATGGTCGTAGGTAGGTCGTAACAGGCAGTGATGCAAGTCGTAGGTACTCGTGGCATCAAGTAGGTCGGGGCGTTTTTTCTAGCATGATGAAAAATGTCCATGAGTAAAAAAGGTTGTGAAAGTGGGACAGGCCCTTAAAGAAGATTCTTCTGACTTTCCCACGGTACTTTTTTAGTACCATTTTTGTTCCTGCCTTGCTTTCCCCTACAAATAGTAACATTTTGTGCTTATGCTATTGAAATCTTTTAATTTTTTTAATAACGTGACTGTTCAACATTTCCTGATATGTACGACCTTACTGGCTTGGCATCAACCTTTATCTCTTTATTTTTGCCGCTGCTTTGTACATTTTGTCACAGGATATAGAAGTAATCGGAACAGTACAAAATACTACAAACATATTTGTACATTTCCTTGTGTTGTACTTGTTATCGTGACAGTTGTGGAAAACTGATTAACTAATTTAAGTCGTAGTCTCTATTGTGCAAAGGTAATTCAGAAGTGATTGGTGATTTTTCTGTTTTGGGAGCAGCTGGTGGCAACAGGACTCATAAATATTTTACTGCTTTCATTTTATCTTCCATATAATTGCTCCATAGAACCTTGCACAACCGTAGGTTTTCGGACAGTACATAAATTGGTGGAGTTATGGACAGAGAAAGAGAGGGAAGTTGTCAAAGGGTGCAGATGAGTTGGAATATGGGTGGAGAAATAGGAAGTGGAGTTTAATCTGTATGTCTGAGATGTTGCAGTTTGGCTATTCAAATATATGTGGAAAGTATACAGTAAATGACAGGGCTCGGAGGAGTATTGAACGGTGGAATCTTGGGAAGTGAGTCCATGGCTCCCTGAAAGTGGCAACACAAGATGGAGCAATAAACAAGGCATATGGTATACTTGCCTTTATCGATTGAAGCAATGAGTACAAAAGTTGGACTGCATAAAGCTGTTCAGCAACATTTGGAGTATTGTGTGCAGTTCTGTTAGCTGTGTTACAGGAAAGATGTGGATGTCTTGGAGAAGATGCAGAGAGCTTCACCATTATGTTGTTGAACTAGAGATCAGTATGGAGAGGTTGGACAAACTTGTATTGTATTATTTTTGGAGCGTGGAGGCTAAGGACCAATTTGTAAAGGTTTTATTTCTTTTATTTTTAACCTAGCCTGAGAACTAGGCTAGAACTGGTTTTGACCTTGGAAGTGAGGCCTGATCCTCACTGTTTTCCCTCTTGGTTTTTATTTGGGTTATGATTATATAAAAAATACTTGATAAATGTAAGTTACATTTTATAGTTTTTGTTTTAAATCGAAATTTACTTTTCTAAGTTGCTTTGCATGTAAGGTGTTTGGGAGATTAGGGAGGGAATACCTTGTGAAGATGGAATTCTGCCAAATGTTAAAGTTGGGAGAGACAAGGAAAAACCCACCTTATTTAACCACGTAATAAACAATGTTAATTTGTCAGTCTTCACTGAATGTTCAGACAGCAGAAACTAATTTGATATCTGTTTGTGTTGACTATAGCACCAGCTTGGTTTGAAATTTGTTGCAACATATGGACTTGTGGCTTCCATGAGGGAAAGCTGCAGGAGAGATTTGCATATGTATTTTGCATGTCAGTTTGCTTGCACAGTACTCTTTGGTAGACAAAAGTGCTGGAGAAACTCAGTGGGTGAGGCAGCATCTATGGAGCGAAGGAAATAGATTTGGCCCGAAACGTTGCCTATTTCCTTCGCACCATAGATGCTGCCTCACCCGCTGAGTTTCTCCAGCACTTTTGTCTACCTTAGATTTTCCAGCATCTGCAGTTCCTTCTTAATCAGTACTCTTTGTGTACTTTTGAGAATAGTGAAATTTAATGTTACGTAACAACAGGAGAGAAAATTGCAAGATTTGATGGAGACTAAGGAATGGTAGTAGGAGAATAGGGCATTATGGCGGCTTTTACACTTTGGCTAATGATGAGATGGAGAAAGTTCATGAAATGAAGGTTAGTAGGTGTTATTGGCACAAACCATAGGTCTGATGAAGATGGGGCAGCACAGTGATGCAGCTCGTTAAACTGCTGATTCACAGACCTTGTGACTCGGGTTCAATCCTGAACTCTAGTGCACATTCACCCTGTGGCCACATTGATTTCCTCCCATGTCTGTATTTAAATTCATCATAATTATGCCATTGGTGTCAGGGAGTGACACCTGCAACAAATGGTAAGGCTTAAATAATTACAATACAGTATATGGCATTTGAAGTAACTTTTCCTTTCGACAAGTTAAAGGTGTTTGTTTCACAGGTGTTGAAAACCTGCAAATTAACCATTTAAATTTGGCAAAGAAATGCTCATATAAATCAGGAATTGAAAAACGGCCAATTCTGGACTTTTGTGGACCTCAGTTTTGCGTGGTCTTTAATATCGCCTGGTTTACTTGTGAAATCAATGGAGTTTGCCATTTGACTGGTGGGGGAGGGAGAGATTATTTCATGTTTTAACATTTTATCCAGTCTCCTCTTGCAGTATGCAACCACATCAGGCAATGTCTATGAGAGGAGGAACTTCCTGAAAATGTAGCTATATTTACAGATTATAAAAGGGCTACATTTAGAAAGGTGATAAATTACAACAGAAGCTGTGTAAATTTAAAAGAACAGCATACCGTGCAAGGGAACCAAATTGAAAACTTTGGTTAGCCATCGATAGGGTACACTCTCAGAATCTTTCTCCCACAATAGAAATGCCAAAGCAGGCATAGCTTTGAGGTCAAATGGGGAACGTTTAAAATAAGATAGTGGGGGGTAGTGTTAGGTGTGAAGAGGATGCTAGGAGGTTGCAAGGTGACTTGGATAGGCTGGGTGAGCGGGCAAATGCATGGCAGATGCAGTATAATGTGGATAAATGTGAGGTTATCCACTTTGGTGGCAAAAACAGGAGGATAGATTATTATCTTAATAATGGCAAATTAGGAAAAGGGGAGATGCAACGAGACCTGGGTGTCATGGTACACCAATCATTGAAAGTTGGCATGCAGGTGCAGCAGGCAGTGAAGAAAGCAAATGGTGTGTTAGCATTCATAGCAAAATGATTTGAGTATAGGAGCAGGGAGGTTCCACTGCAGTTGTACAGGGTTTTGGTGAGACCACACCTGGAGTATTGCGTACAGTTTTGGTCTCCAAATCTGAGAAAATACATTCTTGCCATAGAGGGGGTACAGAGAAGGTTCACCAGACTGATTCCTGGGATGTCAGGACTTTCATATGAGGAAAGACTGGATAGACTTGGCTTGTACTCGCTAGAATTTAGAAGACTGAGGGGGGATCTTATAGAAACTTACAAAATTCTTAAGGGGTTGGATAGGCTAGATGCAGGAAGATTGTTCCCGATGTTGGGGAGGTCCAGAACAAGGGGTCACAGTCTAAGGATAAGGGGGAGTTCCTTTAGGACCGAGATGAGGAAAACATTTTTCACACAGAGAGTGGTGAATCTGTGGAATTCTCTGCCACAGAAGGTAGTTGAGGCCAGTTCATTGGCTATATTTAAGAGGGAGTTAGATGTGGCCCTTGTGGCTAAAGGGATCGGGGGGTATGGAGAGAAGACAGGTACAGGATACTGAGTTGGATGATCAGCCATGATCATATTGAATGGTGGTGCAGGCTCGAAGGGCCGAATGGCCTACTCCTGCACCTATTTTCTATGTTTCTAAGGTGTGCAGGTCAATTAAAAGACATTCGGAAAAGCATATGGATGGTAAAGGTTTAGAGCAAGATATGGGCCAAATGCAGGCAGGTAGGACAACCCCTTTTTTCCTTCCTCCTCCTCTCCCCCCGTACCCCAGCTGGCACCCATTTTTCCCCTTCCTGTTCCACTTGTATATGGGCCGAAGGGCCTGTTGCCATGCTTTATAATGCTATCAAGTTTTTTCCACAGAGGGTAGTGGGTGCCTGGAACATGCTGCTGGATGTGTGGTGGTGGAAGCAGATACAATAGTGGCATTTAAGAGGCTTTTAGATAAGCACATTGACATGCAGGAAGTGGGGTGATAAAGATCACCTGCAGCCGGAGGTGATTAGTTTAACTTGACATCTGGCACAGATATTTTGGGCTGAAGGGCCTATTCCTGTGCTGTACTGTTCTATGAAACTATTTTGCCTAGCTAACCATTTCCTAAGATCACAAAGGTAAATTAGAAATATTTTTAAAAGATTAAACAGAATTAACTCTTGGAAGAACAATGGCGTAACAATTGCTGCAGTTGCTGGAACTGAATAATTTCTGGTGGAATCCTATGATGAAACATTGTTATTTCCTGCTACTGGACATTAGTCTGAACTGGGTGTTTGATTAACAATAAAAGACGTTGAGGATGATTACAATTCTTGTGATTTAAATGCAAGTAGTGATCTTTATATTAATCAGGATCACGGCAAAGGGAATTGGGCAACATTACAGGAAACTCTAAAGAAAGAATATCCAATACAAAGAATAATGTGGAGGCAACATGGGATTGTAGAGAGGTGAGCTAAATTTATCAAAGATTGGATAAGATTAATGTAGTGAATGCAATGTGAAAGCTTTACAGAATCATTTAAATTACACATTTTCCAAATGATTTGTTCAATTTTCTGTCTACTTGAAAGTACAATATGTACAATTACTACAATGCATTTCATTTTCATCCCCGTGTATGTGTTAGAGAGCAGATGGATTTGAAAGGATTAGGAGATGAGATTGAATGACTGAGATTTACTGTGTTAAGTGATTGATTGGCCAAGGTGGGTAAGCAGTGAGATGTTTAAGATGCATGCTATTAATTTGCTGGGCACTGTAGATGGGTTTTGTGGTTCATTCACTGAAGGTTTCAAAGAGAACTTTCAATATCTGTGAAAATAAAGCAAGTAAGCACTGTGGCCATGCCTTCAGATGCAAATCCTAGGGATCTCCTTCATGTAATCGGATATATCACTTGCATGTCTTCACACATTATTGTTTATTGATCAGGTGGTAGGCAGAGAATCACCAGTAATGGTGTCCCATCCTGTGCCCACACAGTTACCGTTTAATTTTTATTCCCAGGAATCTATAGGGAGTCTCTTGTTTTTCACCTAGATGCTCCTCTAGGCATGATTGAAGGAAACACAGCATCATAATTCTTCTATGCTGTTGTCACCTCCCTCTGACCCTTCCTGTGCCTCCAAGTTATTAGCAGAAAACAACCTGCATTTGATTATCTAACAGTTTTTCATGCATTAAACTAGATTTTTTAATTTGCATTTTGTGGAATAGCATTAAATCTACCATGTACCTATCGTATGTTTACTAAAATATTCCTATTCCTTCGCTCCATAGATGCTGCCTCACATGCTGAGTTTCTCCAGCATTTTTATCTACCTTCGAAGTACCAATCGTAGGTTGCACTGGAGCCTTTAGTTTTGGATAATTGCCTTTTTGATACCCCGCCTTCATTCTGAAGCAATTAATTTAGATTTTTTTGTAGTTCTTACTTCAGTGATGGCATGATACTGTAAATTCCCCATGCAGAAATCTACTTCCAGTACTGATTGCTATTTTTTTCCTCAACTTTTTTGAAATGGGAAGTACATTGACAGGACCATTTAAATGACCCAAGAACATACAAACATGTAATCAGAAATTCATTGCGAGTTTATTTTCAATGTGAATGTTTGATAAAACGCAGATGTTCTGCTTTCTAACTATTTGGAAATCTCAGTGATTCAGCATCTGGCTTGCCAGGTGGTCACAGCTGTGTAGGAAGGAACTCCAGGTGCTGGTTTGAACTGTAGATAGACACAAAAAGCTGGAATAACTCAGTGGGACAGGCAGCATCTCTGGAGAGAAAGAATAGGTGATGTTTCAGTTCGAGACCCTTCTTCATAGCTGTGTTCTCTTTCCACTGATTGAGATCCCAGTTCCTGCGCTTGCTTTACATTTACTGGGTTAACTGAGAAAAATGTACTATGTAACATCTAAACAAAATGTTGAGGTATTAATAAAATTAACATCCATTAATCAGGAAAATGTGCATGTACAGCAGCCTCACAATCCCTAGCATGCTGGATTATCAGAGTTTTACTTTGATCTTGATGTTTCATTGGAACCCTGAACATTGCTGCGTCATTGAATCTAATGAATGACACATTCTCGTTCAACCAAAAATGTTGTCCACTTTTAGAGCTCATCCTATTATATAATTTATCCTGTGATCCATATTACCTTGCACATTATGAGCATGACACAGATTTTACGAGTAAAATTAGCTTTTTCTAAAATTAGGTTATGCCCATAAAATGAATATCCCCAATTCTATCAAGTTTGCCATCTTGTTTTGAATGTTTTGTGCTTGACAAAGAACATTAGTGAATGGATTTAATGCAGATTTTTCCTTTGCCATTCTTGCTGTGATTTATGAGGAGCGTAGTGATGCTTACACTGGGAGATATGCTGGGTAAATAATTGAATTTGCGTACTCTGTAACTTCTTCTTTAGCAATACCAATGGTGTTCAGTTTTGAGTGAAAAGTAAAAATGGAGCTTGCTGGAATTTGTGATAAGAATAGTAAATGTTGGAAAGGTTGACATATCAAATAACATTTGTTGAGAGATACAATTAGTGTTTCAGGTCAATGATATTCTTCCAGGTTTGGTGAAAGGTCACTGACTTGCAACACCTGACCTGTTTCTCCCTCCACAGCTCTGCCTGACCTACTGAATATTTTCCCATTTGCTGTTTTTATGTGCAACGTTAATGTTCGACTTGAGCTTTGTTCATACTCCGCCTGCAGTCTGGCCATCTTGTTGCCGGTGGCAATGAACACTTCCCCGTCTCGCCAACTCTATTTTCATCATTCTTTTGTCAACCTGCTGAGCCCAGCCTTGTATAATCTCCACATGGGTGTATCTGTTACCTGTGGGGTTTTTGTAAATTCTTTTAGTTTCCTACAATTACAAACATTTAAAAACATTGCAGTTTCTGTAAGCTTCTCTAGTCTTATGATTTTGCTCTGAGCTCTGGCTATCTTTCTAAATTCTGTCTTTTTCTGCTACATCATGTTATGGCTTTTACATTTTTTTTGTCCAACAAAGAAAATTAATTCAAAACAAGTGTTAACATAAAGTAATTAATTGATTCTCAAAATAGTTAATTCCACAACTAGTGTATTTAAACCTGGTGGACATTAGTGATTTGATGTTAGAATGACAGTCCAAAGATAAAGCCAAGGCAAAGATAAATAGCAAGTCTAAGACCAGTGCATATTACTTTTCGCTTTGATGTGATCTGCATCATCAGTATTGGATATTGGCATTTCTGATCAGAAGGAAAATGTTCTCATTTAATTTTGCTGGGAGCTAATGACTTGTTTAACCTGCAGATGGTGTTTTGCAGGTGTGGGTAGATAGATTTCTACCTTATACTTTCAAATCTTGCTGTTGAGTTTAGTTTTGAGATACAGCGTGGTAACGGGCCCTTCGGCCCACCAAGCCCATGCTGACCAGCGATCCCTGCACACTAACAGTATCCTACACACACTAGAAACAATTTACAATCTTACCGATGCCAATTAGCATACAAACCTTTGTCTTTTGAGTGTGGGAGGAAACCGGAGAACCCGGAGAAAAGCCACGTAGCTCACACGGAGAACAAACAAACTCTGTACAGACAGCACCCGTGGTCAGGATTGAAACTGGGTCTCTGGAACTCTAAGGTAGCAACTCTCCCGCTGCGCCACAGTGCCTCCCGTGTAGTTTTTCTTATGGTGAGATTTTAATATTTGATTTGTTCTGTGCTGTGTGGCTCAAATGGCTCTTGGATGAAAGGTTTTGAGGTGGTGGCAGGTAGTGCAGTATGGTTCAATAGAAATAGAGACCGTGACTGTTACACTGTTAATGGAGTGTATGAAGTAGACAGTATCTTGCATAAAATACAAGTAAATTCATAATCGTGTATACGTTTAATTAAATTCTAGTGTTTATTCTTTGCAAGCATTCTTTCACAAAAAGTTGGAATTCTGCCCTGCATTTAACAGACATGGCACATCTTATTGCTGCTTGCAACTGGTGCTTTCTGACTTCATTAGAGTGATCTGTTCACAAAGTTGATTCCCACAGGACTTCCAAGATTTCCCTTTATCCCAATGCAGAACGACCTTTTTCGCAACAAGCAACTCCAATGGGTTTTGTTAATGGTAGAGATGGCTCTCCTCTGCTAGCCTGGAGTGATTTCCGCTTGGTGATTGATCATCCCCCATACAATCCTGCTAATGGTCCCATGGTGCGAACATATGTTATTTTCACTTGCCTGTTGCACAGTTTTACCAGATAACTAATAAATGGAAACGAAGAAAATGAAATGGACATTAAATAAAGTATTTCCTTCTTTCTGTTTAGTCGGCAAACATAAGGGTAAAATACGTGTGCAGAAATTGTGGATATATGGTAGTGATATGCATTTACAATGAAGACGTTGATTTTATTCCTTGTTAATAGAAAATTTCAATTTCTGAACATGAGGCTGATGTGTTGAACAACACTGTTTCGTGTTGTACTGTCATGTGGGAATTCTTGTAGGCCCACTTACAGAAGTGGTTGCTGCTGGATACTTAATATCCCATTAAGTGAATTATAGGTTATCTGAGGTAATTAAAAATATTTAGAATTCAATTTTTTTCCTTGCAGAGAGAGACACTCACATTGTCCCCCTACATTTGCCCTGCCCAATTTGAGTCAATTTTGAATGCTGAGCAATTATTAGCTATAACAAAATAATTGTGGTGATCTTCATAACGGCACTGTTGGCTTTCTTTGTTTCCTCATTTTTGCTTCCCTCTTCAGAATTCTGAATTGCATTGTCTTTTCATGAAAGAGAATATTCTGACACAGAAGATGAACAAGAATAACCTGTAATAGAAATATGCCTGTCTGTAATATTATTTAAAAAGGACTCTCTTGGGGGAAAAAAAGTCTCATTTAATTGGGGCCCCACTGTAGTTTAACTATGCGGGATGACTGGAAGAAGAGTGAGAGGGCGATGCTGATAAGGGATTCCTATGTTGCCTTCCTGGTGCTAGGGTCAAGGATGTCTCTAAAAGGCTGTAGAGTGTCCCACAACGGGATTGTTAAGAAACAAAAGCTGTGGCTCACGTCTTTTCCAACAACTTTAGACCGAAAAGGTAATTGGGTCAAGTGGGAAATTTTATGAAGCTAGGAAATAGGTTAAAATGAAAGAGAAATCTTGTGCTTTATCACATGGCTACCTAATAATAAGTACAACAATGGATGGATGAAGCAAATGAATGAGTGGCTGGAGAGATTATGAAAGGAGGGCTTCAGATACCTGAAGCATTGATTCAATTTCTCAAGACTGTGCAAAGTTGGCCATGGAGTTAATTTCAACTCAAGATCAATAGATCTCTGGATACTTGGGGAATTGAGGGTCGTTGAGCTGTTGCACGGAAGTGGCAAGTATTAATGACTGGCCCTGCCTCCATTTGTCACACTGCATTTTCCTTACAAAAAAATAGGTTCTATGAGCATATCCATAGACAAGTAATCCAGCCTTGGCTGACAAGAGAAGTTAAATATCCCATTCCTCTCCTCCTTGGGATCCTTGATATTGATTTTTGGCTTCATTACAGTTCTGTGGGTTGTTCTAACATCAATAAGCCATGAAGTCCCAAGATTTGATGATCTGCATCCTAAGGTTTTGAAAGTGATGTTTATGGCTATTCTGTTGTTTGTAAAATAGTTTGCACAGATTGTAAAATAGCAAAACTGACTCCATTATCGAATAACAGAGTGAGCCAAGTTCCCTATAATTTAGAATGATGTCATCTCATTGAAACAGTTTTTTAGAACTGAACAGGGCAGATGTTGGGATGATGTTTCCTGCAGCTGGACCAACCAAATAAGCGACTGATCATTTGATAACCATTTTTTGGTGTTTATGTGAATATTGTAAAAATAGGGCTAGTGCAGGAAAGCGCTGTTGATGTGGAAAATGAGTGGTAATAGTTATGAGTGTAGTTGAAGGACTGAACGGCCTACTCCATTTCTAATTTTATGTATTTCACTGAAAAAAGAAATTTAACACATTTTTACAATCCAAGATGAATTCTAAAGATATGTCTTCTTCGTGCTTTATCTTCCCCAGCTTCGATATCTTTTTTCTTAGATGAACTGCTTGTATTCCTCCCACTGTCAAAGTTTTTATTCAATGTTTTCTGAATTATGAATATTTTCTTATCATTAAAAAAATGGTACCAGTTTTCAACTGATGTCCTTTCCACAGAATCTTTCTGTTTTCATCCCATGAAAGTATGTTTGATTAAACTTTGTGAACAAAGAACTTAGCTGACCTGCTATCCAGGGGGGGGAGGGTTCCAGCAATTCAAAACCCAAGGAGTAACTTGGCATCCAGGTAAATCTAAGCTTTGTGCTTGGTATGACTTTTCATGTAATTTTGGTAATAGACTGCCCAAAACCACAGGCATTAAGTACTTTGTAATTTTGGCTTAGTCTTTACTATGCATAGTTGCCTCTTTTTTTGCTCGATGAAAATTCATGTCATTAATTGTTGTAAAAATCCCATTGTAAAGAATGCGTTAAAACTATTTAATTCTTTTTTTAAAATTGTGAATATTTTATTTGCTCAAGTGTTTTTAATGTATAGCAATTCAAAGGAGTTTGGAGAGAGCCTGCAGATCTAATTGTGCTTTTTGATTAAGGCAAATGTATATATGTTCTCTTCAGTGAGCTATATCTCACTTCTGTGTGAAATACATAAAATCATAAAGTTTCTTATTGAATTTGAACGGATCCAGAAGCATTATTTCAATCGAGGGAGTTGTAGAAGCTAAATTACATGTTACTTGGTTCTGAAACTTGCTGTAATTGTTTTTTGCTGCTCACTCAATTAAGGCAACTTTATTGAATCTTTTCAAATTAAATGTGCAGTTTCATCCACAGTGTGGAGAAAATGAATACATTTGTCTTAAACGAATAAAACTTAACTAGATTTGTCGGCTCTCTCTAAATAATTTGGTGAGTCTAAAAAAATTATCATTATTTCAACAATTGTTTTTTGACGTGATAATTTGTTTTCCCTTTGTTGCTAAATTGGATGAGGAAGTTCTAAAATTACAGTCAATTGTGCAATACGTTTTGACTGTAGGAACTTGTGGGAGTTCTTTATGCATGTTCCTCACTCTGCCGCCCATCTCATTGGTTCATGAATCAGTTGCGTACAAATGTTGTCTGTTGCAAATTACTTTAACTTGGTCATAGACTCATATCCTGTGGAAACAGGCCCTTCGGCCCAACTTGCCTACACTGCCGGCAGTCTGTTCGTTTTTTCTTTCTTTTTGTTTTTTTTAGTTTGTTAAAAGTTTTGTTTTAACGATCTTTGGTTTGTTTTATGAGGGGGGAGGAGATCGGGGGAAACATTTTTCCAAGTTCTTACCTTCCCGGAGATGTGATCAATTTTCGGATCACATTCTCCGGGCTCTGCGGCCTACCATCGCTGGAGCTGGAGGCCTCCTCAGACTGTCGTGAGCCCCACCGCAGGGCATGGAGTTAACATCGGAGCGGATCCCTTGCCTGGAATTGCGACCACTGTGGACTTGCCAACAAGGGCTCGCAGTCTCGGGTGAGGTTAGTCGGGAGCTCCAACATCGCGGAAGGTTCGTCCAGCCCCGACACGAGGTTCGATCGCCCGGCGTGGGGGAGCTGACCAACCGCCGATGCAGGAGCAGATCACCTCGACGCGGAGGGTCCGAATGCCGCCAGCTCTGGGAGTTAAGATCATCCCGTCAACGGGGGCTCGAGGCCCCCAACCGAGGAAGAACAAAAGGAAGGACTTTACTTTATTTTGCCTTCCATCACAGTGAGGAATGTGTAAGAGTCACTGTGGTGGATGTTGATGTTAAAATGTGTTTTTGAGTGATCTGTTACTTTTAATTGTATGACTGACCTGGCCAATGAAATTCCTCGTATGTTGCAAAACATACTTGGCGAATAAAGTGTATTTCTGATTCTGACATGTCCCTTCTACAATTGTCCTACTTGCCTGCATTTGTCCCATAGCCCTCTAAACCTATCCTATCCATTATATGATGACTTGATATGATATTTATGTTTCATCTTGCTTGGTTTTGGGACCACCAATGCACTGAACAACTAGGAATGTGTGAAATGTATTGTACTTAAAAGCAGAATATGCTCGTGATCAGTAGGTCAGGCAGCATCTTTTAAAATTTACAGGAAGAAACTGCTGATGCAGGTTTACACCGAAGATAGACACAAAATGCTGGAGTAACTCAGCGGGACAGGTAGCATGTCTGGATAGAAGAAATGGATGATGTTTTGGGTCGAGACCCTTCTTCAAACTGGGTTCTGAATTCAATTCATCCAGCATTTTGTCTGTTTCAATTTCAATTGGCAGAAGCTCCATTCAATAGAAACAACTTTGAAGTTTGATGAAAAAGAACGAGGCGATTCCCATGTAGCTTTCCCCAAACTGCCCCATCCTCACATTAAGTAATCATAGGATGCTTTGGAATTGGCTGCCTGAAAAGGGGGTGAAACCAGGTTTAATTTTGCCTGCCCAAGGCTGAGTGGATAGATGCTTAAGGGAGAAATAACAGGTCTGGTAGGGCTGCAGGTAACGAGGCGGCGAATGGGAACCTCTGATTCTTGTAGAGAGCTGGCATGTTTGGTGGACAGAATAGCTAAATATTAATGTTGGGGTAGAGTGCTTTGACATTTGGCATGGAAGGTTATTGCTTTATGCTGATCAATAATGGCTTTGGCAGATCCTTCACTCTGGCATCTGATTGTTTGCTGTTAGTTTTGGAGCATGCATTGGTGACTCTCGCTCCGCCTTCAACACTGTGATATCAACCAAATATCTTCACACTCCTGAATTCCGAACACCAAACACTACCTCTCACCAACTATCATCAGTTGCTAGCCCAGCTTCGTTCTGTGCTTTTCTTATGTCCAGTTCCCTCCAGTCTACTTTCACTCTGAAGAAGGGTCCCGACCCAAAACGTCACCCATCCTTTTTCTCCAGACATGCTACCTGACCTGCTGAGTTACTCCAGCACTTTTTGTGTCTTATCTTCGGTATAGACCAGCATCTGCAGTTACTTTCTGCACATTAAGGCTATGTCCTCTGGTTCTTGGTTCCGTAAATCGGGGAGCATCTGTATCTGAGAATAAACTCTCCTGCTTTGCTGTGATCCAATGGCTTGTCTCTTATAAAGGAAAACAAGACCTCTGTGCAATACATAATGTGAAAACAGTGTAGCAGTCCCTTGACGGTGAGAATCTAGAAATTTCTTCTTAAAATTCCCAAGAATGAGTTTAATTCAGTTTATTCTGACACCGTGAAAATGCTACCAACCGTGACACAGCTGACAGTGTGAAGCATTTGAACTTCGACATTTTCTGCAAGCCATCTAAGCTGTCAGACTGAAGATTGTTGCTCTTCCCTTTGTTAAAGGTTCGTTTTGACTGTAGGGTTTCTAAGTGATCCTTTTTATTTTAAACGCTGGAATCCTTCACGCCAAATGAAAGTAAGCCCTTGCACGTCTGAATAAAACGCTGGGTTTTTGTAAAGTTTTGGGGAATGTCAATACTGCTAACTAAATGTCTAACTAAATGATTTGTAGCAATTCCATCTTCAAATATCCCTTACTATTCTTAAATGTTTCCCTGGGAGTATTGTATTTCACTGCAGATAGGCTTTTGCACTTAACGAAGATAAATGGATGAAAATACTGTTCCTCAAGAGGCCAATTCAGTTTGTGGTTTGTGTCATTAACAGAGAAATAGATTTCAACTGTTTAAGTCCTGCACAATACAGATGCCAGGCAGGCTGTGGCAGATAGGATGAGAACGACCATGAGGAGAAAAAAACAACTAGCTGTCACTTGTGCACCTGTCCATGGTTATATTGATAGGTACAATAGTGGTCTGAAACATTCAGCTTGCCTGGGCTGACTTCCAACCTGTATAACTGTCGCAATGTATGGTCTATCAGGGCTCTCACTTAACTTTTTTCCCTTGTTGCAACCTCGGCAGGTTTTTAGGTTGCCAAATGACAGTTTAGGTGGTCATTTAAGACCGCTTGCATGACGCGTGCGATAATGTGCTCGGACGAAGCGCGTAGTTACTAGTCGTAATTATGGTCAATGAAGCATTCACATATTATTTCTGCTTCAAATAAAGTCACAAACCAAACATATTCACCAATCAAAACATGATCTATACCACAATGACATGCAGCAAAATTACAATACAGTATCTCATCTCTTTTTACACGTTGCAATGAATGCAATTTCTATTATTTCTTTCCACGCTGGGCCTGTTTCCAAGCTCTATCTTTAAATTAAACTAAAAACACTAAAACCAGAGGAAATCTAAAGAAGGGTCTCTACCTGAAACGTCACCCAATTTCTTCTATCCAGAGATGCTGGCTGCTCCATGGAGTTCCCCCGCACAATTAAAGCATGGAATAGTCTTCACCCTACCATAGTTACCCAACCAGACTTAACTAAATTTAAGGTAGCTCTTTTTTCCCCAAGAATATATATACACAATAAATAAACAGATAAAGGGCAATAGGCTGTTATTTTTTGGAGTTTGGTGGTGGTGGGTCCATTACAGTTTAAATTCCATTTGGAATATTTTAGGAGGACCAGGAAACCAAGAAGCAAGAGGTACTCCAGGGAGTTACTCCAGCTCCAGGGAGTGATTGCGTTTGTTTTCAGCCGAGGTGGCGACCGGACAGCAATGGCGGCCAGATCTCCCACAATGCAAAGTGCCCGATGCCGACCAGTTGCCGTGGCAGTGCGCATGTGCAGGGCGGCTGATGATGTGCTGGCCATGCTTGTGCGCATGTGCAGGGGAGGATGTGCAGGCCGTGGCAGTGCGCATTTGCAATGTGGCTGGCCGTGCCGGCGGATGAGGAGCAAGCGGAGACCTGAGACACGGATACGGATGGCGGGCGGAGACAGAGAGTGATAGAGAGGGGGGCCTGCTCAGAATTAAACGATAGGTGTCCCGGGTGCTTGCCAAGCCGGGCAAATTTACACAAGTTTTAGGTTGCCCGGCAGGACGTTAGGTCGCCATTGGCACCCGGGCAACCGCTAATTTCGAGCCCTGTCTATGGCACAATTGTGGAGAGCCGACTGAACTTCTCAGTGGAGTTTAACAGTCATGCCCTAAAGTGAATCTTGTGCCGTGAGATTGGGAGTAGTGTCGAGTTTATGTGACCAACATGCTGCTGATGCCATGATACCACAAGTTCCAAAAATAGTTTTATCAACCTCCCAGGCAAGGCCTGACACTTGGTTTCTCTTTATTAAATGGAAAATAAGTTGGTCTTCAACATGATAGCAGTCTAATTAAATTGACTGAGGTCTTGAAAACTGAAAAACATCAGATTATGTTGTAAAATAGATTTGCATATTTGTACTTCTCCATTACCAAAATCTGATAAAGTATTGGCTCTTAAATCTACAGTATGTTATCACTTTTTAAATACATTGCTCCCAGATCTTCAGAGTTAAAATACCGTGGAGCATTACTACTGACATTAGGACAAAATGATCCATCCTGTCAGCAAGTAATATTATATTTTATATTTTGACCTTTTGTAATTGGTAGTTTGATGGTCTTTGGTGCACTCTCCCTTTATTTTATGACTATTGGAATTAGCAGTCAGTTTGGAGAGAGGTGGGGCAAAAATTGGTTCCTGCGTTACATCACTTTATTCAAAGTTGTCAACAGCTGAGTTTCTCAACAGCTTTTTGTTTTTAAGTTCAGGTTCCAGCATCTGTGGTGTCTTTTGTCTTCGTCATCAGTTTATCAGTTGTACATACCTATATTCCAGATCAGTAATTAGAGTTCAGCTCATTTTGGTTGAATAACTATCTTTCAGCAGATGTGTTGTTAGATACAAGAAGCTATTTCAAGCGCATCATATAACGAGCAGATTTTGTAAGATATAACTGCAGCTGTAACATCACTCTCATTGTTTTGCACCACCCCTCTCCCTCACGCACAACTTGCTCCTTCCCCAAACATTTTTCATCAAACATTTTTCCCTGTCCAGAGCCCTAAACTGAGCCATTGATACAATTCCTTCCTGGGGTCTTAGTCAGCCTGCGGCCATTCAGCAGTTTAGCTTTGCAGCTAAATTTCACCTTAAGACTAACTATTGTTGGAGTTTCCACCCATGCAAAGGCTGGAAGATTGCAGCTCCTGAAAGCACTAACAGAGTTTACTTGTGTAGGAAGGAACTGCAGATGCTGGTTGGTAGGTAGACGCACTATGCTGAAGTAATTCAATGGGTCAGACAGCATCTCTGGAGAAAAGGAATAGGTGATGTTTCAGGTCTCGACTCAAAAATCACCTAATCGTATTCTCCAGAGATGCTGTCTGACCTGCTGCGTTACTCCAGCATTTTGTCTCTCCCAGATTTAACTTGCCTGGTGAGTGAATGTTTGCATAGTAGTGATCTCTGCTGTGCAGCTCAACTTTCAGTGTGAAATTACAGATAAGTACTAGCATTTAAATCAGTTACCGCAAGCAGGGTGGGGTGGAGCGGAGCAGCGTACCATTCTCCTGCTAACAGTAGCCATGGTTGTTCCTCTTCTTGGGAAGGGAAAGAGGCATAATCCAGAAAATGATAGACGAGTGAGCCTCGCCTAAATGGCAGGGAAGCAATTGGGGAGGATTCTTAAGGGAAGATTACTCGCGTTTTGAAGAAAATGAGCTAATTCGGTGCAAGGGCAGGTCATATCTTTCAAACTTAATTGAGTGTTTTGAGGAGGTGATGAAGGTGATTAATGAGGGCACGGTAGTGTAAATGTTGCCTGCATGGACTTTAGTAAGGCATTTGTCACGGAGATTCAGAAGATTGATATGCATGGGATCCACAGTGACTTGGTATTTGGATTCCAAACTCTCTTAATTTTGGAATGCAGTGGTGGTGGAAAAGTGTTACTCCGGGTGAAGGTCTATGACCTTTGGTGTTCCATCAGTGCTGTGACCTCTGGGGTTTGTGATATAAGCAGGCATTTAATGGGTTGGTTTAGAAAGTTTGCATATGACAAAAATATATATGAAGGTGTGGACGGTGAGGAAGGCTGTCTAGGAAAGCAACAGCATATAGATCAATGTGATTGAACCAGGGGTCTGGTAACTGGGTCTGGCGGACAAAGCTTTGATTACCTTGGCTGCTATTTCGATCTTCCTGAAAATGTTTTGTTCACTCCAGCTCTAAAGGTTTTTGATGTCATGCAACTTTTTGCTTTGTGATTGCAACATGTGTTTTACAGTTGAGTGTTCATAGATGAGCCAATCAGCTGGATCGGCAAACTAATTTGGATGTGTTTGACACCGTCAACAAGTATAGAGTGAAAACTTGAGATATCTTGCAGAAAAAAAGGATATTAATCATGTAATGCAGGTAGTTTTTTTTACGATTAGTTGTGTAACTTTAACGATCATCATTTCTTTCATATGCTGGCTATTTCAATTTGGCGATTCACGCAGCTGCTGAGGAATTGGATGATTCTTTTGAGCTTTAAATTTGGAAGCATAAACTGGCAGCTGACTAAGTTTACAATATGTTTACAATATGGACAAGGCATGTTATGATGCGACACAAGAGACGGTCGATACTGGAATCTGGAGCAACAAACAATCAGTTAGAAGAACTCCATGGGTTGAGCAGTACCTGTGAGTGGGAAGGAATGGCTGACGTTTTGGTTCAACACCAAGCATTAGGTCTGAGAGTTGAGAGGGAGATAGCCGCGGTGAAGAGGAATGGGTGTGATGAGACGGAGCGAGAGATGATTGGTGGGGCTATTTGAGGTGAATGACGATGGGCATATTGGGTCATATAGGGCGACCATGTTGGGAGGTGTGTGGAATGGCGCTGGGAGGTAGAGGAAGGTGGACTATGGATGAAGGCTGGCAGAAGGCAAGGCAACTTTATTTATAAGCACATTTCATACACGAGACATACTCAAAGTCCTTCACATAAAAACATGTCATACTATAAAATGAAATAATTTAAAAAAAAAAAAGAAATAAAATAGAAGAATTAAAAGAAAATGAAAGCAAAGTTTAAAATGCATTATAGAAAAGTGCAAAAGTTAAAAGTGCAATGTAGTTAGGATTTAGCTGAAAGCTAAAGTAAACGTAAGTTTTCAGTCTTGTTTTAAAAGTGGTCAAAGTTGGGGCAAGTCTTAAATCTTCAGGAAGTTTATTCCAGCTATTTGATGGATAGTAACTAAATCCTGATTTGCCATGTTTTGTATTTACTCTGGGAATCACTAACAGATTGGTCTCTGAAGAACTTAGCGGTCTAGAAGACTTATATAGTGGAAGCATATCAGTGATATACTTTGGTCCTAAACCATGTAGTGATTTATAGGTGAGCAGCAAGATTTTAAAATCAATTCTCTGACATACAGGGAGCCAATGTAAGGATTTAAGAATTGGTGTAATGTGTTCAAATTTTTTGGTCTTTGTTAGAACTCTAGCAACAGCGTTCTGAACTAGCTGTAGCTGCCTGACAGTTTTTTTTTTCGGAAGACTGTCGGAAGAAGGAAAAAAAACCAGATTGAATCCGATGAGGAGAGGATGATGGTGGAGATAGCTGCTGCCGGGTGATAAGCGGGAACACAAAGTATGACTCCATGACAAAGGTTACCCGTACTGGAATCTGATGAGTATGGAAGGTGATACTGGGAGACATTAGGGAAGAGGTGAAGTAGAAGCAAATGAGGAAGGAGCTTGTCCGTATGCGTGTGTGTGCGTGTGCGCACACGTATGGGATGAAAATGCCTGATGGGCAGCTGGAGGAGTTGTATTGAAAAAGGGACCCAAAATAAGGGAAGATCAGAATGGGAGAAAGGTGGAAACAAACCACATCAGAGGGGAGAGAGAGAGAGAGAGTGCTGCCTAAAATTGGAAAATTCAATGTTCGTACCATTGAGTTGCAGACTACCACGGCAAACTACACGTTAACTAGACAAGGTGAAAAATCTGCGTGGGATTTTAAGTTGAACAAGGACAAGATCACATTCCTTGTGGAACTGCTCCTGGTAGATACAAATCAAAACCTTGTTGTTGGTAAATAACTATCGAAAGCCCCGGGCTGCTTTCTCACACATTCACGTGCAAAGCCCAAGGACATAGCTATGTCACTCTGGAGCTCTTTGAGAGTTTTGGTTTCATCTTGTTCCAGAGGAACAATCCAGAGGTTCCATCTTGTTCAAGACGACGGGTGTGGGCAAATTGGGCCGAAGGGCCTGTTTCCACACTGTATCACTCTGTGACACTATGACAAAAAGATTTTAAAAAGCTCGGGCTTACTATGAGTAGCGCAGCTATTCTTCAATAAGATAATTAGAGGGCATACAAAAATGCTGGAGAAACTCAGCGGGTACGGCAGCATCTATGGAGCGAAGGAAATGGCAATGTTTCGGCCCGAAACGTTGCCTATTTCCTTCGCTCCATAGATGCTGCCGCACCTGCTGAGTTTCTCCAGCATTTATGTCTACCTTCGATGTTTCTGGGAATATGCCTGTTGAATAGCTGCCTGATAATTTCACTGCACGGCACGGTTCGAAGTGCCTGCAAGGAATAGTTTATTCACAACCTGCTCAATTCTGATTACTGTGTACAGGTTATTTTGAGCTTCAATTATTCTTGTAGATACTATTTGTGAGACTACTTTTAGCATAGTGAAGAATATAATAATCCTGTGTAGATCATGGAGGAAAATATTGCCAAATGTGAAACTTGGGAATGTTCTTCAGACAAAGAAGGGTTTGAGGGATTCAACTCAAATGTTGGACAAAATGATCTCTGGAGGCATTATGACAATGACCCAATGGGCTTTTACCGAGAAATATGGGAGCAAATTTGCAGAAGTAGAAGTACAGTATGCAGAAGTAGTGGAAGAATGGTTTGATGAAGATGAGAAACAAGAAGTTGGTGAGATTGTAATTGATGCACAAATAATGCAGAGTGTCCTAATAAGATCAAAAAAGCAGAAAATGTTGGCAGAGAAGGAGGCACAAGAAACAACTCAAACATATCCCACTGTGTAAAAAAAGTGAAATGAAAGCGTGTACAAATGCCATTCTATACTCTTGAAAATCTGCTTATCTAGCCTCAAGAAATTTGTGAGCGTGTTGGATAATCGCAGGTTTACTGCAGTTGGAACAGCATCTAGTGATTTGGAAAGTCCAAAGGTCTGGCACTGGGTTAATGGTTTTCCTATGAACTAAATTTTCTTTTTTTTGTCCACATGTCACTAAGCTCTTTGTTCATGTCACCATTTTTTTTGTTTTTTTGCGTGTACGTGTGTGTATTTGTGAGTGTATATCTACACACTGAACTTTTTCTCTCTCTTGTTTATCACACTGTTTACAGTGTACCATGTTTACATATTGTGTTGCACCACTGCAAGTAACAATGTCATTGTTCTATCTGAGACGTATGACAATAAAACACTCTTGACTCTCTCTATATGCAATGACACAGGAATAATCGAATAAATAGGGTTACAAACATAACCCCCCCCCCTCTGCCGACCCCTTTGTTGATCTAGGCTGTATGTTTCTGGTTTTGTGATGGGGTCTCAGCAGTTGATGATTGTTCAAATGGCTCGAAGCAATGTTGAAAAAATGTGTGTAAAGTTCTGATCGTAGTTCTGTGGTGATACTTTGTTAACCTCGTATCTTTAGAATTTTTCATCCAAAATGATGCAGAAAACAACGCGTAAAAGCTTTTGTTACTGGCAACAATTGCCAAAAAACATGCGAATAACAGGGGCCATTAGAAAAGTACAGAACATATATTTTTCAAACATAGTGCCTAGCGCCACAGATGTTCAAATTAGCTGCACATCCTTGAATTATTACCCCTTTTTGTTGAAGGATTAAAATTGGTCAGCCGGCTTAAAAAAACAAATCTTAAACCGCGCATGCGCAGATTGTTCTCTTCGTAAAAAATAAGTACCAATTCAATTTTCCCAAGGCTTCTCAATCTCCTTCATTTTTTAATTACTGAATGGGTGGGGGACGGAGGATGAAGGCAGGTGGATAGATGGTGGGAAAAATGGGAGCAGACCGGGACGTTGAACCAGTTGTCATCTTATTGAATGACAATACTAATTCAAGGGTCCAATTGGAGGGAGAGTTCCTTTCACAGCGCGTGGAGAGTCTGCGCCAGGGGTTAAAGATGCGAAAAGGCAGAAGTGTTGAGAAGGAGAGGGTCGAAGATCATATCAGTAACTCGCTCACCGCTGCCGCAGCGCTCCGGGCACGGACAGCAGAACTGGCCGCCACTTCCGGGGATAGAAGCAGCTCGGGTGCGAGCGGCCGCCGGGACCCGACACCAGAACCGGCTGCCCTTCAGCGCGTTCTGATCACCTCTGGCAGTGCTCTTCGTCTGAACATCTCTCACCTGCCGCTCGCCGGCTTCGCTCATGTCAACCGGGGGGGGCCAATTAACCTCAACTGGTCCTTTGAACGCGCTGTCTGAATTTAAAGATTTGCGGGAAGCCGGCCGGCGAGCGGCAGGTGAGAGATGTTTAGACGGAGAGCACTGCCAGAGGTGAGCGGGGACCGGCAGAAGGGGCTGATGTGGCTGAAGTGCCAGGGTCCCGGCGGCCACTCGCAGTTACCCTCGGAAGTGGCGGCCAGTTCTGCTGTCCGTGTCCGGAGTGCTGCGGCAGCCACCCGAGCTAATTCACTCCCCGGCCACAATAAAACCATATAGCAATTACAGCACGGAAACAGGCCATCTCGGCCCTTTTAGTCCGTGCCGAACACTTCACAACGCCAGACTCCCCAAATACTGTGAACGGAGCTCTCCCCCCACCCCGGGAAATACAGCATTTAAAAACATAAAGCACCAAGAAATGCACTTACCACGTTATTGGCACATTAAGTCCATTCTTCATTCTTTGTTTCCTGAGATACTATTAAAATAATGGCAATCCACATTTGAAAATCCCGCCAAGAAACTCGTGCTGCGCATGTGCAGTATGCTGCTGCGCATGCGCAGTACTGCAAAGGCAGAATTTCTGCTGTCTTCAGCTTCCCTTGAAACTGACGGCTTCAGGCAGCGCTGACGGCACGTGGGCTGCACAGAGCTTCGCGTGTTACAAGTGCTGCGGATGAAAGGCACGTTGAATTATGCCTATCTAAGAGATCGATGCCTTTTCTCCCATGCCTTTACTATTTATATTTAATAATTGCCATTTCATAATTTTAGTCAGGGTAGGCAGTGCCTACCTTGCCTACCCTGACGGCACGTGCCTGCTTCAATCACAGTGAGGAATGTGGAGGAGCCACTGTGGTGGATGTTTATATCAATTTTTTATGTAGTTGTGTGTCTTGTTGCTTTGTTGGTATGACTATATAGCAAGCCAAATTCCTCATATGTTGCAAAACGTACTTGGCCAATAGATTATTATTATGATTTGCTTTTCTGCAGAACATCTGTGTAATATCCTACTATCTTAAATGCATGTGTTGCATCAAAGTGCATTTTGCAAGGAAGGATGCATTTTGGAGAAGGTTCATGTTATTGGCGAATAAGTCGTTTAAGAAAACTGCAAAGCAAAGAAATATGAATTGTGTCGAATAAATTAGACCATGCTTGATATACTGATTAGTGACTGTCTCCTTAATTTAAAAAGATATATAAGTGAAGAAAGTGATTCACTAGAATGTTACCAGAATTAAGAAAGAAAGTATGAACAGGCAGGAGAATATATTCTCTGGAAAAGATAAGACTGAGGGATGATCTGACGCAATTGGCTATAGTGAAAAAGTTTGATTAGTCATCATTTGAAGGTCAATCAAAGACTGGTATTTAAAAGAAAATGGCCAGGAATAAATCAAGGTTGACATTCTGAGACTTCGAAATTAATTGGCATTTGAAGCTCATTGCTGCAAGGGATAGTTGAGGTGACAAATGTGACGTACTTGAGGTGAAGCTGGATAGACACTTGAGAGTGAAAGCATTAGAGGCATTAATGAGGTTAGAAATAGAGTGGGAAGAACACAATATGATGCATAAATAATGTAGACAAGTAGGCCCAAATGGATATGAAGAAGGATCCTGACCAGAAATATTATATCCTCCACAGATGCTGCCTGATCCGCTGAGTTACTCTAGTGCTTTGTGTTTTATGCCAAATAGATTTGTTCTTTTCTGGACTATTGTGTATCTTCTAGATTTTGCTGGATCTATTTTAAATGGTGTCATGCTGGAACTGTTTTCAGCCGTGAATCATTGATCAGTACTAATTCTATTGCATGGTTTTTAACTGCAGGTGAACCTCAATGATTCGCATGGTCAATTGGTTGTTCATTGGGCTGGAGAGAAAAGCAGGGTGATCGTGGCACTTGCCCGTGATAATCCATTCCTGGACGGACTTCTCACCAGTTCGGTAGGTTGAACATTTAAAAAGTGCAGCGGGCCTGAAGCCTCCACGTTGCTCACTCCTCCCACCTCTCTGTTGCTAACGGCACTGGGTCCTAGTGCCCGTCTCCCCAGCCCCGGTGACCTCAGTGGCTATTCCACTGGGTCTTTCCCATCCCCCTCCTACCATGTAACCCCTGCTCTTTCACACCCACATCACAGCCCCCATATCCCCCCACCCCCTGACCACCCTCCACCCCCCCACCACACTACACCCCGTCCTCAGTCCACTCGCCTGCCTTCCTCCAGCCACAACCCCCATCCCTGCCGTGTGTTCACCATCCCCCCGGACCTCCCCCTCTCCGACACCGAAAGGTCGGTCCTCAGCAGAGGTCTTACCTTTGTCCCCCTCCGTCCCCACCTCAATGAGTTCCGTGCCCACCACGACTTGGAGCTCTTCTACCGTCGCCTCCGCCTCACAGCGTTTTTCCACGGGAACAAGTCCTCGCCCCCCACTGATGATCCCTTTTCCTGTCTCCCACGTACCCCCTCCTCGTGGACCCCCCCTCGTGGCCCTCCAGCTTTAGAACTATTTATACAAAACTGCCGTCGGGACATCAACCGCCTCGACTTCTCCACTCCCCTGTCTCACTCCAATCTCTCCCCCTCCGAACGTACTGCCATCGACTCACTCCGCAACAACCCAGACTGGGTTATCAAACCTGCCGACAAGGGAGGTGCCGTGGTAGTCTGGCGCGTCGATCTCTACAAAGCAGAGGCCACGCGCCAACTCTCGGACACCTCCTCCTACTTACCCCTGGACCATGACCCCACTGACGAGCACCAGGCCACCATCTCGAGCACCATAACCGGCTTCATTAACTCCGGCTCCCTACCCCCCCGAGCCTCCAACCTCATCGTTTCCCAGCCCCGCACAGCCCGATTTTACCTTCTCCCCAAAATCCACAAACCCGACTGCCCCGGCAGACCCATTGTCTCTGCCTGTTCGTGCCCCACCGAACACATTTCCACATACCTTGACTCCATCCTATCCCCCTTTGTTAAATCCCTCCCCACCTATGTTCAAGACACCTCAGACACTCTCCGTCGGCTCCGCACATTCCGTTGTCCAGGCCCCCATCCTCTCATCTTCACCATGGACGTCTAAAAAATAGGGAAGAAGGGTCTCGACCCGAAACGTCGCCTATCTCCTTCACTCCTTAGATGCTGCTGCACCCGCTGAGTTTCTCCAGCTTTTTGTGTAACCCCCATTTAAAAAGTAAATACTGAAATAAAATAGTGATTTGTCATACTGCTGTATAATTTCAATTTCTTCCCAAAATATTTACTGTCACAATAAAAAAAGTTGGAATTTGCCTGAAATCTAATGGTTTCATGTGCCAATGTCTGCTCTGGTAATTCAGATAATTAAGGATTTAAAAAAAAAAAACAGTTTTTAACTAAACATCATGAATAATTTAGTCTTATAGCCGTTAATACTTGGTTCAAGTAAAACTACACCCCTCCTCTGCCTCATTTTCCCAGCACCTATCCACGCTCTACCTTAAATGACATGTGACATTTTTCTGTGAATTAATAACATTTGATAGTAAGCAACCAAGGGGGAAATCGGGTGATAACTATAACCTTGAGTGTGATTAAGATAAGTCGATTCTCCCTCATAAGGCAGGATTCATTGGTGTTGAGGTTTGTCAAATTGTAGCCTTTTTAATTCAGTTGGAAAATGTCTTCAGTGTCTGGAGACTGGGAAAGAAAGGGTAGGTACTTTGACTTTGGCATTTTGAAAGGATATGTTGATGTATTTGCTGTTTAACATAGAAACATAGAACATAGAAAATGTAGGTGTAGGACATTCGGCCCTTCGAACCAGCACTGCCAATCAATATGATCATGGCTGATTATCTAAAATCAGTACCCCGTTCCTGCTTTTTTCCCATATCCCTTGATTCCTTTAGCCTTAAGAGCTAAATCTAACTCTGAAAACATCCAGTGAATTCGCTTCCACTGCCTTATGTGGCAGAGAATTCCACAGATTCACAACTCACTGGGTAAAGAGGTTTTTTCTCACTTTCACATTTTCATTGATGATGTGAGTCATGGAATAATACAGCATGGAAACAAAGCCGTTGGCTCAACTCATCTATGCTGACCAAGATACCATTTGAAGCTAGTCCCATTTGCCTGCGTTTGACCTACTAAAGAGATTAAATGAATGGACAATTGCAGGACACGTATTTCAAATTGGAAAGATCATTCATTTTGAACCTCAAAGAGCAAGATGCATTTTAAATAGTAGAAGCACAAGGAGATAAGATCGCTCAAATAAACTTAGATCTATATACATTATTAAAGTGCCCTACTTAAGCAGAGAAAGTAGCCGGGAATAAAAGCACAAAAACAAAAGAAGTTGGAACTACTTAGCAAGTCAAGTGGCATAGATGGAATGAGGAGTAAATACAGTGGCTTGCTAAAGTTTTCATACCCCTTGAACTTTTACGCATTTTGTCACATTACAACCACAAACGTAAATGTATTTTATTGGGATTTTATGTGATAGACCAACACAAAGTGGCGCATAGTTGTGAAGTGGAAGGAAAATGACACAAGGTTTTCAAATTTTTTAACAAATAAAAAACTGAAAAGTGCCGTGCAAAAGTATTCAGCCCCCTTTACTCTGATACCACTAAATAGAATCCAGTGCAACCAATTGCCTTCAGAAGTCACCTAATTAGTAAATAGAGTCCACTTGTGTGTAATCTAATCTCAGTATAAATACAGCTGTTCTGTGAAGGCCTCGGAGGTTTGTTAGAGAACATTATTGAACAAACAGCATTATGAAGCCCAAGGAACACCCCAGACAGGTCAGGGATAAAGTTGTGGAGAAGTTTAAAGCAGGGTTAGGTTATAAAAAAATATCCCAAGCTTTGAACATCTCACGGAGCACTGTTCAATCCATCATCCGAAAATGGAAAGAGTATGGCACAACTGCAAACCTACCAAGATATGGCCGACCACCTAAACTGACAGGCCTGGCAAGGAGAGCATTGATCAGAGAAGCAGCCAAGAGGCCCATAGTAACTCTGGAGGAGCTGCAGAGATCCACAGCTCAGGTGGGAGAATCTGTCCACAGGACAACTATTAGTCGTGCACTCCACAAATCGGGCCTTTATGCAAGAGTGCCAAGAAGAAAGCCATTGTTGAAACAAAGCCATAAGAAGTCCCGTTTGCAGTTTGCCACAAGCCATGTGGGGGACACAGCAAACATGTGGAGGAAGGTGCTCTGGTCTGATGAGACCAAAATTGAAGTTTTTGGCCTAAATGCAAAACGCTATGTGTGGTGGAAAACTAACACTGCACATCACCCTGAACACACCATCCCCACTGTGAAACGTGGTGGTGGCAGCATCATGCTGTGGGGATGCTTTTCTTCAGCAGGGACAGGGAAGCTGGTCAGAGTTGATGGGCAGATGGATGGAGCCAAATACAGGGCAATCTTGGAAGAAAACCTGTTAGAGTCTGCAAAAGACTTGAGACTGGGGCGGAGGTTCATCTTCCAGCAGGACAACGACCCTAAACATACAGCCAGAGCTACAATGGAATGGTTTAGATCAAAGCATATTCATGTGTTAGAATGGCCCAGTCAAAGTCCAGACCTAAATCCAATTGAAAATCTCTGGCAAGACTTGATAATTGCTGTTCACAGGCGCTCTCCATCCAATCTGACTGAGCTTGAGCTATTTTGCAAAGAAGAATGGGCAAAAATTTCAGTCTCTAGATGTGCAAAGCTGGTAGACATACCCCAAAAGACTTGCAGCTGTAATTGCAGCGAAAGGTGGTTCTACAAAGTATTGACTCGGGGGGGCAGAATACTTTTGCACGCCACACTTTTCAGTTTTTTATTTGTAATAAAATTTGGAAACCATGTATCATTTTCCTTCCACTTCACAATTATGCACCACTTTGTGTTGGTCTATCACATAAAATCCCAATAAAATACATTTACGTTTGTGGTTGTAACGTGACAAAATGTGGAAAAGTTCAAGGGGTATGAAAACTTTTGCAAGCCACTGTATCTCTGTTAGTATTTCAATGCAAACATTTGTGACATTTTTAGGTTAAGTATGATTAGATGATGGTGGATAGTGTAACCTACATGGGAAGTGAAGTGTGTGGTCATCAAGGGGAAGAGTGGGGGAAAGGCACAGACAATGAGAAGGGAATGTTCAAAGGGAAGTAAATTGGTGTTATACCACTGAATTTGCACGGTATCATTTACAGCCACAACCATATTGTCGTTGTGAGGTTTTAAATGTAAATACCTATTTCGTTAAGTTGATCACTTTTTAAATTTTCTTATCCACTGCCATATCTTACGGTAGGACTTGCTGCTTAATATCTCTTGCATTTGTAGCTACAGTTTAAATTATTTCTTTTTGTCAAATTTTCAACTGTACTAATGCACCTAACTACCCGAGTCTGACATTTTACTTTCACAGGCTACCCCAAATGGTTGCCATGTCTGTTTCCAAAGTAGAAATAGCATGGGAATAAATCAGAAAATATATCGAGCCATTTAAGGTGTAAAGGTGGCTAGTTAGTTTCAACACATCATTAAGGCGAATAACACAAGTGTTTTTAAGGTGAAGCTAGAGAAGCATATTGGAGGGAAAAAAAAGTAGAAGATTTTGCCACGGGGAGATTCCTGTGCAGTACAATACTAAAGTACACCAATCGGGTCCATTGGCGTGGTTCTATACTGTTAACTTGGTGTAATGTGTTTTTTCTTATTCCTCCCCCCTTCCTGTCTCCCCTAGGTTTACATTTCATATGATTATGGAAAGTCCTTTGAGAGAATTGATAAGAAGTTCAAACTGGAAGATGAAACAAAAAAACATAAATATGTTGTTCAATTTTACCACAGCCCAATAGATAATAGAAGGGTAAGGAGCTTTCCGTGGATTATTAGCGTATGTTTGTCTGTTAACTTTTTTACATGTATCTTCGTTTCACAGTGAGTTATTTTTAAATTGCCTCATTATGAACTAATTTGTCTCTCTTATAATTTATTGGGGTTCCCAGAGCAACACTGATGAAAGTCACTATCAGCTGTCCTCTCAACAAACACCACTTTCTGCAAAGATTGTAGTTATTGGTACCTTGTTTATTTCTGTCGGTGCAGATGCTTTGGTTTCAAGATTTTTAATCCACTGATTTCAATGAACAATGTAAAACTTTAGATTATGGCATTAAAAGAGGAAACGTTGCCTTAATGCACTTTTCTCATCTTTGCTAATTTTATGTACTGGAAATTGCTATCCAAGAGCACAATGGATGTATCTTGATAAAAGTCGCAATAGCTCAGGAAGGTGATTGTGACCACCAACACCTTGAGTCCAGCTGAGGATTGGCAAAAAATAATAACCGTTTATAAAGGTGTCCATATGCTTTAAATCAATGGAGAAACATAGTTAGGCCTAGGGCATGAAGAAAGCATTTTGTTTTGTGCCTGTTCTATTGCAGCAGGGGCACAAGGAGTGCATGCCTTGACTGGGGTAGGTACACAAGCTCAGACATCCATGAAATGCTCCAAGGTAATGGAAGGTTGTTATAGCAATAGATGTGGACATTAAAAACAAGTTTGAGGTACATTCACAAATAATAGATTCTAAATAAAATGGGTCATTTTAGATATTCAAAGATGCACTCGTTTTAAACAATAAAGTGACTGAGAACCACCAGTTATTTTCCTGCAGCATTTCTCTGGCTTTTGACGAGGAAAATAGGTCACATATCTTGCTGCAGCTTCCACACTATTAGCTACCTTGCTCCTTTGAGACAAGGTTGTGAATTTTTAAATCCTGCAAGGGCAATTAGCACATGCTGGAAGGACCATTTTGAAGATCTTTTCAGCCACACAACTGCAATGCAACAAATATAATGTTCTTTGTCGACCAATCTGTAACAAAGGACATAAGAAAGTCAAGATAAAATATAGGAAACCTATCCTTTGTGGACTTAGTTGATAGAATCAAAAGATATTGTAGAGAGAATTCATGGAAGAATCTTTCTTTCCCCAAAATTTGGCTGTCCTCAGAAATTGATGATTATTTTTGTGAGTGATGCACAATGTGGTCCTAACCATTAAGGCTCTCGGCAACGCAAACCCAGTGCAAACTGATGTCGAGCTTGGTAGTGTTATCATGCCGCCCATTTTCTCAACCTTTTGCTGCTGAACTGCATCTTGCTTCCAACAAACTACCCACTGGAGTGGTGTTGATGCCAGGATCAATGGGGAAACTATTAAACCTTTGCCTTTGAAGCTAATTGCTAAAATTATATTTGTTTCAACGTTTCTGTACATTCTCATATTCCTAATTTAGGATTGCATTTTAGGATATGTTTAACATATTTTCAGGATATGTTTTTTAATTGGGCTTTTTGTCAGGTTTTTTCACAAAGTAGTGCATTGCTCTTGTGACTTCTGGAAAGCCTCTCACTAAAATAATAATTCTCACCTCTCAAAATAATTAATGATTTATTCACACAGGCTACAATAACCATAAATTAAATAGTGACATGTGCAATGTGAGGAAGTGGTGCAGGAATTATTTATAGTGAAACTGACCTGACCACTAGCATAATAAATTGTTATTGGCAGCACATCTTTCAAATATGATTAATTTTGGGACGATATTTATGCTGCTTAATAATATGGATGCTGCAGATTTAATTTAATCTAATCTACTTTGAAAACAAAAGCACCAATTTAAACAGGATAGATGCTGATGGTTTTGGATTTATTGTTCAAGATCTATGCATAATTTATCCTACCAATTATAATTTTTAAATACAGAATCATGTTACTTTTAAGGTTTGATCACAAAGTATTGATGGCTAATTACCCTATTGTGATGGTGAAGAGGTTAACAGATTCTTAGTACTGATTAGTGGCAATAGTAGCAATTCCGTTGCAGTAGGTGTTCTTGTTTGTTATGCAGGCAAATTTAAACTACATGCCTATTTTTCCTGTTTCTCTCAGTACATTTTTACAGACACCAGAAATCACTACTTATGGACCACTTTAAACTTCTGCAATGACATCCAGAACTTCCCTATTCCATTCAGTCCAACAGATCTCCTCCTACACAGCACCAACCCCAACCTCGTGCTTGGTTATGACAGCTCTCATCCAAACAAGCAGGTATGGTTTATTATTTATCTCAGGTGTTTGCTAAGGCAGAAAATGAATGGGAAATGATGCTGCTTAGTGAAAATCTAAATAGGAGTGCTACTTTCAAGCTACTAAGACATGAAACAAAAAAAAACAATTGTTTATTCAGTAGAAATTTATCTTTTATTGAAATATTTAAGGGCATGGTTTATAAAGCATGTTTGGCACAAAGTAGTCAGACTTCCATGTACAAATGTGTGCACGCTACGTCAATATAAAAAGAATCATTTTAACATTTATTTGTAATGAAAGTGTAGAAATCGGTTATCTTAATATATTTATCAGTCAATCACCCATCCAAAAATGACGCACATTAAAGCAAAAGCTAAGGTACTCTTGTGTATAACTTAGAAATCATTTTCAATGGCAAGGACTTTATGTGGTCAACATTTATAATCAACATTTTCCTTCAGTAATAATAAATTCCAGGCAGCCGTGTTTAATGGTGAGGATGGTCAAATTTGTTCAGTCATACACTATACTATTGGAGCCACAAGAAGTGCATAACCGTTTGACCAACTTGTTCGTATAAAATGAATGCTGTCATTCTGCTTTTCTATAATTTTTTAGCAATTATGTTATTTAGCAGATGGGGCTTGTCAGCCTGGGAAGGCAGTCCATCTAGGAGAGGGAAAGCTCTGATTTAAAACCTCCACTGCCTTGTGGCCATATCCAGTCATGGAAAAGGCTCCAGGAGTAAACCTCAAGAAAATCCGGAGTCGGAGCCACTAAGGCAGTTTGTCGTTGTCTACAACCTCACTCTGGCAGCTCCTGTGACGGCGCTGGTGACAAACTACAACGGTGTTCCTTTGGATCGATCAGCGATGTGGAGAGGGGGGGACGTGCTGCATGGGCAACAGCCTGTCCTCCATATGACATCGCCCAGGCTTGCATCCGACCATGAACTAGGATGATTCACCCATGGTCAGTCATGACCGAGGGGGGGCCCTACTATTTAGCATGTAATTAAGCATTGAAGTACTTGGAACATCAACTGGGCTTCTTAATTTAGGTTGGTGGTTGTATTCAAATGGATGGAACAATGCATGGTGTGCCAACATCCAGCCCTTCAGCTTGGGTTGTTGCAGATGCCCCTGCAGTGCTGGCTGGAGGGGCCGAATGGCCTACTCCTGCACCTGTTGTCTATTGAAGTAGATGATGAATCCAGGGACAGACTGAGGTCAATTGTACATGTCGTACACAGACACAGAAGCCCTGATTGTGCTGCACAACTACTCCAATAGCTAGCCGTTCCTTATGAGTCTGCAGGCTAACAGCTGTATGCATGATTCAGTGCAAGGTGTTGATTACTTGATTAGATTCCAGGACTTCATTTCTCAGTTGTCGGGTATTTTCAAAGTACATATCGCAGAGCACAAATGTCAGTTTCGACAGTGTGGACTCGTCAACTTTGAAGTTGATTTGAACTCCTGGGAAGGAATGTGGTAAACAACTTAGTGTGACCATTTAGCAATGACACCAGGTTTACACAAAAAGCTGGAGAAACTCAGCGACCCGAAACGTCACCTATCTCCTTCGCTCCTTAGATGCTGCTGCACCCGCTGAGTTTCTCCAGCTTTTTGTGTAACCCTTGATTCTCCAGCATCTGCAGTTCCTTCTTTAGCAATGACACCAAGCAGGTTCCGATTATTTAATTGCCTGAACCACATGCCGGCTTGTCATCCAAGGAGATCATTCAGTGAGCAGCAATTCCCTGATGTGTAAAACTGACCACATGGCGTCAGAACCCACTGTGGTATGAGCGATAAAAAACAGACTGCTGGAGGAACTCAGTGGGTCAAGCAGTACCTGGGGAGGAAAATGGATAGTCTAGTCTGGAGTAGGTCCAATTTGAAACATAGCATGTTCATTTCCCTCCATGGATGTTGCCTGGCCACTAAGTTCCTCCAGTTGACTGTTTTTTGCTCCTGTTTCTAGCATCTGTAGTCTCTTGTGTACCCACTGTGTAATTCTTGGTACGGTAAATGTGCCAGGAAGCTATTGGGAATGGGGCTTGATGTTGGGAGTAGCAAGCCTGCCCCAGAAGTTGGAAGAAGATAGTTTTAAACTATGCTTTTTATTATTATTGATAGGAAAATCTCCACCATTCTCCACCTGTGGACTTGTGTTGCAGCATCATCTGCTTTAGTTGTTGTCCTGATGCATGTTCTTAAAAACATTTGTGATCTGCCAAAATGGGATGTAGAAGCTCCTTCTCTGTTTTAATTGTTTTTCTGCCTAATTATTGTTAGCTGGGGGAATTAACATTTAAAGCCCTACATATTTTGGAATTTGGGTCACGCAGTGGTAATTTTGAAGTTGTTAATTTCTCTTTATCAGATCAATATCTAAAAGCGACCAAGAGTGTATGCTCAAGTGCAGCTTTTTCTAAGCAAATTATGGTTTTATCTTGCAGCTTTGGAAATCTGATGACTTTGGACAAAGTTGGGTCTTAATTCAGGAACATGTCAAATCTTACTACTGGTATGGATATTAATGTAACATTTTTTTAATGTTAATTTCTGTCACTTGGTGTAAAGATTTATTTGAGGAAAGCACTGCAAGTATTCTCAGTGATCATTGTTGGGTGTGAGAGGGCAGTCAAGTACTTGATTCACATTCTCTAAACACATATTACTGAATGATTTATAGCGTTGTAGAACTGCATCGTGGAATCTGTTAAATGTGTTGGAATGATTGATTGCTTTCATCCACATTTCTGCTGATTCTATGGCATAATCGGTTGCGTTGGTTTGTTGGGATGAATGTCAGAATAGCTTAGATTAGATTGATCTTGGAAAAAAGAGACATGGCTGTGGATACATTTTGACTGCAAGTTGGAACTAGAGTCATAGAGTGTTACAACGTGGAAACTGGCCCTTCAGCCCAACTTGCCCACACCGGCCAATATGTCCCATCCACATATTGGCCACCTGCCTGCATTTGGCCCATATCCCTCTTAACCTGTCATATCCATTTACCTGTCTAAATGTTTCTTAAACATTGCATTAGTCCCAGCCTCAACTACATCCTCCGGCAGCTCATTCCATACACCTACCACCCTTTGTGTGAAAAAAATTACCCCTCGGGTTCCTATTAAATCATTCCACCCTCATCTTAAACCTACATAGGTAGACAAAAGTGCTGGAGAAACTCAGCGGGTGCGGCAACATCTATGGAGCGAAGGAAATAGGCAACGTTTTGGGCCAAAACCCTTCTTCAGACTGATGCAGGGTGGGTGGAGGGGGGGGGGGGGGGGGGGGGGGAAGAAGAAAGGAAGAGGAGCCAGAGGGCTGAGGGAGAGCTGAGAAGGGGAGGAGGCAGCAAGGGCGGCACAGTCTGGTTCTCGATCCACCCAACAATGGGCAAGAGACTATGCGTCTACTCTATCTATTCCTCTCATGACTGTGGTACAATTCACAAAACGATTGTTGTCCCATTAAAGTATTTTCAGAAACAAAGTATTTTTGTTATCCAATTTTACAGGGGTGTTGAACCATACGACTCATCTACTACAATTTACGTTGAACGCCATGAGCCAATGACTACCTCAAGCATCATCAAAAGCAGTGATCTCTTTCAGAGTGAAAACCATGAGATAATTTTGAAAGGAGTAGAAGAGTTTCAGTTGCAAGGCAAATACATGTTTGCCACAAAGAAGGTGGTGAGTATTCTAATATTCCTCTGATGGTTTAGTTGCTTTAATAGAAAGTCGAGTAAAAGAAAAGCTATTGGTCTTTAAAAATGTTCAATACTGATCTTTGACCCTATAATAAAAACAAACATAAATACCTAATGTGACCAAGAAGATTTTCTCGGAATATGTTCCACAGCTGTTGCCGGGAGAGTAGTCTATATTGAATAATTATCATTATTCTCTAGTCTTCATTTTCACTCTTCCCTTCTTTCCCCCCCCCCCCCCCCCCCCCAGTTATTCAGTTGATTTACCAATTTTCTTTTGGGGGGTGGTATTTGTTTGGACTTTTTACCTAATCCGTTCCTTATGACTAGTTACACTTTACTGGCAAATATTTCATGGTTGAGGGCAATCTCTTTCATGGCTCATGATTTTAGAGACTGTGTTGATGGTGAAGAATTCCAATCCTTAGACCAGACTCTCTGACAGATACTATTGAGAATGGCCAAATGGAGGATCAGAGATGTATTTTTCTTTGTTCCCTGTTGTTTTCTTCCTCCAAGGTGTGTCTGTTGCCCTCAAAGCAACATTTTCTCCATGATTGGATGCCACAGGGTCTTGGCTAATATTTCTCACTTTTGATGTCGGACTCCTCTGTAGTGCTTGCTTTGAGAGAGCCCTTAAAATGTTTCCTCTTGTCCCCTCGAGTTCGTATTTCTTTACTCTGCTGTGAGTACAGCAGTAGGGTGCCCTGGGCTCGATTCACGCTAATGGTGATGTCACAATGGAGTTTGTATGTTCTTCCTGTGACCATGTGGGTTTTTTCTGGGTGCTCCAGTTTCCTTGGACATTCCAAAGATGAGCAGGTTTGCAGGTTAATTGGCTTCTGCAAATTGCCTCCAGTGTGTAGGACGTAGAACTAGTTTACGGGTGATCGATGGTTGCCGTGGACTGGGGGCCGAAGGGCCTGTTTCCACACTTTATCTCTAAACATTCTAAAACTAGCTATGAATTGGACCATTGCATGACTATCTCATCATGGCTTGTTTCTATTGTACTATCACGGAAACTTGAGGTGCTTAGTTCCTTCCCAGATTAAATGTGGGGGACAGTGACCTGGGCTTCGGGAGACACAAGACAGGCACATGAAGAATATGGCCTGTCCATTAGAGCTAGTTGAGTGTGGTTAGAGCCTTTGCTGCAGCCTGTGGAGAAACACTGACCTGATTCCCTCCTATTTTGAAGATAGACACAAAATGCTGGAGTAACTCAGCGGGACAGGCAGTATCTCTGGAGAAAAGGAATGGGTGACGTTTCGGGTCAAGACCCTTCTTCACCCGAAACGTCACCCATTCCTTCTCTCCAGAGATGCTGCCTGTCCCACTGAGTTACTCCAGCTTTTAAATAAAATAATAATAAATTATCATTTATTATCATACAAACAGACATGGTTCGTACGAAATTTCATTCCTGTAGTCATAACATTAAAAAAAAACCAAGACACACAATTAACACAATTTACATAAACATCCATCACAGTGAATCTCCAAACACCTCCTCACTGTGATGCAAGGCAAAGTCTTGTCTCTCTTGTCTCTTCCCTGTTCTTTATTCTTCTCCCGTGGCGACCTGGGCTCTCGATGTTAAAGTCCCCGGCGGGCGATGGCAACTCCCGCGGCTGTTAAGGCTGTGCTGGGCGATGTAAGGCCCCGCTCCAGGTCTTGATGTTAGGGCCCCCGGCGGGTGCTGGCAAGCCCCGCAGGCGTTAAAGCCTCGCCGGGCGATGTAAGGCCCGGCTCCTGTTCGTTTCGACCCTGTGATTCGGGCGGGAGAAGTTGCCGTTGCGGGGTCAAAACGGGTCCCACCAGTGACCCGCGAGTTCTCGATGTTACCGTCCACCGGGCCTCTGAACCTCTGGTCGGGTCGCAGCTGCGCGCCACCACAGCTCACCACACTCCAAAGTCGGCCAGCTCCGTGATGGTGAGTCCGCAGGCTCCACGACTGGAGCCCTCAGTTCGCTTCCGGTTGGAGGCCGCTGGTTCCATGATGTTAGGCCCAACGACAACGGAGACGCAACAGGGAAAAGGTCGGCTCCCCGTTCAGGGAAGAGATTAAAACGTTCCGCCCACCCTCCCACATATACACATCTAAAAAATAAAACCCAAAACGTGCAACTAACGGGACAAAAAAAAAGAAAAGACGGACGGACTGCAGTGGAGCCGCTGCCACAAGGCGCCGCCACACCAATTTTGTGTCTATCTTCGGTTTAAAGTAGCATCTGCAGTTCCTTCTTACACATTCCCTCCTATTTTGCAATGAGTTTGAAAGATCCTGCTGAGTAAGTGTTGGAACTCTGCCTAAATGCCACTAATCTTGATGAAAGGATTGTGTTGTGTGTTCATGAGCAAGCTGCTTACATTAACATTTATTTGCTGTGCTAATTTAATAGAAGTGAATTGTCTTGCCGAGAGCAGGGTGATGGCCCATTTTTTTTTATTATTGTCATTGTTCTGATCAAATGCATTTGCAAAGGAAGGATCGCAGGTTTGCAACTTAATGAAACAAACAAGTTAATAATGTCATGTGCAGGAAAGAACGGCAGATGCTGGTTTAGATTGAAGGTAGACACAAAATGCTGGAGTAACTCAGTGGGGACTGGCAGCATCTCTGGAGAGAAGGAATGGGTGACGTTTTGGGTCGAGACCCTTCAGTCTGAAGAAGGGTCTCGACCCGAAACTTCACCCATTCCTTCTCTCCAGAGATGCTGCCTGTCCCCGCTGAGTTACTCCAGCATTTTGTGTCTACCTTTCATAATGTCATATTATGTAACTGCTATAAGCAAGACGTGTGTTCATTTTGTTCCTTAAGTTTCTGAGCCTAGTCACTCCATAAATATCATTCATGTTGTACCAGATTTTTTTTGTTCCCCAAAAAAGGAATAATTTAATAATTCTCAACCATAGATGATTTTAATTTTTATTAACAAATAATTTTACAGGAGATCCTTATAGAAATGTTCCAGAATGTTTAATTAAAAGTTTCATTTAAAAACAGTCAACTAAATCCCTTTGCTAGCTTTCCTGCTCCCGTGCTGTGAAATCATTTTGGGACCTGCCGAGGGTGAATATGTGTATTGCAGTTGTCACTATGAAATGTCACATTTGTTGGATGGAGGTTGAACGAACTGAGGAGCATTTGCACTTGTTTGTGTAGAGGACTATTAAATTCATTTAATCAGTGGTTAAAGCTAGGTATTTTATGCTTTAGTCATAGCTTTCTAATCAAATATCCGTGGAACCAGAACAAATACATTAAAATGCAATTAACCCTAAAACTCCAGTTTGAAAATCGTAATGAGAGGGAGACACAAAATGCTGGAGTAACTCAGCGGGTCAGACAGCATCTCTGGAGAAAAGGAATAAGTGACGTTTCGGCACAAGAACCTTCTTCCGACTGGTCTGACCCGCTTAGTTTAGTTCAGAGATACTACACGGAAACAGGTCACCCAGTCTGCACCGACCAGCGATCCCTGCACATTAACACTATCCTACACACACTGGGAACAATTTTTACAATTTGCCAAGCTAATTAACCTACAAACCTGCAGGTCTTGGAGTGTGGGAGCAAACCGAAGATTTTGGAGAAAACCCACGCAGGTCACAGGGAGAACGTACAGACAGCACCCGTAATCGGTATCGAACCCGGGTCTCCTGCAAGCGCTGCAAGGCAGCAACTCTACCGCTGCGCCACCGTGCTGCCCTGCTCCAGCTTTTTGTGTCTATCTTCGGTTTAAACCAGCATCCATCTCCATGCAGTTCCTTCCTGCACAATGAGAGGGAGAGTTGTCTTGTGTAGCACCCTTTTCAGGATGCTCCATAGGGCTTTGGTTGTGGCCACACAGAGCTCCCATTTTGTGGTGTTTGATATATAATGCCATGGTATATAACTGCTTCGTTGAGCCATCTTAACGGTTATTTATTTTAGAAAGAATCTGTTAAAATTTTACATGAAACATTTTGTAAATTTATTTAAGTACCAGCCATGATGGCAGGAACTGTCTTCAAGATGGTGCTAAGATATATGACAAAAATTAGCAAGTGCATTGACTTTAGCATATTAAATGACAGTAACCCACTCCAATAAGCGACCTCTTCATGTAATGTTAAGCAAATGAACTTTGTCTAAGGTTTCTGAAAAAAAAGCATAAAATCTACACCCATGTTTATGTAAATCAGATTGATTTTTACAATTATACTTTAGAATGAGATGATTTCTCTGTTCATGAAGTAGGAGAATGGACAATATGGGAAGAAAATGTTTGCAGATGGCCAGAAATAGTTTTTGTGCAAATCCTTTACTTTGTTTCTTTCCACCGCCTTTATGTTCTGTACAGCCCATAAACCTATTCTGATCCACAGTAATGAATTTCAGCCATTGACAGCTGAAGCAGAAATGTGCCCAAGCTCACTTTGTGGCTGACCCACTCACTAGAATCGTGAAAAGTTAATGATTTAGAAGGAGGTCACTTAATAGGACAGGTTTGGAGGGATATGGACCAAGCGCATGCAGGTGTGACTAGTGTAGCTGGGACATGTTGGCTGGTGTGGACAAGTTGGGCCGAAGGGCCTGTTTCCACACTGTATCACTCTGTCTATGACTCACAAGTATGTACTCGGGCCTGCAATTGAAAACAGAAATCCAGTGGCCTTGACTGTTCTTCAGTGCCAGGAAGCTCGTGTAATGCCTGCTTTGTCCAGGTACTGTTCCACTGATGTATTGTCCCATTGTGGTGATGCTGCCTGCGAGCGATGGTACCATAGGGTGGTTGGGAATAATGGGAGACTTCAATCTTCATGAATTGGCTTAGTTTATTATTATCACGTGTGCTGATATACAGTGAAAAGCTTTGTTTGCATGCTAGCTAGGCAAATCATACTTGAATGAATGAACGAATAAGTTTATTGGCCAAGTATGTTCACATACAAGGAATTTGCTGTGGTGCTCCGCTCGCAAGTGACAACATGACATACAGTGACAATTAAGAATAGCACATAAAACATTAAACATTAATAATAAAACATTATCGATTAAACGTGAATTAAATAAAATACCAGAGCAAAAAGAGGCTACATAGAGTGTATTGTTCGCAACTTGAAAGCTTCACTGGGAAATGCATTCAGTCCTGTTCTTGATCGCTCTTATAGTTTGTGTTAGGCTGCCACCTGGTGGTCGATTAGCAGTTAATTTGTGAGAACTTGGATCATGTGGGTTGCAGTTACCTTGCACACTGCAGACTCTTTATTGTTGACTTGGCCCATTTGACATTGTTGATTTTTATGATTATTTGATTGTTTCTTAATATTCAAGGGGGAGCGTGCAATTTTGATGTCCCCAGATAGACATTCAGACAATTTTTATGGGTAATAATCTTGCCAAGCCGGGCCACTAAACTTAGGCAACCTTGTCCATTTTCTTGGGTACACAAAAGGCTGGAGAAACTCAGCGGGTGCAGCAGCATCTAAGGAGCGAAGGAGATAGGCAACGTTTTGGGCCGAAACCCTTCTTCAGACCCTTGTCCATTTTCTTATTAGCTATCAACCTGCTTGGAAATTTATAATCTGAAAATCTGCTACCAATGCCAAATGGTGAAAAACTGCATTTGAGTTAGGATAAATTACTTTTAAAATATAGTAATATATAGTGATATCCATTGTAAGGACCATACATGAAGCCATGTAGTTTGGTTACTCTCTCATAAATGACATTATAACTATTAATCCAAATGTAGCAGCTTAACCTGAAATGCCCGTTCTTATTGACAGATGTTGCTGGACCTCTCCCCCCCCCCCCCCCCCCCAAATATCTCCCTTATACTTCCAACTGTCTCGGGAAATCAACCAACATAACCTGCTGAGTTCACCGAATAGTAGTTTGTTTTTTTTCACTTTAGAATTCGACGGCGTCATTTTGTTTTGCGGTTAATTTCCAATGTGGCATGCTGCATGTTTGTAGAATGTTCTACTGTCGATATTGGTAAATGCGGAGGTGTGATTCTCACTTGGAGCAACTATACAAAGCATGTGCAAGAAGGAACTGCAGATGCCGGTTTAAACTGAAAATGTACACAAAAAGCTGGAGTAACTCTGCTTTTTGCGTCTATACAAAACATGTAGTTGCTGTCAATTAGTGCACAGTGCTTGAGCAACAATTCCTCTTGGCCTGTCACATAATGGGGCGCTGACACACAGCTGGATGGAAAGGAAACGAGGGGGAAGTAGAAATAATGGCCCCCGACAGCAGGTATATTCTCAAAGATTCTGTTTAATGCATATCCAAGCAAGGAATAATAGTCTGAGAATATGTGTGATCCACCGAGGTGTCCTCACATGCTATCGTCATGACTCCAGTATTCGCAGCTCACATTTCCAGTTGTAGTCTTCTCTTTAAAAAGGAAAAAACAATGTTTTTCTCCTTGCTGTGGTTTGAAAACATTTTGTTTTTGTTTCCGATAGCATCTTTTGGGGAGCAGTGACCCATACGTGGTGCAGTTGTGGGTTTCTTATGATCGGAAACCAATGAAACATGTTCATTTCCTCACAAGACATCGAGTAGTGGTGAGTACATGAATAGGAAGAACACTAAAAGCCCAACTTATAATTCTTGTATTGAATCCTTTCTCAAAGTTTATTAGATTAGGGAAATTCAGTTGCCTAAAAACTCAAGGCTTTGCTAAAAATATGATTAGATGTCGATCTGCTGAAAAAAAGGTTATTAATCTGATATTATAGCAGTGTTCTGTGAATCTAAGCAACTTTTTATTCACTGCAATGTTCAGCAGAATGCTAATGATAATATTTAGAGGTGCATTAAATGCTGTCCAACTAAGCCAGATTGTGCTTGTAAGGTGGTGCCATGCATGTTCAGTGGGCATATTTTTAGCAGTTTCAATAAGTGCAGGTGTAAGCCATTCGGCCCTTCGAGCCAGCACCGCCATTCACTGTGATCATGGCTGATCATCCACAATCAGCACCCCGTTCCTGCCTTCTCCCCATATTCCTTGACTCCGCTATCTTTAAGGGCTCTATCTAACTCTCAGTTGAAAGCATCCAGAGAATTGGCCTCCATTGCCTTCTGAGGCAAAGAATTCCACATATTCACAACTCTCTGGGTGAAAAAGTATTCCCTCATCTCTGTTCTAAATGGCCTAGTCAAGTCACTTTTATTTCTATAGCACATTTAAAAAACAACTCGCGTTAACCAAAGTGCTTTACATTGGTGGAGGTACTAACGTTATACAACAGTGGTTCATAGATTAAGTACATACATAAATACACACATATAGCCCTCCCTCAGAGGACGTCAAGAAAGAGAGTAAAGATGAGTTTTAAGTCTCCACTTAAAAGAGTCGATGGAGGGGACAGTTCAGATGGGAAGAGGGATGCTGTTCCACAGTGTAGGAGCTGTAACCACAAAAGCGCGATCGCCCCTGAGCTTATGCCTAGACTGCGGGATGTTCAGTAACCCCAAGTCGGCCGATCTGAGGGACCTGGAGGTGGTGCCTACCCCTTAAACAGTGGCCCCTGGTTCTGGACTCCCCCAACACTGGGAACATGTTTCCTGCCTCTAGTGTGTCCAATCCCTTAATAACCTTATGTTTCAATAAGATCCCCTCGCACCCTTCTAAATTCCAGTGTATACAAGCCCAGTCACTCCTTTCTTTCAGCATATGACATTCCCGCCATCCCGGGAATTGACCTCGTGAACCTACGCTGCACTCCCTCAATAGCAAGAATGTCCTTCCTCAAATTTGGAGACCAAAACTGCACACAATACTCCTGGTGTGGTCTCACTCGGACCATGTACAACTGCAGAAGGTCCTCTTTGCTCCTATACTCAACTCCTCATGTTATGAAGACCACCATGCCATTAGCTTCCTTCACTGCCTGCTGTATCTGTATGCTTACTTTCAGTGACTGAAGAACAAGGACCCCCAGATCTCGTTGTACTTCCCCTTTTCCAAAATTGACGCCATCCAGATAATAATCTGACATCGTGTTCTTGCCACCAAAGCGGATAACCTCACATTTATCTACATTAAACTGCATCTGCCCACTCACCCATCCTGTGCAAGTCACCCTGATTCCTCATAGCATCCTCCTCACGGGTTCACACTGCCACCCAGCTTTGTGTCATCTGCAAATTTTCTAATGCTACTTTTAATCCCTTCATCTAAATCATTATTATATATTTTGAAAATAGCTGCGATCCCAGCACCGAGCCTTGCGGTACCTCACTAATCACTGCATTGCCATTGTTAACCCCTACTCTGCCTGCCAACCAATTTTCTATCCATGTCAGTACCCTACCCCCAATACCATGTGCTCTAATTTTGCCCACTAATCTCCTGTGGGACCTTATCAAAGGCTTTCTGAAAGTCCAGATACACTACATCCACTGGCTCTCTCTTGTCCATTTTTCTAGTTACATCCTCGAAAAGTTCCAGAAGATTAGTCAAGCATGATTTCCCCTTCGTAAATACATGCTGACTCAGACCGATACTGTTACTGCTATCCAAATGTGCTGCCATTTCATCTTTTATCATTGACTCCAGCATCTTCCCCATCACCAATGTCAGGCTAACTGGTCTATAATTCCCTTTCTCTCTCCCTCCTTTCTTAAAAAATGGGATAACATTACCAACCCTCCAATCCACAGGAACTGATCCTGATTTTATGGAAGAATAGAAAATGATCACCGATGCATCCACGATTTCTGAAGCCACTTCCTTAAGTACCCTGGGATGTAGACCATCAGGCCCTGGGGATTTATCAGCCTTCATTCCCATCAGTGTACCCAACACCATTTCCTGCCTAATGAGTATTTCCTTCAGTTGCTCCGTAACCCTAGGTCCTCTGGCCACTAGTACATATGAGAGATTGTTTGTGTCCTCCTTAGTGAAGACAGATCCAAAGTACCTGTTGAACCCGTCTGCCATTTCCTTGTTTCCCATAATAAATTCACCTGTTTCTGTCGTCAAGGAACCTACATTTGTCTTAACTAATTTTTACCACTTCACATACCTAAAGAAGCTTTTACTATCCTCCTTTATATTCTTGGCTAGCTTACCTTCGTACCTCATATTTTCTATCTCATCTTTTTAGTTATCTTCTGTTGTTTTTTAAAAGTTTCCACATCCTCTGGCTTCCCGCTCGTCTTTGCTATGTTGTACTTTTTTTATACTTCCCTTGTCAGTCACCGTTGCCTCTTACTCCCCTTAGAATCTTTCTCGTATTTCCTTTGCTCCATAGATGCTGCCGCATCCGCTGAGTTTCTCCAGCATTTTTGTCTACCTTAGAATCTTTCTTCCTATTTTGAATGAACTGCTCCTGCACCTTCTCTATTATTCCCAGATATACCTGCCATTGTTGTTCCACTGTCATCCCTGCTAGGGTATCTTTCCAGTCAACTTTGGCCAGCTCCTCCCTCCTGGCTCCATAGACCCCTTTGTTCAATTGTAATACTGACACCTCTGAATTACCCTTCTCCCTCTCAAATTGTATATTAAAACTTATCATATTATGGTCACTAACTCCTAATGGCTCCTTTACCTCGAGTTCCCTTATCAAATCCTGTTCATTACGCAACACTAAATCCAGAATTGCCCTCTCCCTGCTAGGCTCCAGTACATTCTGCTCTAAGAATCCATCTCAGAGGCACTCCACAAAACCCTTTCTTGGGGTCCAGTGCCAACCTGATTTTCCCAGCCTACCTGCATGTTAAAATCTTCGATAACCACCGTAGCATTACCTTTGCGACATGCCAATTTTATCTCCTGATTCAATGTGCTCCCTATATCCAGGCTACTGTTTGGGGGCCTGTAGATAACTCCCATTGGGGTCTTTTCACCCTCATAATTCCTCAGTTCTCTCCATTCTGACTCTACCTCTCCTGATTCTATGGGTTCTGATACCCTTCGCAAGGGACTAAATTTCATTCCTCACTAACAGAGCTACCCCACCCCCTCTGATCACCTGTCTGTCTTTTCGATAGGACGTATACCACTGAATATTCAGTTTCACTTTTCTCTATTTCTTTATTATTTCCACTTTTACACTTAATTATTTCTTCTATGTAAAGCACTTTGGTTTCAACGCGAGTCGATTTAAACATGCTATATAAATAAAATTTACTTCCTTTTTTCAGTTGGGATTTGGTAGATGCAAGGGATTGGTGAAGTCTTGAAGAAACTGAGCCAGGCATTCTAACAATCAAACCCAGCAGAGTAACTGCTATTGTGTATTACGGCCAGTCTATCAGAATTGTTTCCATTTTGAGTAATGATTATGAGAATGCACTTTCCAGTACAAAAAAATGCATGTGATTTAAATTGTGGTGTGTGACTATACTAACTTGTTTTATTCATGCATTCTTCAGGAGTACTATGTGGCTGATGCATCAGAAGACCAGGTGTTTGTTTGTGTCCATCTAAGCAGTAACGTGACCAATCTCTACATCTCTGAAGCAGACGGGCTGAAGTTTTCTCTTTCTCTGGAAAATATATTGTATTATAGTCCAGGAGGTGCAGGAACTTCAACTCTGGCGAGGTAGGTAAATGAACATTGTGATTCCTAAAATGTTCTGTTATTTAAAGGCTCTCAGTGAAAATATCTTCTTGTTACATATATACAGGTGCTCTAAATGAGCTTGGATTAAATTAAAATAAAGCTGTTTTATTGCTGAAATTATGCCCTTTTATCTTTGTTAAAAATATGAAGTTTTAATTCCCAGACATTAGACCTTATCGGTTACCCATTCCTTACTTGAGGCCCGTTACGGGATGTTCTCCACAAAGGAAGTCTCCTTCCTTTGCGATCGCTTGCTTGAAAGGAGATTACATGCCATTGTTCTTGTCACGATTCTTTTCCAGGGCATGTGACTGTTAACTGTGCTGCCACTCAAGGTGCCATTATTACTTGGCTCCGAAACCTAGACTTCACGATAAAAGTGGCGACTACACCTGTTACTGTTTCTGGTTGTGTCTGAATTCTGCAATTCTTTGCTCCCCTTTCTCATTTTGAACTTTAAAAACATTAAATGATATCTCTAATTTCCTACTAATATTGGAAGTTGCCCAAATAGCTCACATGTAGACTTTTTAAAATACTTTTGATCTTGATCCATATTGAAACATTATTTTTATTTGGCAAGCTGGTACTTAGTTTGGAAAAGATTGGACAAGACATGGAACAGCGTCTCTGTATCTGTAGATTCAGAATTGCTGATGTCCCTGAGTTCAATCAAATGGACCACGGTTCTGGCAGTTCACTTTCAGATGGTTCATCTACAGTATTCTTGCAACCCTTGTCAAAAAATGGGTACAATTCCTGCAAATGTATTTGTGTACTATATGTGAAGCAGCAGAGGAATGGTTAGCCCGAGAGAGTTATTTAGCTGCATTTCCTTTCTTTAACAATGTTGTCCAAGTAGTTTTAAGATAAGTGTGTTCTTGATGTTTACAATCACCAAGTTGGAAATAGATCATCTACTGTATGTGATGTTGAAGATTTCTATCTGTTCATGATCTGGGATTTGGATTCCTTTGTCTGGCAGCATTTAATTTGGTCTTAAAAGTGAATACTGTGTTTCACCTTGCACGACAAACGTTCAATTATGTGAAGGCAATCCTGAAATATGTTTTTTGTTTCTTGTCTTAAGGAGAAATCCATTTGCCTTGAAGGAAATTAATTATTTGAATTTAACCATGTCCTAATCACATTGTAATAATAATGTTTTCAATATGACCACAGAAATGATAACTGTATTCTGTCTTGCCCACCCGCAATATTTTGACTTCACACAACTCTACCTGAGTATTTATACTGCAAGCAGTACTGTATCATCAACATTTTCTCATGGGTTGGGGGTTCCCTAATATCTGGATGTCAATATTCTGCCCCCCCCCCCCCCCCCACTGAAAAATAGTGAGAACAAATCTTGAATTTGTTATTTTTGGGTTGATGTCTCTGAGATTGATGTGTTGAAATTGTTTTGATTTATGGTTTTCCTAGTATAAATATTTATTTGAGATGAATGATGATCGCTCAGCAATTGCAGTCCATTTGCCTTCATTGAACTGATGTACTCTTTTTTTAAAAATGGCAGATCCTTAGCAAATGAACCATTTGCAAATTTGCATCACGTCGAAGGACTGCGTGGAGTCTACATCGCTACCCAGCTGAATGGGTCTTTCATTGATGAGAACATGAGATCAGTGATCACATTTGATAAGGGTGGAACCTGGGAATTACTGGAGGCTCCAGCCTTTGACAGCAATGGTGATCAAATAGACTGCAAGGTATGGATGGTAACGAGCAGAACAAATACATCTATCCTGCCCGCAAGGCTGAAAACATAGAATAGTTTTACAAAGCGCCAAATGACAACGATTTCAGTCTGAGAATTTATTAATAAGAAATATGAAAATCAGCACAGTGTAAATTGGAATTGAGTAGCTAAGTAAACATTACTGTCTTAGAGACAAACAGGGCAAGTTATAATGGGGACTAAATAAATTACAAATTAGAAAACAATTATCTTGCATTTGGCTTGCATAGACAAATAAAATAAATGGTTGGGATAAAAGTGTCTCATGACAACAAGCATCTTTGTAATCAGTGTTAAGGAAAAACTGCTGGAAAACGTAATGGAACTGAAAAGTGAACAGGTCTGGTTGCTAATGATTTTGGGAACAGTGGAATGGATCTCTAGTCTGATGGGAGGAGGTTGCAGAGATGGTGATGCGCCATTTAAAAATACCTTCCATTCCAGACTGATCCCATTAGATTGGATGGTGGCAAATGTAACATTGCTGTTGGAGAGTTGTTTTAACCTGAAGTTGTGGTTGCTGGAAGGTACTGTTTTTGTTTTTGCAGATTGAACAAGGTTGCTCGTTGCATCTGGTACAGCGTTACTATGAGCGTCGCAGAGCCCAGATCCTCTCCAAAGAATCAGCACCAGGCCTTATCATAGCTACAGGTGATGCCTTTTGTTCTCCAACTCATGTAGAAAAGTAAGCAAGATAACTACTTAGCATTGATTTTCATTGGCAGAAAGATGAATCCCCACCCATTATCTGGTAACTAGAAATGGTATATATTCACTCTAAGCTGTACCTACATTAATTTACAATCCAAGATAGACACAAAATGCTGGAGTAACTCAGCGGGACAGGCAGCATCTCTGGAGATAAGGAATGGGTGACATTTCTGGTCGAGACCCTTCTTCAGTCTGATTCTTTGATTTAAACCAGCATCTGCAGTTCCTTTCTACACATTTAATATAAAGTCATTTGGACAGGAGAGCAAGGTTTCGTTCTTGCGGACAGATTGTTTTGCTGAGCTGCATGTAGTCTACATGATTTTAATTTTGTCATACATTTCTTACAATTATTGGATTCCATGCATATGTTGTCATTGAGCCAGGAACAGCAGATATGTATGCTCACACACTGCAGTTAAATCTCAGATTCACTCAGCTGACCATTCTCCAGGTGACCGATACACTCTCCAAGAACTGCTTCAAAGTTTTTAGTTTCTTCTTGAAGATAACATTTTTTGTTTTCATGTCCATAGGCTTTTTTTCTCCATGTTAAAAGTACATAAATACAAATGTGTTGTGTTATATAATGACAATTCGTATAACAAGTTAAGGAATTGGAGCATAAATCTAATTAATACTTTTACCATTCATGCTAAATTTCTAAAACGATCATTTCATGTGTATTTCTCCTTTAGGTTCCATTGGCAAGAATTTGGCAAACAAACTAAACGTATATGTGTCAAGTAGTGCTGGGGCTCGGTGGCGCGAGGTAAAACCCTTTCATACAACTTGGTTTCTCTCCTTTTAACTAGTTATTTTTTCTTAAATTATTGGAAAAGGTAATTCTGAACTAAAAGTGTATCTCTAAACTAAAAGTTTAGTTTAGAGATCCAGCGTGGAAGCAGGCCCTTTGGCCCACTGAGTCCGTGCCGACCCGCGATCACCCATGCACTGTGTACGAGCTTACACTCTAGGGACAAATTGCAGAAGCCAATAAACCTACAAACCTGCTCATCCTTGGAATGTGATAAACCGGAGAACCCGGAGAAAACCCACGCTTTCATGTCAAGAGCCGAGAGTTTTTTCATAGTGTCATATGTCCCAAAACGGAACAATGAAATTCTTACTTGCAGCAGCTCAACATATATGTAAATGTAGTCACAAAATGCTGGAGTAACTCAGCAGGTGAGGCAGCATCTCTGGAGAGAAGGAATGGACGACGTTTTCGGATTGAGACCCTTCTTCAGACATATGTAAATGTAGTTCTCTGTAAAACCCATAATAATCAACAACAAAAAAGTTCAGTCGTGGCGGGAAAGTACAAACTCTGTACAGATAATACCCGTAGTCAGGATTGAACACGGTCTCTGGTGCTGTACGGCAGCAATCTACCCCTGTGCCACTGTGCTGCCTGGGGATATGTTATTTAAAAAATAAAGTATAACAAAGTACTGTAAACTTTGTCAATATTTTTAAATTATGATGAGCAAATCAAATAAATAAGGAGTTAGGATCAAAAATTACCATTTAAGTGGAGGTCTGAAAGAGACGATAACGAAATGTAGGAAGTAAGCAAGAAATGGAGAAAATCTAGAGGTCTCCATATGAGATTAAATATCATGTAATTTTTGCAGAAAATAGCTTTAAATTCCGATTGCAATATGTCGTGCTGGGTAAAAGGGCAAATTAGATCTGCAAATGTACAGTTCAAGATGTGACATTATGACTGTCGGGTGAAAGTTAGTTGTTCAAATCACTGATCCAGACCCATGCTGATAATGGTGAACTGTTAGCTGTGTCATAAATGATGAGGTGCGAGAGGTTTAAAAGAGATTGCAAAAGGTATTTCATTTAGCCGTTAGGCCGCAAATTCAATATCAATAAACACCAGCTGCAGAATATTCCCACCCAAATGAAATTGGGATTTGCTGAACGTTGAAGGATTATTGGTCGCACCATATAATATAATATTGCTCCATAATACTGTCATGTCAAGAAAAGTAATTCTATTACAAATTCTAACCATTAGCTGTCTGCCATATTATCTGATGCTGTATCAAGATTACATTGTACTGTATTCAATTGCAAAATTCCAGTCTGCAAAAGATCCGGATGGTATTCATGAATAGAATTTGGTCCAGATTGCTGGTTTGCTCGACTCTCGTTCTGAACAGTGTACTGCTCAAATAGGTTTTTATTAGAATCCTTAACCACAAACACAGAAGATGATACAGTCATTATGTCATTGTTGTTTGGGGAAACTTGTTTTGTGTAAATTAGTTACTGTGTTGGTAATGTGGACGATGGTAGATAATGAGCAAAAAAAAAACAAAGTGCTGGAGGAAGACAGCTTGTAAATATACAGTGGCTCGCAAAAGTTTTCATAACCCTTGAACTTTTTCACATTTTGTCACGTTGCAACCACAAACGTAAATGTATTTTATTGGGGTTTTATGTGATAGACCGACACAAAGTGGTGCATAATTGTGAAGTGGAAGGAAAATGATACATGGTTTCCAAATTTTATTACAAATAAAAAACGGAAAACTGTGGCGTGCAAAAGTATTCTGCCCCCCTGAGTCAATACTTTGTAGAACCCCGTTTCGCTGCAATTACAGCTGCAAGTCTTTTGGGGTATGTCTCTACCAGCTTTGCACATCTAGAGACTGAAATTTTTGCTCATTCTTCTTTGCAAAATAGCTCAAGCTCAGTCAGATTGGATGGAGAGCGCCTGTGAACAGCAATTATCAAGTCTTGCCAGAGATTTTCAATTGGATTTAGGTCTGGACTTTGACTGGGCCATTCTAACACATGAATATGCTTTGATCTAAACCATTCCATTGTAGCTCTGGCTGTATGTTTAGGGTCGTTGTCCTGCTGGAAGGTGAACCTCCGCCCCAGTCTCAAGTCTTTTGCAGACTCTAACAGGTTTTCTTCCAAGATTGCCCTGTATTTGGCTCCATCCATCTTCCCATCAACTCTGACCAGCTTCCCTGTCCCTGCTGAATAAAAGCATCCCCACAGCATGATGCTGCCGCCACCATGTTTCACAGTGGGGATGGTGTGTTCAGGGTGATGTGCAGTGTTAGTTTTCCGCCACACATAGCGTTTTGCATTTGGGCCAAAAACTTCAATTTTGGTCTCATCAGACCAGAGCACCTTCCTCCACATGTTTGCTGTGTCCCCACATGGCTTGTGGCAAACTGCAAACGGGACTTCTTATGGCTTTGTTTCAACAATGGCTTTCTTCTTGCCACTCTTCCATAAAGGCCTGATTTGTGGAGTGCACGACTAATAGTTGTCCTGTGGACAGATTCTCCCACCTGTGCTGTGGATCTCTGCAGTTCCTCCAGAGATACCATGGGCCTCTTGGCTGCTTCTCTAATCAATGCTCTCCTTGCCTGGCCTGTCAGTTTAGGTGGTCGGCCATGTCTTGGTAGGTTTGCAGTTGTGCCATACTCTTTCCATTTTCGGATGATGGATTGAACAGTGCTCCGTGAGATGGTCAAAGCTTGGGATATTTTTTAATAACCTAACCCTGCTTTAAACTTCTCCACAACTTTATCCCTGACCTGTCTGGTGTGTTCCTTGGGCTTCATGATGCTGTTTGTTCACTAATGTTCTCTAACAAGCCTCTGAGGCCTTCACAGAACAGCTGTATTTATACTGAGATTAGATTACACACAAGTGGACTCTATTTACTAATTAGGTGACTTCTGAAGGCAATTGGTTGCACTGGATTTTATTTAGGGGTATCAGAGTAAAGGGGGCTGAATACTTTTGCACGCCACACTTTTCAGTTTTTTTATTTGTAAAAAAATTAGAAAACCATATATCATTTTCCTTCCACTTCACAATTATGCGCCACTTTGTGTTGGTCTATCAGATAAAATCCCAATAAAATACATTTACGTTTGTGGTTGTAACGTGACAAAATGTGGAAACGTTCAAGGGGTATGAAAACTTTTGCAAGCCACTGCATGTGAGGGAAAAGGGTGGGGCAAAACCAGGCTAATTATATTGGTCAATATGTCATGTCATAAGGAATAGGAGTAGAATTAGGCCATTCGGCCCATCAAGTCGACTCTGCCATTCAATTAATGCCTGATCTATCTCTCCCTCATAACCCCATTCTCCTGCCTTCTCTCCATAACCCCTGACACTTGTACAGGTGTATATCTCGGAGTCTCTTTATACAGGTTTTTTGTTAATGTTGACTCGTATATAAGAGATTTGACATTCTTTGACAACTCTGACTCTGGCATTTATTCACCAACATATCAATATAAATTTACTATATCATTATAACAGAAATGTAGAAACTCAAATAAAGCATATAAAATAATTAGGTTTATTGATTTTCTGTATGTTCTCAGAGGAGTGAAAAGTTTGGCTCCTTTTATGCAGATGGTAGGGAAGTGGCAGAGATCTGGGTTGAGTTCTCCAGCATGTTTAGCGTACAGCATAAACATTTGAAGGGAAAGTAGCAAAACAATGAAAAGGTGTAACAGTGGAACCAATTATATTCTGAACACTCCTGTGCCTCTTTTTAGGCCCTCAAAGGTTCCTACTTCTATTCTTGGGCTGATCATGGAGGCATCCTGCTGGCAGTTCCTTGGTTTTCACCGACTAATCAAGTAAAGTGAGTAAACTAGAGAATTAATTGTACTTTCCAAATTTTACAATCGACAATAGGTGCAGGAGGAGGCTATTTGGCCCTTCAAGCCAGCACCGCCATTCAATGTGATCATGGCTGATCATCCACAATCAGTACCCCGTTTCTGCCTTCACCCCATATCCCCTGACTCCGCTATCTTCAAGAGCCCTATCTAGCTCTCTCTTGAAAGTATCCAGAAAACTGGCCTCCATCGCCCTCTGAGGCAGAGAATTCCACAGACTCGCAACTCTCTGTGTGAAAAAGTGTTTCCTCCTCTCTGATTTAAATGGATTACCCCTTATTCTTAAACTGTGGCCCCTGTTTCTAGACTCCCCCAACATCAGAAACATGTTTCCTGCCTCTAGCTTGTCCAAACCCTTAATAACCTTATATGTTTCAATAAGATCCCCTCTCATCCTTCTAAATTCCAGGATATACAAGCCCAGCCGCTCCATTCGCTCAGCATATGACAGTCCCGCCATCCCGGGAATTAACCTTGTGAACCTATGCTGCACTCCCTCGATAGCAAGAATGTCCTTCCTCAAATTTGGAGACCATAACTGCTCACAATATTCCAGGTGTGGTCTCACTAGGGCCCTGTACAACTGCTCTTATACTGAACTCCTCTTGATAAGAAGGCCAACATGTCATTCACTTTCTTCACTGCCTGCTGTACCTGCATGCTTACTTTCATTGACTGATCAACAAGGACCCCCAGATCCCGCTGTACTTCCCATTTTCCCAACTTGACACCATTTAGATAATAATCTTCCTTCCTGTTTTTGCTACCAAAGTGGATAACCTCACATTTATCCACATTAAACTGCATCTGCCCACTCACCGAACCTGTCCAAGACACCTTGCATTCTCGTAGCATCCTCACAGTTCACACTGCCACCCAGCTTTGTGTCATCTGCAAATTTGCTAATGTAATCCCTTCATCTAAATCATTAATATATATTGTCCCAATACCGAGCCTTGCGATACCCCACTAGCCATGCTGAAATGTTAACAATGACATCGCGGGGTGACGCCTGTTGGTGGTGAGTAGTCTCCCAAAGAGTCGTACATTTTTCTGGTTGCCGCTGGATTTTCAACATGTTGAAAATTTTCAGCAACCTGCTGCGACTATGACGGGTGCCGACAAATTGACGAAACGGGCTTTTAACTTTTCTTTTCTCATTTTTGAAACAAGTCAGGTAACATCAGAAGATGGTGAAATGGAGAATATTGCTAGTCTGCAATTTGTTTCTCTGTAGATGCTTTCAACATGTTGAATACGTTCAGCATTTTTCACGTCTTTTCATATATCCATTGTATTTTGTTTTAATGCTTTTTAAAAAATTATATATGAATTTCAATGTTGTGTAAGTTTGATGCAAGAAAGATATGTTATTCAGCTGCTTGGAGTAAAACTGCTGCAATATTACATATTCATAAATTCCTTTTGATAAAAAGGTACAGTACCAATGAGGGAGAGACATGGAATGTCATTACTTTCGCAAGAGATAATATTACTATATACGGACTAATTACTGAGCCAGGAGAAAAAAGTACCATCTTCACACTCTTTGGATCGTTCGCAACAAAGTCGCACAGTTGGCTAATAATCCAGATCGACACAGAATCAGCATTGGGTAGGTCTATGATGTGACCCGCTCATTCAACGCGATCATTTTTAGCAAAAAATACTGTAATTATGTACCACTAAATGAGCAAATAACACAAATAGACTTTTTTGAACGGAGAGAAATCCCTGCTTTTAATCGTCCTTGCTTATTTACTTCTAAAAGCTGTGACTCATTTCCAGCTATTGGAATGCCGCAAATGTTTGTCCTAAGCTTGAGTGTCAGACTGTATCACGGAGGTACCATATCATAACCCTTTCCTTTCTTAAATCGATTTCCACATATTTAGAGTTGAAAGATGAAGATTGGTGAGTTTACCAAGCAGGTTTAAGGATAATAATTAAGGATAATGGTTGATATCTGCCAACCCTGCAGGAGTTATGAGACTTTTTATTAATTTGTCATGGACACACATCTTAAAACTTCACATTTGAATCAGTTTTTAAGCATTCTTATATTATAATTGGAGCTTTTGTAAGTTGGTTATGTTTTAGCATTATTTGTGAAATCATTTCCATGAATGGTCATTTACACATGGCTGATCTTTTTATTCATCTAGTAATGAGTTAGCCCATTTTATTGCAAAAAAGATGAATGTATTTCATTGTAGGCATATTAGACTGAATATTTTTATGGTTAATGCTTCAATGTCAAATGTTCTCTTCCCTCAAATCTAGTGCATTTTTCCCTTGTTAAACTCTGGATGTTTGTATTTGTTTTGCTCTAGGTGTACCTTGTTCTGAGCCAGATTATAAATTGTGGTCCCCCTCTGATGAACGTGGGAATGAGTGTTTGCTTGGTCGAAAAACCGTCTTCAAGCGCAGAGCCCCACATGCAACCTGCTTTAATGGGGAAGACTTTGACAGGCCCATTACAGTCAGCAACTGTTCCTGTACAAGGGATGACTATGAATGGTAATTAAGGCTAACAAACTATCCTGTACAAAAATAACAAGGAATGTTGGTAATGAGATTTTTTTTTTAAATCCGCTACAAGTATATTTTTCTTAGCAATGTGGGTGTTTCTTAGTTGAAATGCTTAAGAAAACAAAGTTAATTTATCGCCTTTTACACCCCACCCTCACATTAGCTTTTTTTGTTTATTCAGCAAAGTGTTGCAAATGAACCTTTGGATCTGTTTCTGCAGAGGTTTGATGTCATTCTTTGTAACATAATGTATAGAAAAATAAGTAATTCTGTGTCTTGTCATGTCATGAATTCGGGGACGATTGGGTATATTATTGTGAAGATGGACACAAAATGCTGGAGTAACTCAGTGAGGCTACCAGCATCTCTGGAGAGAAGGAATGGTTGACGTTTCGGATCGAGGGCCTTCTTCAGATATTGTGAGCTTTGTCAGAGATATTTGAAGAGGCTAGGTCCTGCTGGGTATTATGCTATATTGTGTTTTTACAGGACTTAACACTCATTGAAAGATTGCTCTACTGTCCAACATTACAATGGAATAAAGAGTATCACAGATTTTAATTTATTCAGTTAATGCCATGTACTCTTAATTCACAGAATGAGACCATCTTAGCCATGCTGGTCAGAAAGATTTATCTAATTTTTGACCTTTGACCTGTAACTGAGCAAGTCAAAATTCAGAGCTATTAAGTACACATCCACTTGCTTATTAAATGTAATGACGGCATCTGGTTCTATTGTCCTTCTGATAGCAAGACCCATATTTCTACCACCTTCATGGGTGAAAATGTTTTTCCTTGTTCATCTTGTAATCCTACCAACTACTTTAAGTCTGTACATTTTCTTTACCTGTCTGCTAATTGAAATGGATCATTCCTACTTAATTTTTAATCCCTCACACTTATATAGCGCATTGTTTCCCCTTCCCAAAGAGAACAATGCCATCCTGTCCAATCTTTCCACAGGACTACAATTTTCCAGGCCTGGCACCATTTTCATAAATCACATCTGTGTCCACTCTTTCCTGCCATGCAATCAGAGCTGTTTGCAGTATTTGTGTTGTATTCTTTCTACCGTACCCTTCTTTTCTGTTGTACTCAATACCCTGGCTAGAAAAGAAAAGTGTCCCGTATAACCTTATTTAATAGTTTAATATTAATCAAAAGTATTATTTGTTGAAAACGCTTTTAAATATTGCTCTCTTTGTGTCACTTTTTATATGATCCTCTTAGTGACTTTGGTTTCAAGCTGAGTGAAAATTTGGCCTCCGAGATTTGTATCCCTGATCCAGAGTTCTTTGGCAATATGTCTGCTCCACCTACACTATGTCCTGTTGGTACGACATACAGACGGACAAAAGGGTAAGCATTTGCAAAGCCAAACACTGCTATTGAATCAACCATCAGCTCTTCATAGAATTATCTTGCACTTGTATTGTGTAAACTCACAACCTCAAAATGCCCCAGGTGTTTGTGGGCCAATTGATTGCTTTCAAAATGTGTATTTTGAATACTATTAAGAATTGCTGTTTAAGTAATTAATAAAGAATTACTATTTAAGTAATTCTCCAGGGTTAAAACTTGATAGATCAATAATTGGTTTGTGTTATAAGAATGATTGATTAGCAATGCCGTATAGTAACAGATTCGGATACAATGTGAGCTTGTTTCTTCCTTGTTTTCCCAGTTACCGTAAAATCTCAGGTGATTCATGTAGTGGCGGCGATGTTGAGGCTCGTTTAGAAGGGGAAATGCTGCCCTGTCCTGTGCACGGTAATTTGTAACTTTTTATCAAGGCTGTTCAGCTTGGTGTGCCTTTTGACCAAGTGGAATACTAAAGTGCTGATAGGGGGACGATCTTGCATAATCATCAGTCTACCTGTTTTACAGGGAAGTTTTTACATGGAAATGTTTCTCTTTACAAGACATAACTTGTTGGGGAAATACATTTTCTCCCATTAGCAGAATTGTCAGCAAACTCCCCAAGTTCAATTTTGAGGAAATAGACATGCAGGAGATTGGTATATTAAAAAATATATAAATGTATGGGAAGGAATGGTGTTAATAAGTACTGTTGTTACTAATTGGACCATGCCAATGGAAGAATGTATGTTTTTCTAAAATAAATAATTGAAGATGAGTACATGAAAAGTAAATTTTAAGAAGTGAACAAATATCTGATTTTAAAAAAATGCATTTATCTTGAGCCATTAGTGTAGATAAACACAAAATGTTGGAGTAACTCAGCGGGACTGGCAGCATCTCTGGAGAGAAGGAATGGGTGACATTTCAGGTCGAGACCCTTCTTCAGACCCATTCCTTCTCTCCAGAGGTGTTGCCTGTCCCACTGAGTTACTCCAGCATTTTAAACCAGCATCTGCAGTTCCTTCCTACACTGTAGATAAGTAGTTTCAAATCATTTATGACATTGAGCCCGTATTAGGATATATCACTGAAAACCTGACCAATAGGCAAGTTGTATGGATGGTTTTACATTGATGTGCAGAGGGATGTTGGTGTCCAATTTCATAGCTCCTTGAAAGTGGCAGCACAAGTAGATAAAGTGTTAAACGTGGCACATGGTTACTTGCTCTCATAGTTGGTTTATTGAGTATAAGAGTCAGGAAGTCATGATGCAGCTTTGGGTATGCTGCATTTGGAGTATTGTGAGCAGTTCTGGTCACTCCAATACAGGAAGGTTTGAAAAGGGTGCAGATGTAGTTAACCAGACTAATGCCTGGTTTAGGGAGCATTATCTACACGGCGAGGTGTACAGACTTGGATTGTTTTTTCTGAAATGCCAGAGGTCGTGTGAAGAACAGATTTAGTTTAGATTACAGGTAGAGCATGGAGTTAGGCTATTCGGCCCACCAAGTCGGCGCCAACCAGTGACACCCATACACTAGTTCTATCCAACATGCTAGGAACCATTTACAAAAGCCAATTAATCTACAATCCTGCACATCTTCGGAATGTGGGAGGAAACGGGAACACCTGGATAAATCACACGTGATTACAGGGAGAATGTATGAACTCCACACAGATAGCATCCGTGATCAGGATCGAACCCGGGTCTCTGGCGCTATGAAGGTGGGGGGGATGAGGAAGTTGTAAAGTTGCTGTCTCTTGGGGAAACATTTAACATAGTTGTTTCATGCTGATGTTTGCCGGTGTTTGAATAAATAAATCTCTTTGCAGAGGTAAATGAATTCATACTTTATGCGTTGAGGAGCTCAATTCATCGTTACGATCTTGCCAGGGGTACAGATGAGGCACTGCCACTTCAGAACCTGCGAGGCACTGTTGCTTTGGATTTTGATTATGAAAACAATTGTGTGTATTGGGCAGATATTTCCCAGCATATTATTCAGGTGAGTGCACTCTGTGCACATGTGAAGTAACGGCGTATTGTGCACGTACGTCTGCTTTAAATCAACAGGAAGTGGTACTTTTTGACACCTTATTGATGGTAAACACCCCAGGAGTAACTAAATTCTAGTTTGCATCATTTTACTGTGTGCCTCCCAGTAATGTCTGCAGTATTCAAGTTGAGGATGAAGTTGTAATTTCAAAATGCTGTGTGGAATGTTTCCAAAGCTCCAAACATCCCATTTCTGCATTGCTCAATATTCTGATATCGCCTGAAAGAATGAATTCATTTCTCAAACAATTTGCACTTAATAAATTAATTTACTTTGAATGTGTTCATATATCTTGTTACATTTTGTAAATATCAGGTTCAGAAGTGTAATCTGGATAGTATTACAGAGATCAACTTTAATCCCCCCAATGTTGCAGAATGACTGCATCTCTTTCATCTTTGAGAATTGGGACCCAAGTGAAATAAACCTGGTGGCTCAAGGACAATTTGGACTAGTCGCCCAAAGAGTCGTACCTTTTTCTAGTCACCGCTGGATTTTCAAAATGTTGATCATTTTCGGAGACCCACTGCGACTATGACGGGTGGCGGCAAGTCGCCGGAAAAAAAAAGTGGGACAGGCCCTTAAATGGCACACTTTAATTCAGGGAGTCTACTGAAATTTGTAGGAATTTTCCAAAAGAGATCCTACGTTTCAGACCAGAATATCTTAAAGATATTGATATAATGTCATCATTTAAATTGAGTTGAATTTGGTGTATTTATTTATAAAATGTATTTATAAAATGTTACATAATATATTGGCAGAAGTGGATGGTGAAATCTTTCTTCGAGAGGTCTAGTAATATGTAATACTGAGGCATTGCTAGTTTATGATTGCGCTGTAAGATTGCTGTTGTAATTTAGTCATTGGTATTCTCTCTCTTCAGCGTTTGTGCCTAGATGGGAACTCTGGCCAGAATATAATAATCAAGGATGGCTTGCAGGCTGTGGAAGCTCTAGCCTTTGACTCCATTAGCCGACTTCTCTACTGGATAGATGCTGGAGCAAAGAAACTTGAGGCAAGTCTAGTGCATGTATTGCATAAGTATGAAATACCTCAAACTTACAATGCATTAAATGTTTATATCCAATTTACTTCATCGTTGGTGACCAAGCATGAATGGGGAAAGAAGAAAGTGGGTGGGGAGGGCAGAAAGTGATTTGTTGGGAGACTAATTGTAATGATTACAATTTGGTGTACAATTTTGTTCGCCCAATTATAGGAAGGATGTCAACAAAATAGAGAGGGTACAGAGGAGATTTACTAGAATGTTGCCTGGGTTTCAAGAGCTAAGTTACAGAGATAGGTTGAATAAGTTAGGTCTTTATTCTCTGGAGCGCAGAAGATTAAGGGGGGACTTGATAGAGGTCTTTAAAATGATGAGAGGGATAGACAGAGTTGATGTGGACAAGCTTTTCCCTATGAGAATAGGGAAGATTCAAACAAGAGGACATGACTTTAGAATTAAGGGACAGAGGTTTAGGGGTAACATGAGGGGGAACTTCTTTACTCAGAGAGTGGTAGCGGTGTGGAATGAGCTTCCAGTGGAAGTGGTGGCGGCAGGTTCGTTGGTATCATTTAAAAATAAATTGGATAGGCATATGGATGAGAAGGGTATGGAGGGTTATGGTATGAGTGCAGGCAGGTGGGACTAAGGGAAAAAGGTTGTTCGGCATGGACTTGAAGGGCCGAGATGGCCTGTTTCCGTGCTGTAATTGTTATATGGTTATATGGATTAGAACTGAAGAAGCATTACAGCTGAATGTTTGTATTTAGGTGGCATTTAAAAATAATATATGGACAACTCGGTGTAACCAGTTTTAGTTTGTCATTACGATGACTGATACCCTCTTGCAATGTAGTGTTTTATGATTCCAATGAATAAATTAAATGTCTTAATGCAAACAATTTGGCATCAGTACATTCCACAGCAGCAAGTGGGAACTCCAATCTCATTTGGACACTAGCAAAGCTTAAGGAAGACCATAAATACAAATTTTATTGTTATTACTTATTAGGTTTCTAACTCTGATGGCGACCTTCGTCTCACTCTCTTGAATTACACTACATTGGACCGTCCAAGGGCTCTTGTACTAGTTCCCACTTTAGGGTAAGTTTTGAAAATAATTGAACTTGTGTACTTGTATGTTTAATATCATTTGTTGGGATATGAAGATCGATAGATTGCTGGGGAGAGTTACATTTCTCGTTTGAAAAAATGACTTTCAAATATTCATGTAGATTCCACAGTAGTTCTAACCAGCAAATCTTTACAAGTTTGACCTGAAGCCCTTGTGTACACATGCAAATAAGGCATCAATGCACTTAAAAGTGCCCAAAATACTTTGCTGGTTCAGTCTGGGATCTTTTTGTTTTTTAATCTTCCTATACCATGGTGAGCAATTATGTGATAATCAGATAACCTGGGCTGATTACACCCTACTTACATTAATTCCTTTTTGTACTGGCACTGTCCTTGCAAATACAGACCACTTCTGCATTTGAAAATAAAGTCTTACTATAATGTCTAAACTATGGTGAGATCAGTTGCATTGAATTGGAGTTGGACACAAAATGCTGGAGTAAAGGGCCTGTCCCACGAGCATGCGACCTGCATGCGGCGAGCGCGACCAAACCGGAAGCGGGGGCCACGCGGAGGTCGGGTGAGTGACGCTAAGTTGGAGTGAAGTCCGTGGTAAGTTCGCAAGGACAGAGGGTCACAGAGGCACACACAGAGAGGGTCACGGAGGCACACACAGAGAGGGTCACGGAGGCACACACAGAGAGGGTCACGGAGGCACACACAGAGAGGGTCACGGAGGCACACACAGAGAGGGTCACGGAGGCACACACAGAGAGGGTCACGGAGGCACACACAGAGAGGGTCACGGAGGCACACACAGAGAGGGTCACGGAGGCACACACAGAGAGGGTCACGGAGGCACACACAGAGAGGGTCACGGAGGCACAACTCCATACGGCTCCGGCGATCGAAGTGGGACCGGCCCCACGAAGCCGTACGGCTCGAGCGACCACGTTAGGTCGCGCTTGCCGCATGGAGTCGCATGCTGGTGGGACAGGCCCTTAACTCATTGGGACAGGCAGCATCTTGAGAGCAGTTGTTAAAGAAGGAACTGCAGATGCTGGAGGAGTGGGTGACGTTTCGGGTCGAGACCCTTCTTCAGACGTGTGCCTAAAACAAAATTCTGGATGTTGATGTTTTTATGAAGCTCCAATATTCATTTGTTATTCATGAAGTTATATTCATTTTGGTGTTTGTCAAGTTAGCAAATGGGGTTCTAGCTTAGCCACATCTTGGCCACTTGGATGAGTTGGAATACTGTTGGCTCAATGAACTTACATTTTCATAACACTAGAGGGTGCTGATAGACATTGTACGCTGAATTTATTTGCACCATCCAGTGGATCAAGGTGGTATTGCAAGAGATATTGTATGCAAAGGTATTGTAGACAAAACTGCTTTCCTTTCCTAAGTATAGTTGTCATCACCATCTTGATTTGATGGTCCATTTAGTTATTGAGCTGTTTGGATGCATAGTGCATGTCTGTTATCAATAGAGCTAATTTAGATTTAAAATACCAAGACCTTGTGTCCTCATTTTTGATGTTGAAAGTAGAAGTGTGGGGAGAGGGCTGGAGACAGATGTCCAATCTGCAACCTCGATGTTGTTCATGTGGGGATCCAGTCAGATTTCTATTGTCCACATTTAATAGGACTTATTATATAAACTTGATGCAGATGACTGGACTGATGGGAAGTAGAAGACTTGGGTACGCTCCAGGTTCCTAAGGTGTTGTCTTTGTCGTTTTGTGATTTCTATGGGGAAAGGTGCGAGTGGCAGGGAGATGTAGATAGACTCATTGGGCCATTGGAAAAGGATTTGGAGAAACAAGGCGCAGTGCATTTCTAGATGGCGGACAAGTGGAGGATATGCTATTAATGGTAGACTTCTGAAAAACATTGAGAAGCAGAGAGATAATGGAAAGCTTGTGCATAAATTTGAAGCAGCCGTAAATGCCATGTTAAGATGGTGCACACAGTGTTCCATATTGGCCAGAGCCCAGGGAAGTTATTTTGGAAATGGAAAACATTGATTAGTTCTACATTTCTGGTCGTCATCTGTGAGGAGAGATGTGAAAGCACTTGGGAGGTACGGAGCAGATGAACTGGGACAACACTGCCAAGACTGGAAAATATTAGTTCTGTGGCAGGATTGACTGCTTGTTTTCATTGGAACAGTGAAGGCTGAGGGAAAATTAATTGATACATAAAATTAAAAGGGCTTACACAGATGAGATAGTGAGGGTTTGTGTCACTTAGCTGAGCATCAATAATAAAGAAGGAACAATATCAAGCGTTCTTCTAAACAGTTGAAAAGCAAGTTGAGAATTATTGTCACTGCGAGTGACAGGCGAGGACTGCGTATTGCATTGAAAGTACTTGGCTATGTGTTTGATGGGCTGTAACCTTGCCTGGCAGGAACTGGAAAAGTACATTAGGATAGCACTTTTATGCCAGAATTGATGCTATAGAATAGATCCCATAATCTCCTAATGTGGTGTGAATTTGTTTGAACCTTTGTGCAAGAAGGCAAATTATAACTGTCTTGTAAATCTGTCTTTAGACTGATGTTTTGGACAGACTGGGGAGAAAATAAAGTTGGAATTTACAAGAGTGAGATGGATGCATCAAACCCTACTCGGCTCATTTCTGACGGTATTAAATGGCCCAACGGGATTACCGTGGATGGATCTTGGATCTACTGGACTGAAGCTTATGTTGATCGTATTGAGAGAGCAGATTTAAATGGTGGTCAGAGATCAGTACTAATACAGAACCTTCCTCATCCATATGCTATCAGTGTCTTCAAGGTAAATGGCCAGTGGCTGTTCAGAATGATATTTGAATTGTGATACTTATCAAATCAAATGCTGATGTAATCTCGTACATGATTTCTAATCCTTCAGAACTTTAGCTGTGAAAATATCCACTTTTGGTATTGGGTTATTTTAAGCTTCTTTAGCATTTAAATAAATAAGCAGGTGATTCAACTGGTTACTCCTTTTCTTAAAATTAGTTCTTTAATTTTCTGGAGTTTTGTTGAGCTTTTCAAAAGCAAGCACGGAAGCAAAGGTATACAGGGTTGGTTCTACAAGTGCTGGATGCCATTCTCTGGCAAGTCTGTCTTCATGAGCAATTCTGGCTAATAGGCTTTTATTTTTAATAGTTATAATTTAATAGCATCTTTCAGTGCCTCAAACAGTCCAACGCCCAGCAAGTAAAATTGAATTCAACTTGCTGTTGTAATATAGCGAATGTTTTTGTCAAACTCCTTAACACCAGAAATGGGATAATCGCCAGATAAACTTTTTTAATAAGATGTTAATTGAAGGGTAAATATTAGTCAGATCACTGAGAATAATTGCCCTGCCCTTTTATTATCATGAATTGTTGCCTCCACCTAAAAGGTCAAAAAGAACCAAGATATAAGATCTTGTCTTGAAAATGGCGTCTTCAGCATTCCCTCTGCATCAGGTTACGTTTTATGCTTAAATCTTTGGCACGGGACTCGAATGCACATCCTATTGATTCAGGTGAAGATTCACTGATGAACCATAGCTGTATAGGACTGAAACCATCTGGCTAGTGTCCACTGGAAGGAACACTTTGGACACCTCCTCAACTGCAACTATGTCCTTGATGTCCTTGACTGGATTCCAAAGCTACCTATTTGGTTCGGTCTTGCTGCCACTAATAATAAGTCAAAGTCCATATCACAGCTGTAAAAAGCAGCTATGTCTCAGGAGCTGATGGTACTTGAAGATTGGTGGTGAATCCATAACCTTGTGGTCTTGCCAAATTTGCATGTGTTAGGGATGATGGTCCCATAGTCGTGTCTGTCTGCAAGAATGGAGACAAGTTTGGCTCTAGGAACTACAGCGATGTCGCTGTGCTGTCTGGTACAGGGAAAATGATTGCCAGGATCATCATCGACTGTCTCCTCCCGGTAACTGAAGAGTTGCTTCCCAAATTCCAGAGTGAATTCTGTTTGTCTTGATGCATAGCAAACATGATCTTCACGACCTAACAATTCCAAAAATATAAATACAGGATACAAATGTTGTCCATTGCTTTTCTCAACTTCACCAACCTCAGAAGATGAACTGTAGTATGCAGATGATGCTTGCATTTGCACACATTTGGAGGCCAATCTCTAAGTCATTATTGGTCCATTCACTGAAGCTTATGATAAGATGAGCCTTACACTCAGCATATACAAGAAAAGTACAGACCTCCACCAGTGTGTCGACGTTGCAAAATACTGCACTTCGACAACAAAGATTCACAGTGAGACACTGAAAAAACATGGACTGCTTCCCTTATCTCTGTTAAACTGTCGACAATCGACAATAGGTGCAGGAGTAGGCCATTCAGCTCTTCGCGCCAGCACCGCCATTCAATGTGATCGTGGCTGATCATCCCCAATCAGTACCCCGTTCCTGCCTTCTCCCCATATCCCCTGACTCCGCTATTTTTAAGAGCCCTATCTAGCTCTCTCTTGAAAGTATCCAGAGAACCGGCCTCCACCGCCCTCTGAGGCAGAGAATTCCACAGACTCACCACTCTCTGTGAGAAAAAGTGTTGCCTCGTCTCCGTTCTAAATGGCTTACTCCTTATTCTTAAACTGCGGCCCCTGGTTCTGGACTAGTCTAATTTAAGTTAACATAAAGATCCCAGAACACTAATTGAAATGAAGTATTACATTCTGTTACTGCCCTGATCAACTTTTTCAGCTCAGCCAGAGTCTTCTGTTGACTTGTTCACTCACTTAATGCTCGTTAGACTTTGGGTTGTGGATTTGGCTACCATATTACATATGACACTGCAATTCCATAATTATGAGTATGAGATTTCATGAGATTGTGGAATACAAGGATAGATTTGTAATGAACGTGAGTTTTTTAGTGAGGAAGTTTCAATAATATGAACAGTATACTTCCAATAAATATTGAGTCTCGGATATTCAATACTCTTTTTAGGATCAAATCTACTGGGATGATTGGTCAAAGCTGAGCATCTTTAGAGCGTATAAGCATGATGGCTCGGGTGTGGAAACCTTGGTCACTGGTTTAACTGGAGTAATGGATATGAAAGTTTTCTACAAGGGCAAGACTACAGGTAACACCTGTACAGAATCTTTCTGGATGTAACATTTACTCTGTTTACTTTGGTGCCTGCCAGAAAAATATGTACAGTGCTGAAATATGTTTTAGCATCACCAAAAACGTAGATGAGAAGTTACGGGAAGTCCTGGAAAACAAAGTCAATTATTATTGGACGATCTACTTTTGTGCATCAAAGATCGTACATCGGCAGGTCACCGAAGTGTCTGGGCATACTTCCAGTGGGAGAATAAAAGTTAACAATTTATTATGGACATTTTTGTTTCCTGTATTCCAGATTTGTACATTAGCTGTTTTGTTAGCAAAATTAAATGGCAAAACACAATATTTTACAAATATCCAGTAGATCTAATTGCATCAGTCAGACCTTCACTAGGCATGTATCAGTTAATAATAAATGTGTAAGAAAGAACTGCAGATGCTGGTTTAAGTCGAAGGTAGATAAAATGCTGGAGTAACTCAGCGGGTGAGGCAGCATCTCTGGAGAGAAGGTTGCTGAACTCTCGTCGGAGAGAGAACTTCTTCAATGTAGACATACCTTGAGGAGATTTTGCAGTGGAGTGGACAAAATGTGTAAGAAAGAACTGCAGACGCTGAAGAAGGGTCTCGACCTGAAACGTCGCCCATTCTAACCCGAGATGCTGCCTCACCTGCTGAGTTACTCCAGCATTTTGTTTCTACCTTCAGTTAATAATAACTTGCATTTGTATGGTGCACTTAAATAAAGAAATAGTTGCAAGCTGCTCCATAGAAGCGTTATCAGGAAACAATTTGTACCATGCCAAGAAAGGATAGAAAAGATTAATCACAAAAGATGAGTTTTTAAGAGGGTGTTTGATTAGAGGTTCAGGAAAGGAATTCCAGAGTTTTTTACTCAGACAGTTGAAGGTATTGACACCATTCACAAGGCCATGGGAGTTGAGGAAGCGCAGGAGGAGTGAAGCAGTTCTCTGATGATTGTGAGTCTGTGCTGCAGGATCTGTACATTTCTATTTAATGTTCTGCTGGCTGTAGGTGGACTAGCTGGTGACTATTATGAATATGTAGAATATCTAATTTAGGGCACTTTTACACCTAATTATTGTTAGTGACTCAAAAAGTAGCTTTGTTTGAAATTATGTAGATGTATTAGGTCAAGCGTGTATTTCTGAAGATTAGAGCCAGCTTTGAAAGAGGGGGAGAGAGGGAATAGGTGTACGCATGCTTTCACATCTGAAAAGAGAAAAGATCGGGCGATGTTCAGATTTACACTCTCAAATTATTGCTTGTAATTCTTCTGAGATATTTCAAATTCCTTTTAAAGGCAGCAATGCATGTGCATCAAAGAGCTGCAGTTTGCTTTGTCTTCCGAAGCCAAACGGGAAACGATGTGCATGTCCCGATGGAGTGAAGAGCTTCCCTTTGCCAAATGGAGATATTGGTTGTGAATGTCCACATGGTTATAATCTCAAGAATACCACCTGTGTGCGACAAGGTGAGTGCCTTGTAGCTAGTCATCTTTACATTCTGTGTAATGGCCCACAATGTCCGTTATTTATTAGATTCAAATACATTATGATAGAAATTAGTTGAAATATTGCCATGCTCCTGGTGATCATTTCTAATGAAAATGTACATGTGCATATAATCTTTATATATCTCCTTCCATTACCCATCATCACCATTCAAGACATTAAGACTACATAAGAAGATAATAAAATAATAAGACTACATTAAAATAAAAGTAAAACTCTAAAGATAGCATGTAAACAACCTGTGCATTTACAACAAGAAGGAAGTCGAGCACAGCTTGGGCAGCGCTGCAATAAGAATCTCATTAATAATAGACAATAGGTGCAGGAGTAGGCCATTCGGCCCTTCGAGCCAGCACCGCCATTCAATGTGATCATGGCTGATCATCCCCAATCAGTACCCCGTTCCTGCCTTCTCCCCAAATCCCCTGATTCCGCTATTTTTAAGAAATTATATTATATTAATAATTAGGAATTTGCATCATAAAATGAATTGGCTGCCTGCAAAGATGACAACCAATTTGCAAATACTTTCATAACCATAGAATTGTGTTTAAGAAGGAACTGCAGATGCTGGAAAATCGAAGGTAGACAAAAGTGCTGGAGAAACTCGGCGGGTGCAGCAGCTTCTATGGAGCGAAGGAAATAGGCAACGTTTCGGCCAGAAACCCTTCTTCAGACCCTTGTGTTGTTAAGGCAATGGTGCAGATTCATTCATCGCCATCCTAGTGTAATTTCCTAATGCCAGTAGTGAAGAAGTGATCCAGTGAATCTTCATTGATAACTCATTGGGTTTAGTGGCCCATCATATGTGAAGTTAGCTGGTAAAGACCTGAAGGATTTTTCTGAGTGGCTAGTAAAACCAAGATGAAGGGAAGAAATTTCTTCCATTGCTAGTCCTACGGAAATTGACTGTTGAATTAGTTGTGAAATGGTATTTCACCAAAATTGGGCTGTGGCTCAATGATGGGTGCGGTGATGTATATCAGGAGAATAGCCAGACATATTTAAACATTGGCTTTCAACCTGGAAAGAGCAACTTTTGTATATTTGTATTGCATTACAGAGCATAATTGCACCTCTAACCAGTATGAATGCTCCAATGGCAAATGTATCAGCAGCATTTGGAAGTGTGATCATGATGATGACTGTGGTGACTACAGTGATGAAACGGATTGCCGTAAGTACAACCTGAATTTAGTAACTGATAAATATTATGTAACTATCTGAAATAATGTTAAAATACCAAAATTTTCCACGGCGTAACTGAAACGTGAGTTGTAGTGTAAGGTCTCACCAGTGAACCATACAACCTTATCCTTTTCACCTGATGTTTCCTTTAGTATGCCAAGCATGTTGTTTATGAAACTCATTGTGCTTACTGGTTTAATAGAAATTCAGCCGTTCTGTGGTAAAACGGGGTGCCAATTTTGAATCTTATCCTGTACAAACATTGGTTGGTAAGCATGAACTCTTTTTACCTGTTTCACAGCCACGGGAGTGTGTGATCTCAACTCTCAGTTTAAGTGTAAATCTTCGGGGATATGTATTCCAGCAGCATATGTGTGTGATCGTGAAGATGACTGTGGAGACAATAGTGATGAGGACCATTGCTGTAAGTGGTTTAATATCTTTATCCACATTTTCTGAATAATTATCTTCTGCCAAATTGTTATTGCCGGCCTTCATTTAAAAATTGAAGTTGGTTCAACTCAAGTCACTTTTATTTCTATAGCACATTTAAAAAACAACTCTCGTTGACCAAAGTGCTTTACATTGGTGGAGGTACTAATGTTATACAGCATTGGTTCATAGATTAAGTACATACATAAATACACACATGTAGCCCTCCCTCAGAGGACGTCAAGAAAGGCTTGAGAGTTGTACGTTTCCATTTGAGAAATGACTGTTATGTTGAAGATGAGCGGCAAGGCTCTGTACCATCATGGAACCTTCCATTTAAATATCCCATTGTGTGGAAGCTGAAATCTTTAAAGGACAGTTAAACCTTAATCCCAGAAGACAAACTGAGATGTTTGGACTTTTTAAATTCACCATTCTAAAAGTAATCTTAAATACTAACTCCATCATTCTTGCAATTGCTCTGTTTTCATTAAAATGTGGACAGATAAATCCCTGCATTAGATCTAACCTAATACAGGTTTCTGCGCCTGATAGCTTCATAGTTGTGTCCAAGAAGACGCCAGTACTAGAGCGCAGTCATGCAGTCACGGTTGAACAGTTGCCAGCAACTTCTGACTGCGTTTGTGACCACATATGTGAAGTCTCAAACCTGATAATCGTGTGGGGAAAAATTCCTATTACCCTGCAAAATCCAGCCCAGTGGCAAACACTGCCCAGTCCATCATGGGTACTGACCTCCACACCATCAAAGGGATCTACGAGCATCGCCGCTTCAAAAAGGCAGCCAGCATCATCTGAGACCCACACTATCATGGCCAGGCTCTCGCCTCAATCCTGCTACTGGGAAGAATGCGCAGGAGCCTGAAAACTGCAAGGTTCAGGAGCAGCATCTTTCCTATAACCACCAGGCTATTAAACACAACAATGAAGAGTGTTTTATTGTCATATGTCCCAGATAGAATACTGAAATTCTTACTTGCAGTCTTCATTTACTTAAGATTTCCCAACTGGCTCCAATTGGCCCATATCCCTGTAGACCAGTCCAATCCATGTAACTGGCTAAAGATTTCTGAAACATTGTGATAGTGCCTCTCTCAACTATCTCCTCCGGCAGGTATATAAAAACACACACACAGGCGCGCACAGACAGATGCACACACAGATTCACGAAGGCACAGACACATACACACACAGACTCACGAAGGCACAGACAGATATACACACACAGACTCACGAAGGCACAGGCACATACACACACAGACTCACAAAGGCACAGACAGATACACACACAGACTCACAAAGGCACAGACACACATACACACAGATTCACACAGGCACAGACACATACACACACAGACTCACGAAGACACAGACACAGACTCACAAAGGCACAGACACATACACATACAGATTCACACAGGCACAGACACATACACACACAGACTCACGAAGACACAGACATACACACACACAGACTCACGAAGACACAGACACATACACACACAGACTCACGAAGGCACAGACATACACACACAGATTCATACAGGCACAGATATACACACACAGACTCACGAAGACACAGACACATACACACACAGACTCACGAAGACACAGACACATACACACACAGACTCACGAAGACACACACATACACACACAGACTCACAAAGACACAGACACATACACACACAGACTCACGAAGGCACAGACACATACACACACAGACTCACAAAGGCACAGACACATACACATACACACACAGACACATACACACACAGACTCACAAAGGCACAGACACACACAGACTCACAAAGACACAGACACACACAGACTCACGAAGACACAGACAGTTTTGGGACACGTGACAATAAAACACTCTGACTCTTGTTATAAATGTCTTGCACTTTAAACTCCTCTCCACCAGGGGGCATGCAGCAACCTGTATCTGATCAAGTGCAGCAGTGTATAGTTTCCTGTATGGTCCGTTCCTTTCCTGTGATTTCAGATCTTCCACATCCCCGTTGCTGAAATTGGTCAAGTTTGATGGGAGGAGCCTAGATCATGTTTTATATTCCAGTTCTAACGTATCACAAAATTGTATCCTGCTCCAATATAATTTAACCCGTTTTAAGATGCAAGAGAAATTTGAATTTAACCAATTGGAGGTTAATTCTGAACCTTCCCATACAACATGGGCAATAGATCCACTTTTATCAAGATGTTTGTTGAGAGGTTTGTACTAAATGGCGTTATTTCTTAGAACATACAACAACAAGCCCTTCAGCCCACAATGCCTGCGCTTTCTTACTGCCAATTTGAACTAATCCCATCTGCCTACACAAGACTCTGTACCTAATTCCATACCTGTGTAAATGCCTGTTAAATGTTGCTATCATGTGTGCTTCCACGCTTGACCTGGCAGCACGTTTCTGCATCACGAGGTTTGTGAAATGCAACAGATTCCTTGTAACCTACTGAGGACCATTAGCATTGTCTCCCAGTCAAAAATTAGAAATGTAAAAATAGACTATGAATACACCTTTTAAATAACAATGTCTTCATTATTATTATAAATAGCCAGTCATTGAGTTGCTATTCCGTTGCAAAATTGTTTTCCCCATTTCTTGGACTCAACCTGCAAGTGATGAATTAAAGTTCTTTTAACTGCAGGCTGCAAGAATTTGTTTTTTCTTAAAGTTTAGGGAAAAACAAATAAGATGTCTAATTTTGTGATGAGGCAATGTTGTCCCTTGGCTGTTCATGTGAACAATAATTTATTGGCACTAAACAATTGGGTTTTATTCTGTTCATAAAGTATAGCCAACTACCAAATCAAACATTTAGATTTGATAGTGTATTCACCTGATATAAAATATTTATTAATACAAAGTTAAATAACTGCCCTGGGTTACATTGCCATCAATCCATTTGAGTTGAGAAATATCTTGTGGCTTTTTTGAAAGTAAAATAATAAGTGTGCAGATATATTAATTCAGTTGAAGATGACACAAAAAGCTGGAGTAACTCGGCAGGACAGTCGGCATCTCTGGAGAGAAGTATTGGGTGACATTTTGGGTCGAGATCCTTCTTCAGACTGGTCTGAAGAAGGGTCTCGACCTGAAACATCACCTACTCTTTCTCTCCAAACATGGTACCTGTCCCGCCAAGTTGCTTCAGGTTTTTGTGTATCTTCAGTTTAAACCAGCATCTGCAGTTCCTTCCTATAAATTCAGCCTGCTGTGTATATAACTGCTATTACAATTTTCGTTTCTCTGAATCTCAACAGCATTTATTACCTGTACCAGTGATGAGTTTACTTGTACCGATGGCTTGTGCATCCGCAAGTCATGGATATGTGATGGGGATAATGACTGCCGAGACTGGTCAGATGAAGCAAACTGCACCTGTAAGTAACAACGTACTTGTGTCAACTTGCTTCAACATTATTTATTCCTGATTATTTAAATTGTCCTGTAGCAGAGTAATGTAATATTAATTCAGGTCAATGTGGAAAATGTTCAAATTGGGTTTAAAAATAAGCATTGTACCGTATTTCTTTTCAAAATACCACAATTAATTTCCCGTCCATTGGTCATTCATTTGGTTAATATTTGTTTCAGAATGGCTCCAGCTTCCACAATGAAGCAGGAGAGCCAGGACCCAGAAATAGATTATAATACTTTTGAAAGATAAATGCAGTAAAGTTATAGTTATTAAATTTGATCATTTTCAAAGTTGTTTCATTTTGGCAAATAGATTTAGCTATTTAAGAATTGGCTGGAGCATAGGAAATATATTTCATTTTCAATTGGGTTTGTTTACACTTATGTAACAATGAGAACCAGTATGTACAAGACCACAGAATCCGTGTGATGTTTTGGATGTCAAGGGATATTGAGGGTTGGATTAAAAAATAAAAAAGAAGCATGTGTATGGATAAGGGAATAATGGCGAGCGGGGCATGTTTGGAATATAAGAAATGTAGGGAGCTACTTAAAAGGGAAATTAGAAAGGCTAAGAGGGGTTACAGAAAATAGCAGGCAGGATTAAGGTAAATTTGAAGTGATTTAGAGAGAATCTGAGGGGAACCTCCTTCATCCAGAGAGTGCCAAGTACCTGGAGTACTGCTTGAGAGAGGTTGAAGGTGGTTTCCTGATAGCATGTTAGGAGTGTCTAGATGAGACATAAATCACTTGGGCATAGAAGGCAGTGCATCAGGTGGTGGGATATAATGTAAACAGAGATATTCACTGGTTGGCTAACGCAAGTTGGACTGAATGGTCCGTATCTATATTCTACGATGCTGTGACCCGGCTTTGAATTGAAAATTGGGAACTAATCCATCTCATGTTATGTGATGACATTTCACATTTGAATGTTTTCAACATGACATTTCAAAAGTAGCAAATTCAATTTATGTAGCACTGTAAATTATCTGCTCCATTTGACACTTAAGGCATAGCTATTCATTTCATTGAAAACCACTGCCTTCTATGTGAAGAATGAAGTTTGTCAAAATTGCACCTTTCCTGTAATATGTAGCAGAGCAGAAATGCATTGTTATCTCTGGAGGTGTGTATAATTGCTGATTTTTTGGAACATACACCAACACAAATGTTTTCTTTAGCCACTAAGCAAAGCTGTAGCCCTCGTGACTTTACATGCCGTAATGGTAACTGCATCCAGCATGAGTGGTTGTGTGATGGAGATGATGATTGTTTAGATGAAAGTGATGAAGAAGCTACTCTCTGTGGTAAGAATCCTGTGGCATGTCTGTGGTATTCGTGTCTTAGCAGTATAGTCTGGAATGTGATAATATTTAACTAAGATATTTTAATAGTGTCAAACGTTCAGACCAGGTATTAGTCTTGTACGCTTGAATCAAAAGCAGGTTCTGAATGTCTCTGTCTACCTGTGTATTCTATATCAATGTGTTTATGAGTGCGGGTGGAAGAGGAGATAAACAGGAAATAACGATCCAAATGGTTTAAACTTACAAAACACAAAATGTCAACATGGTTTTTACTTATTTAATAGGATAAATTAGTTTAGCAGAAGAAAGCAAATCATGTTGAATATTTCTCAGTCTAATTTATGAAAATAATCTTAATAGATAAATAGTTGTGATTTATTGGCCTTGCAAATGATGGAGATGAATTTTAGTCACTTTGGGCGTGTGATGATCTTGGAATTGTTTGATAACTCGCTCTAATGATAAATGGCCTAAACTGATATTAACATTTTATACAGTTAATTTAACCAACTGTTAAATGTTGTTCCTTTGTTTAAGAAAGGAACTAGAGGTAATCCAGGAATTTACAGACCACTGATCCTCGTGTCAGTGGTAAGGAAGCTACAGGACAGGGTTCTTTGGGATAGGATTTACTTGCACTTTGAAAAGTATGGGGTAATTGGGGAACAGGTAGAATGGCTTTATCTACAGTAGATCACGTCTTGCAAACTAGATAGAGTTTTTTAACGAGGTGACAAAGGTGAAGGGAGGGCGGTGGATGGTGTCTGCATGGACTTTAGTAAAAGTCTCTTATGGTAGGCTGACCCAGAAGATTAAGAGTGTAGGAAGAAACAGTATATGGTGGTTTAAACTGAAGATAGACACGAAAAGCTGGAGTAACTCAGCGGGACAGGCAACATCTCTGGAGAGAAGGAATGGGTGACATTTCGGGTCGAGACCCTTCTTCCGAAACGTCACCTATTCCTTCTCTCCAGGGATGTTGTCTGTCCCACTGAGTTATTCCAGCTTTTAGTGTCCAGAAGATTAAGATGTGTGGGATCCACTGTGACTTGATAGTTTGGATTCCCAACTGGTTTACCAATAGAAGACGATAGTGATGGAAGGGTGTTTATCTTGCTGGAGGTTTGTGACCAATGGTTTTCTGCAGGTTTAATGGAGGAACGTCTGTTTATCACATAAAATATGGAAACTGCTTGGCCAAAAATGTAGATGGTTTGGTTAGCAAGATTGCAGACGTCAACAAATTGGTGTCGTTGTGGACAGTGAAGAGGCTGTCAAAGGATATAACTGATGTAAACTAGTTACAGATAAGGGTGGAGAAACGGCAGCTGGAGTTTAAAATGGGCAAGTGTGAGGTAATGCACTTTGGGAGGTCAAAGGTAAGGGGAGAGTATTCAGATATTGGCAAGATGCTTAACAGCATTGAAGTACAGAGGGGTTGTGGGGTCCAAGTCCACAGCTCCCTTAAAGTAGAATACAACTAGTATGTTTGCCTTCATTTCTTGAGCCAAGAAAGGAAGGAAATCATATTGCAGCTTTATATAATATTGGTTGGGTTGAATTGGGCAGAAGAGATTAGTTTAACTTGGTATCACATTCAGCACAAAATTGTGGGCCAAAGTTGTGAGTCTATGTTTTGGCCCTCTGTTCAGTATTATGACAAATGAAACAACCTGTATCTGAATTATGACGATCTCAATGTGTGCAGAAATGATTTTGGTTTTGCTTTTCACATCTATTTTCATTTTTCAATTTGGTCTCATTACTAGTAACAGGCACATTAAGAAAATACTGGCTTAGTTTTGTAACTATTTGTAAAAGTAAACATAATAACAGAATAGTGTTGGCGAATTAGTACATATAATAGAAGCTAAACATGCTCTTTTGTTTCCGAAATGTCTTGATGCATTTTCTTCTCAATTATATGCTATCATGCAGAGAAGACGGGTTGCAAAGGATTTAAATGTAAAAATGGAACATGTATTGGAATGGCTGAACGTTGCAATGGTGTCGCAGACTGTTCAGATGGATTAGATGAGCTAAACTGCAGTGAGTACTTTTACGTTTTTTAAAACAATGACTTCATCTGTCTACTTTCAATGTATTTAAGACGTGTCTAGAATGGCAATTGAATTGCTTAGGCATGGAGGCCTAGCGACTAAGTGCTGAGCATTGAGATCAATACGAAAGAACCACTGGTCATTTTGATGGGCAGAATGGCCTCTTCCCATGCTGTACAATTCCACAGCTCCATAATTATACATACATACATAATTCAGTTTGGCTGGTCTGTAACATTGAGATTGGAATAGCAATACATAGCACATTGGTGTATTAAAAAGCTCACATAATATACTGTATAACATGATTGTATATTAACATTTTAGTTGAGTAAATAAAATTGATTATGCAGAAGTAGAAATTATTGAAAAACCGTTCTCTATTATCATATTTAATAATGGACAAGTAATTTTTGGGCAAGGGAATTTAAGGTTTTACTTTGATTTGTATGTGGAATTCTTTTACATTTTACGTAGTTAAATTCTTGCACTCTTTACTTCCCAATACTTTGTTTCTGAATTCCCAAGATTCAGGTGACTGCACTGTAGTTATTTTTCCATCCTACTTTTCAATATAATCTGTTATAAATGCACAATGTAAAATTCATGGAATGCACATTCAATGTTCCAACCTAAGGGAATGCGGTTCCCACTTTCCCAGACATGAATAATAAGATTTTCCTGCATTTTCAAATGGCTTGAGATGATTTTCATGTAGACTCTGTAGAAGTGAGAGTTGCTGCTGTGTTTAAATATTAAACCCGAATGTTCCTTTTATTAATTTTGCCAGACCCATTATGCTCTCGGTATTTTGAGTTCGCCTGTAAGAATGGACGTCAGTGCCTGCCGAAAGAGATGGTTTGTGATGGAACCCGACAGTGTGATGATGGTTCAGATGAAGATCCAAATCACGCATATTGTAGTATGTTCTCTTCAGTATTCTCTAGCATATTAAAACCATATACGGCAAAATCTATAGACCACGATTTGCTGATTGAATTTATGTTCTACCACGTTGTCAAATTGGATGACCATTTTGGTGAAGAAAATTGTTCCTCCTTGTGGCCATTCTACATATAGGTATTGCAACCAGGTGGCAATCGACTTCCATAACTTTGGATAGTGTTACATCCAAGACAGATCATTAACTAGTCTGCATTGGTCAATTGAGCAGTCAGCAGGAGCAAGAATTCTAACAAAATAACTGTACCGTTGTTAGCGTTTAAATTAATTCTAGAGCCCTGCACGCTATCCTGGCTGAGATTAGTGTAATCTACACATTGGGCATCAATTCTCATATATACTGATTTCATTTGGCTTTATATCAGCTGATACTTCTGTTCACTGTGAAAATTTCATAACCATTTTGAAAACTTTGCTTTGTGAAATATTTTCCACCCCCTGCTTATACTTTATTTTGTTGAGACTAAATGTCTGCTGAAGTAGGATGTATCCACACATACTAAAAGTGCAAGTAATGTCCCATCCAAAGTTATTTTCACAACTGACTGTAATCTACAGTTATGCTTGTATGCATGAGAAACATTAAACTCAAACCAAGCATGTCCCAGAATAACAAAGATAATTGGTAAAATACCGACTGGTGTTAGGAATTTGAAGAATGCATAGAAAATCTCAGATTACATAAATGTTCTTTTGTTCTCGTGTTTGCAGCATTTCTCAGGAAAAAAATACTGACTCACGAGTTCAATCCAAATGTGACTCAGTTTTCAACAGTGAATGTAACTATTGGAGTTGGAACCAATCCATAGCAGGAAAACAGAAAAAAGATACAAAAATTAATTAGCTGGTGGGGTTTTGACATCAGCGATGACATGTACAAATCCACTGACTCTTCCCGTTAGATAAAGACTGAAAAATCACCAGCAGTTTATCTGTTATTCATTATATCCTCTTCCCATAGAGGCAATGTTGCATTTCTAATCCAAATTTTAAACAGAGAAAGCAATACCTTAGTCGTTAGTGATTCCTTATGCCACATTAAAGCTGCTGACTGAGATAGAAGTGTGTCCTTTACTAGATTGGAAAGCTTAATGTTTATCTTGCCAGAACTACCCAATCCTATTGGTGTTTAGCTGGAAACATGCAACATATTGGCTGGCAGGCTTCTTGGGAGATTTGAGATTTCTATCAATATCTGTGATGGGCATGTTATTCAGGATTGATCAACATATGGGAGTTTAGTTCATCAACACAAGGCCCTGGAGTAGAGTGGACATGGTGATTCTGAATTACCAACCTTCGCATGGAAACTTGGCTCGCCATAAAATAAATATAGATAAATCTCCCAGGCAGAGATATATAAATAATTAGACGCAAATGAGGTGCCAAAAGACTGGAAGGTGGCTCATTTTGTACCTTTTTTTAATGTAGGGCTGCAAGGAAAAGCCTAGGAACTATAGACCAGTGAGCCTAACATCTGTGGTCAGAAAGTTAATGGAGAGGTATAGGAAGGAACAACCGAGGATAGACACAAAATGCTGGAGTAACTCAGTGGGACAGGCAGCATCTCTGGAAGGAATGGGTGACATTTCGGGTTGAGACCCTTCAGACTTCTTCGACGTCTCGACCTAAAACGTCACCTATTCCTTCTCTCTAGAGATGTTGCCTGCCCTGCTGAGTTACTCCAGTCTTTTGTGTCTATCTTCAAGTTAATGGAGAGAGTTCTGTGAGATAGCTATATATGGAATTGGATAGACAGGTTGATTAGTCAACTTGGTTTTGTCTGTGGGAGATTGGGTCTTATAATTCTGGTTGAGTTTTTTGAAGGAGTAGCCAAAATGTTTGATGAGGGCAAAGCCACAGACGTTGTTCATAAGGACTTCAATTATGTATTTGATAAGATTCTACATAGTAGGCTTCGCTGGAAGGTTAGATCGCTTGGGATCCAGAGAGATATAACTGACTGGATAGAGAATTGGCTTCATACAAATAAGCAAACGGTGAAGGTAGAAGGTTTTTTTCGGACTGGAGGCCTGTGACTAGTGGTGTGCCTCAGGGATCGGTGCTGGGGCCCATTGCTGTTTGTGGTTTATCTCAATGATTTGGATGAGAATGTAGAAGGCATGATTAATAAGTTTGCAGAGGAGACTGAAGTGGGTGGTATAGTGAAGATGGTTATCACCAATTACAGCAGGATTTTGATCTGTTTGGCCAGTGGCCTTTGGAATTGTTAATGGAGTTTAATGCAGGCAATTGTTGTATTTTGGGGAGTCAGACAAGGGCAGGATCAGCTAGGGTATTGAGTATAGATGTTGGGACTGAAGAAGGGTCTCGACCCGAAACGTCACCCATTCCTTCTCTCCAAAGATACTGCCTGTCCCGCTGAGTTACTCCAGCATTTTGTGTCTCCTTTGATTTAAACCAGCTTCTGCAGTTCTTTCCTACACATACAGTGGCTTGCAAAAGTTTTCATACCCCTTGAACTTTTTCACATTTTGTCACGTTACAACCACAAACATAAATGTATTTAATTGGGATTTTATGTGATAGACCAACACAAAGTGGTGCATAATTGTGAAGTGGAAGGAAAATGATACATGGTTTCCAAATGTTATTACAAATAAAAAACTGAAAAGTGTGGCGTGCAAAAGTATTCTGCCCCCCTGAGTCAATACTTTGTAGAACCACCTTTCGCTGCAATTACAGCTGCAAGTCTTTTGGGGTATGTCTCTACCAGCTTTGCACATCTAGAGACTGAAATGTTGGCCCATTCTTCTTTGCAAAATAGCTCAAGCTCAGTCAGATTGGATGGAGAGTGTCTGTGAACAGCAATTTTTAAGTCTTGCCAGAGATTCTCAATTGGATTTAGGTCTGGACTTTGACTGGGCCATTCTAACATGAATATGCTTTGATCTAAACCATTCCATTGTAGCTGTATGTTTAGGGTCGTTGTCCTGCTGGAAGGTGAACATCCGCCCCAGTCTCAAGTCTTTTGCAGACTCTAACAGGTTTTCTTCCAAGATTGCCCTGTGTTTGGCTCTATCCATCTTCCCATCAACTCTGACCAGCTTCCTTGTCCCTGCTGAAGAAAAGCATCCCCACAGCATGATGCTGCCACCACCATCTTTCACAGTTGGGGACGGTGTGTTCAGGGTGATGTGCAGTGTTAGTTTTCCGCCCACACATAGCATTTTGCATTTAGGCCAAAAACTTCAATTTTGGTCTCATCAGACCAGAGCACCTTCCTCCACAGGTTTGCTGTGTCCCCCACATGGCTTGTGGCAAACTGCAAACAGCACTTCTTATGGCTTTGTTTCAACAATGGCTTTCTTCTTGCCACTCTTCCATAAAGGCCCGACTTGTGGAGTGCATGACTAATAGTTGTCCCGTGGACAGATTCTCCAACCAGAGCTGTGGATCTCTGCAGCTCCTCCAGAGTTACCATGGGCCTCTTGGCTGCTTCTCTGATCAATGCTCTCCTTGCCCGGCCTGTCAGTTTAGGTGGACGGCCATGTCTTCGTAGGTTTACAGTTGTGCCATACTCTTTCCATTTTCGGATGATGGATTGAACAGTGCTCCGTGAGATGTTCAGAGCTTGGGATATTTTTTTTATAACCTAACCCTGCTTTAAACTTCTCCACAACTTTATCCCTGACCTGTCTGGTGTGTTCCTTGGGCTTCATGATGTTGTTTGTTCACTAATGTTCTCTAACAAACCTCTGAGGCCTTCACAGAACAGCTGTATTTATACTGAGATTAGATTACACACAAGTGGACTCTATTTACTAATTAGGTGACTTCTGAAGGCAATTGGTTGCACTGGATTTTATTCAGGGGTATCAGAGTAAAGGGGGCTGAATACTTTTGCACGCCACACTTTTCAGTTTTTCTATTTACAAAAAAACTTGACAACCAAGTATCATTTTCCTTCCACTTCACAATTATGCGCCACTTTGTGTTGGTCTATCACATAAAAGCCCAATAAAATACATTTACGTTTGTGGTTGTAACGTGACAAAATGTGGAAAAATTCAAGGGGTATGAAAACTTTTGCAAGCCACTGTAGAAGTTGGGATGTTATGTTAGTTATACAAGACATTTGTGAGTATTATTTGTGCTTTCAAAGTATTATGTTCTGTTTAGGTCACTCTGGTATAGGAAGAATGTTATTAAACTGGATAGAGTGCAGAGATGATTTACGAGGATATTGCCGGGACTTGAGTGCTGAGCTAATGGGAGAGGTTGGGCAGGGTGGGACTTTACTTCTCAGAGGGCAGTAGTCTCAGGGGTGATCTTATAGAGCTGTATATGATCATGAGGGGAAATAGATAGTGTGAATACTCAGGGGTTTTTGATATGTTGAGCAAACAATGGGCCTCTAGGCAAATCAAGCACCAGGGACATGGGTTTCAGGTGAGGAAAGATTTAATACGCACCTGAGGGGCAACCTTTTTCACACAGTAGATTATGGGTGTATGGAACAAGCAGCAGAGCAGTAGTTGAAGCAGGTACTATAACAACAATTAGAAGACATTTGGACAGGTACATGGATAGAAAATGTTTGGAGGGATATGGGGCCGCTGCTGGCAGGTGGGTCTAGGGTGGATAGGGCATCTTGGTGAGCAGAAAGGCTTGTTGTCGGTGCTCTGTGACTCTGTGATGTCAGAAGGTTATTTAGAAAAGAGAAAAATTATTAATGCTTCAGGTGGGATTCTTTATTTGCGACCAGCATTATTTAAAAAACTTCCTGAGATCTGCAACAATACTTAGTCCACTTCCAGCATTTACTTTAAAGTTTAAATCATAATTATTAATTTATCTGAATTGATAATAATCTGCGATCTAATCCTATTGATGCTTGTATTTGTAGGCGGGACAGAGGAGTTTAATCGAACCTGTGAGCTCTTCAGTTTCAAATGCTGGAATGGAGTGTGCATTAGCATGGAATGGAAGTGTGATGGGGTGGATGATTGTGGCGACTACTCAGATGAAACAAATTGTAGTAAGTATACAAAGTCTTATCTACACCTGGCCGTTGTTAGTATAACATCTATAATTAGCTTTGATTAAAAACAATTTTATTTTTCTAAACCGATATGGTGTCAAGTTGGGAAAGGGGAAGTATAACGGGATCAGGGGGATAGTGATATCTATCTGATTTGTTCATCAGTCTATGAAAGTAAGCATTCGGGTACAGCAGGCAGTGAAGAAAGCGAATGGCATGTTGGCCTTTATAACAAGAGTTGAGGATAGGAGCAAAGAGGTCCTTCTGCAGTTGTACAGAGCCCCAGTGAGCAGGGAGTATTGTGTGCAGTTTTGGTCCCCTAATTTGAGGAAGGACATTCTTGCTATTGAGGGAGTGCAGTGTAGGTTTACAAGGTTGATTCCTGGGATGGCGGGACTGTCAAATGCTGAGAGAATGAAGCAGCTGGGCTTGTACGCTCTGGAGTTTAGAAGGATGAGAAGGGATCTCATTGAAACATATAAGATTGTTAAGGGTTTGGATACGCTAGAGGCAGAAAACATGTTCCCGATGTTGGGGGAGTCCAGAACCAGGGGCCACAGTTTAAGAATAAGGAGTAAGCCATTTAGAACGGAAACGAGGAAACACTTTTTCTCACAGTCAGAAATTCTCTGCCTCAGAGGGCGGTGGAGGCCGGTTTTCTGGATGCTTTCAAGAGAGATCTAGATAGGGCTCTTAAAAATAGCGGAGTCAGAGGATATGGGGAGAAGGCAGGAACGGGGTACTGATTGGGGACGATCAGCCATGATCACATTGAATGGCGGTGCTGGCTCGAAGGGCCGAATGGCCTACTCCTGCACTTATTGTCTATTGTCTATAACGTAGCATTTAATTACTGGTCTCACAGTCAGGGTTTTGAACCAATGATCTAGAGAAATGACATTGAATCTTACCACAGCACTGGGGAATTTGACCGATAATTTAATAGGATTTTATTTCGAAAGCTAATAATAGCAAGCATTAAAATATCAGATTTGTTTTAAAACTGACCTGGTTCACCTTTGTCCTTTTGGAAAGGAAATGTGTTACATCTTGCCCTGTTTGATCTATAGGCACCTCCAGACTACCAATAAGTTGCAAAAATGACACAGTGCTGGAGTAGTTTGGGGGTCGGTTATCCTCTCTGGAGAACACAGATAGCTGGCTTTTCTGGCCTGATGAGTTACCTCAGCACTTTGTGTCATTTTTTTGTAAGGCAGCGTATGCAGTTCCTTGCGTCTACCAATAAGGTTGGATTAACTGACTTCTCAATTTGGGATGGACTATGAATACATTACCAGCAATTTCTTCTCGTGAAATAAATGACTTTACACAGTGTGCTTCAAGTTTCTTTCTTGCATTTGGTATCACTTTGCTAACAATAACTGATCTGTTATTCATATGGTTTTTGAATCTTTGCAGGATATCCCACCGAAGCGCCTTCTTGCATGAAGTACTTTCAGTTCAGTTGCCAGAATGGAAAATGTGTACCGATATGGTGGAAATGCGATGGAGAGAATGACTGTGGAGACTGGTCTGACGAAGACGGCTGCCCTGGTATAAACACAATTAAGTCTAAACTATTATTGATGGAATTTGTGGATAAAATGCAACATAACTGATGGTAGAAGATAATTACCATTTTTATGTCTTCTTCCTTATGCCTGACAACTGACAGCATTTTAAAACGAACACTTAAAATACCTACGCATGGAAGATTATGGGCCAAGTGCTGAAAGATGAGATTATTACAGATGTGTATGCGCTGGTCGGGTTAGTCTAGTGGGGATCCTTGATGATAGATGCCGCCTTCTCTAGGCAAAACCTTATCTAGATGCTTTCAATGGTGGGGAGGGCTGTGCCCATGATGAACTGGGCTGAGTCCACTGCTCTCTATCGCATCTTGAGTTCTTGTGCTTTGGAATTGCCATGCCAAGCACCCATGGTCCCAGCAAGACCCATTCTATGTTGCATCTGTAGAAGATGGTTAGAGTATTATGTGACATGCTGAATCTTTTTAAACTTCTAAGAAAATGAAAGCACTGGTATGTTGTCTTCATGGTTGCATCTGTATACTGGGCCCAGGCCAGGCAATATGTAAACTGAGGAATTTGAAGATGCTAACTCTCTCTGTAGCTGACCCACCATTGAAAAGTGGCATGTGATCACCTAGCATACCCGTTCTGAAGTCAGTGATCAGTTCCCTGTGTCTATGATGTTGATTGAGAGCTTGTTGAGGACTTGTTAAATTCATTTTTTATTCGGAACCCCAAAAAACTTGAGTGTTTACGTCTGTTTTAGGTTCGCATCCTGTTCCACATAGTACTGAGGTTCCTTCCAGTTGTGGTCCCAACCACTTCAGATGTAATTCTGGGGGATGCATTGTAAACCATTGGGTGTGTGACTCTTACAAAGACTGTCGGGATGGTTCTGACGAGGAAGGTTGCCCAACTTTTTCAGGTAAATGCAAATTGTGATAGATTGCCCAGTCTCGGCTCCGGGTGTTGTCACAGCTTCACTGACACACACTCTCACACACAACCTCACACGCAACCTAACACGCACCCTTACACACACACACACAAGGTTTAAAGGGATATGGGCCAAATGCGGATAAATGGGACTAGTTTAGATGGGGCATCTTGATCTGTATGGACAAGTTGGGATGAAGGGCCTGTTTCCATGCTGTAAGACTGTGACACATTGCAGAAAGGGTGCAATTCCTCTGGAGAGGATCCAGGGGTGATTTATGAACATATTGGCAGGGCAGGAATTTTTTTTTTCACTTTGAAGAAAGATTTGATAACTGGGATTGTATTCGCTGTAGCAATGGAGGTGAAGAAAATACTTAGTTGAGGTGAATAATATTATGAGAATAGAACCTGTTTTGCTTAACAAAGAGTGTAAGAAGGAACTGCAGAAGGTGGTTTAAACTGAAGATTGACACTAAAAGCTGGAATAAAAGAGGACATGCAGCATATCTGGAGAGAAAGAATAGGTGATGTTTCTGGTCGAGACCTTCAGACTGAAGAGGTTGAAAACCAGCCATAAAACACAATGACTGGAGATGTGTGTTATCCAACCAAGGGCAGAAATTATAATCATGTGTTCATCTTTATTGACGTGACAGCATAATAAATATATTACAGAAAAACAAATTAAATGGGGTGGCACGGTGGCGCAGCGGTAGAGTTGCTGCCTTGCAGCACCACAGACCCGGATTTGATCCTGACGACGGGTGCTGTCTGTACAGTATTTGTACATCCTCCTTATGGCCGCATGATTTTCTCGGGATATTCCTGTTTCTCCCACATCCGAAAGAAGTGCAGGTTTGTAGGTTAATTGACTTCTGTAAATTGTCCGTGGCGTGTAGGATACAACTGGTGTAAGGTAGATTGCTGGTCGTTGTGGACTTGGTGGGCCGAAGGGCCTGTTTCTATATATATGTTTTACATATATATATTAATTTCATTGAACCATATACGCTTGTATATGTGGCATTATTTTCGTCTTGTTTCTATAGTCAAAGAGTAAGGTTGATTTATTTTTGCAGAACAGCGATGGAAGTCCAACTCCTCTTGCCTTGTTTCTAGGTTTTTGTTTCTCTCTATATATGCATAACAGCAGGAATTATAATCTGATTTCCATACATGAATATACTAAGGTCATTCATGTGCTGCACCTGTTGATCAGAGCCTGGCTCTACTGTGGAATGTAGTTAGGAATGTAATTTAGCTTAACCTTATTCATACCTAATCCAATTTTGAAGCATAAATGTTGCAATCAAGTGTAAGTTAAAAGACTCGCAACAGTATGCACCAGATTGCACAATTTCAAGCTGAAAAATGCAAAAGCTCCCAACCAAAAACACCCCCCCCCCCCCCCCCCCCCCGCTCGGTCACTACACCCCCTACGCCCCCAATTTCTCACTCTCAACTCTCACCCAATGTTGGCAGCCCTGGTTTTGTCTAATAGCATGAGAAGCTTTGGGATCTCATGATTGCAATTTACATTGGCAGTAAACAGAACAACTGTTCCCACCACTACAACACGGCCTGCTGGAAGATGCAGCATCTCAGAGTTTTCTTGTGCTCGAGGCCGTAACTGCATTCCCAACTGGAGGCAGTGCGATGGTCACCGAGATTGCCGTGATGGATCAGATGAACTCCGCTGCCGTGAGTACTTGTGTTCATCCACTTTGCAAACAAATATTTTAGTTGGTTATAATGTCATAAGGAATAGGAGCAGAATTAGGCCATTTGGCCCATCAAGTCTAGTCCGCCATTCAGTCATGGCTGATCTATCTCTCCCTCCTAACCCCATTCTCGTACCTTCTCCCCATAACCTCATAATGAACAAAGTAGGTGCATTCTTAAAAGATTTCATTCCAGAAGTAGGGTTTGGCTTGAGTATTGTGCTTCAAGCAAATTTCTGGAACAAGTTGTAATCTCTTCACCATTACCAGTTCTCCCCTATTTTCATCGTGGTTTGGGCGTAGTATCTCCTGCAGGTGTTATTGTATCCGTGTATTTAATGTACCATCAACTGGTCGTATTTGGCGGGAATCAAATGAAAAATGGGGTAGAACAAAAGAAAACCTGGTGAGTGGTAACATTGAACATTGGTTGCAATCTAAGGCCATCTTATTGTGATATGGGAGTACATTGGTTGCTGGCTCTCTTTGCTATGAAACCTATGCTGGGGAAAGTAGAATATAGCAACCCTAAGAACACAACGTTTCTTAAATGTTGAAGCACTTCTTGTTTATTGTTCTCAGTAGAGATGAGAAGGTTTCCAAGCACGAATTTTCAGAAATAACCAGGCCATATCCAGCCAATCGGTATCTGCAGGATGCTGAAGGATAATACTTGAAATTGATTTGCTTTATGTTTAATATGCAGTTTGACCTGATGAGCATTTGCTTTATTTTGATTAGCTTTTGGTTCTTTAAAATCTTGCATCTTATTGGAACGGTTTAATTTTCAGCTACACATCCTCCATTACTCTGCTCGAATGGAACTGTATGTGACGATGGGGAGAGGTGTGTAAGCCAATTGGAACGGTGTGATGGGTTTCTGGACTGCTCTGATAACAGTGACGAGAAGAACTGCTCAAGTAAGTAACCCATGTAAATATTAGGAGGTTGCGAAACAGCACCTTGCCTGAAGTAATTGACAGTATTTGAGCAAGGAGCTGAAGAGCAAGTCTTAAGATGCAGCAACTTTGGGTTGTGGTGAAGTCATTTGGATTATGAAAATTAAATCTACGAAAGCATTTTTCTTGATTTATGTGTTGATGTATAGGTTCGTATAACTATTTGAAAGAAGCATAGATTACTGATTTAAAAAAAAAATTATAATTGGCCATTATAAATACCTCAGTTTCTGCATGATGTCGTGCACTGGAGCAGAAGCTTTAATCTTAGGAATGTAGAAATAAAAACATGTAGAAACTATGAAATTCTGAGTGACCCATGATGCCCATTGTTTTCCCGACATATCAAAAGTCATCTCCAGGATGATAAATTACCACAGTTATGTTTATATTTACCCAGACAAATATGCTTTTCATGGCTGGCTTTGAATCCTAACTTAAGTGGATATAGGACTCCTACTGCCTCCTATAATGGAGCTTTATCTTTTCAAAGAGTATTGATGTTTCTTACCTAAATATCAAGAAGTTTCAGTCACTAAAATAAATTCTGTTTGTGTGCACAACAATATGAACTTTTTTTTCTTTTTAAGATGACAAAACAGTGTACAAAGTACGTTATCTTCATTGGTCAGCTGATTTTAATGGAGCAATTTCTTTAACCTGGAGCAAGCCAAATAATATGAAATCCGCATGTGTCTATGTTGTATACTACAGGTATTAAATCTCTGTTTTATAAATGTTTGTCATCTTTCCTAGTATTACAGGACAAAATTGAATATTCCTCCGGCTCGTTATCATTCACTTCTCAATTCTATTCATAACAACTTAGATTTCTAGTTCACATTTGAACCTAAATTAATGACTTGCCATTTAAGTTACTCAAGCATTTTGTGTCTTTTATTGGTAAACCAGCGTCTGCAGTTCCTTGTTTCTACATTCTCTGTAAATCTTCCCTATCCATGTACCTGTCCTGATGTCTTTTAAACGATGTTAGAGTGCCTGCCTCAATTACCCCCTCTAGCAGCTTGGTCCATATGCCCACTATCCTCTGTGTGAAAAGGTGGCTCCTCAGGTTCACAAGTTATAGAAGTAGAACTAGGTCATTTGGCCCATGGAGTCCACTCCGGCATTCAATAATGGCTGATCTCTGCCTCCTAATCCCATTTTCCTGCCTACTCCCCATAACCCTTGACACCCGTTCTAATCAAAACTTTCAAATCTATTACAACAACCTCCTCTCAACTTAAACGTATGTCCCCTTGTTCTTGATTCCTCTGCTCTGGGTAAAAGACAGTGGATTTACCTTATCTATTCCATTCCCTTAGGATCATATACTCATGTTGAAAGAAGCCATAGATGATGGGAAGATGACGGGAAGAGCAGGGGAAAGGAGGACAGCATCCAATTAAAAATGAAAGCAATAGGTTTAGTTCCAAGTGTCAAACATGAATAAGCACTGGAAATGCACAGTAGATCAATTGACCTGTGACAAACAAAGCACTTCCATGTGGTCGCCATGGCATTAATCTTCACTCCATATTCATTTTTTTAAATATGTTAGGAATTTCTAGAGTTTGACCATTTACTGTTGGATGACCTTTTTCTCTCTTTTAGTTTGGTCGGTGGGGAATGGAAGTACTTGGAAGCTGGCAATAAAACTGCTATTATAATAAATGTTTTGAAACCTGATACAACCTACCAGGTGAAAGTGGAAGTGCAGTGCCTAAATAAAATCCACAAAACAAGAGATGTCGTTATAATACGAACGCCCGAGGGCTGTAAGTGAATTTTACTCTTTTAAATACGATTTTCCTTAAGGTATGTTTACAGAAAATAGATGTGCTCAAAACTGAAGTTGATTTTACAGTTCCTGTAAATGCGAGGCAGAGTCAGATTGTTGACCCAATTCCCTAGCCTGGTGCAGTAATTGGAAGAGGTTGTGCCAAATATTTTTGGCATGCACATACTGCTGTGCGTTTTCCTGTGGCGCATTGAAAATGATTACATTAGCTTCATTGTAATGCCTGACCACGATGCACAAAAGAGCTGCTGGTCAATAGAAATGTAAAATAGCAAAGTTTCCTCATAATAACTTTGTTCTTGCTCCTATGGCCTAATGACCTAAACTTAGATCCGGTATGGTATGTTTCTGTCGACCGTGCTATCAGAAACTGAGGTGGAGAGAAGCTACCACATTTTGGAATACCTTTATTTATATTCCCAGATCCTGCCCTTGTAAATATCTTGAGTTGATGAAGGGATCAAAGTTTATATAGCCACATTTCCCCGTGTTGGTTTGTTCATTTTCCTTTTTTGCTATTTGCAAGGATGTTGAAATATTGATAGAGTTCTAAATTTTCAACGGCTGTTTAATTCAGCAGAATATTCTGAAGCATCTTGTCAAGCAGTGTTATCTGACTACATTTTATTCCACGCAGAAATTAGAATCAAAACCAGAAAAGGTTTGGTCAAAGAGGTATTTTTTGAGTAAAAATATAAGGAGGATTGAGGGGCAAGTGGATCTAAGAAAAAAGTGCTTGAGCTCAAGGGTATGTGTAACTGGGCAGTCTTGCCAAGGCCATTGGAGATTTTAGTTTAGAGATACATCGCGGAAACAGGCCCTTCGGCTCACCGGGTCCGTGCCGACCAGCGATCCCTGCACATTAACACGATCCTACACTCACTAGGGAGAAAACTGAAGATTTTTCCGAAATCCTAGGCAGGTCATGTGGAGAATGTACAAACTCCGTACAGACGGCACCCGTGGTCGGGATCGAACCTGGGCCTCCGGTGCTGCATTCGCTGTAAGGCAGCAACTCTACCGCTCCGCCACCGTAACATGATTTAGATTGGGAACTGAACATTGAAATGCACATCACAGTGAAAGGAAGGCAGGAAGCTAGGAACAGACTGAGGTGTGACTCTGTTAGTTAAAGATAGTTTAAAAAAAAAGAATAGAGAGGCGTGACTTGAGTTCAGAAACTAAGAAGTAGGCAAGGATTGAGAAGAGATGAGATACAAGGGCAAGATCACCTAAGGTTGTCATCTTTAGAATACTTCCAGTGCCAGGTGCTGGTGCATGTAGGAACAGGGAGATTGGTCAAATAAATGCTTTGCTAAAGAGACGACTAGGCTTCATATTTCTGCATCACTGAGACCATTTCTGGGGAAGGTGGGACTTGTGTCTGGATTGCGATGGGTGTAACAAGGTCTGGGGTAGCGGAGAGGGGATTTGCGAGAGCCATTGAAGGGTTTAAATTAATTTGGCAGTGATGGGACTGGCTTAGGAGTCCTGTTGTGGTAAAGAACAGAGATACAAGGAGGTAAACTTTGTTATCAGTGACATGGGAGGGATTGGCTTCAAATAACCACTGTAAGAAAGAGGAACAGATATATCAATGATTCACACGAGTCGTAGAAATAATAGGAAATAATGAAAGATGAAATCAATTGTCGAGCTTTCTTTCTTGATATCTACAAATTTTATGCAATGGAAAAATGTGAATCCAAATCAAACCTTTAATGTCATTAATTATTTTTTCTTCCAGTACCTGACCCTCCAGAAAGTCTCCAGTTATCTTACATTGAAGAGTATACTATTTCTGCCCGATGGAGTCCTCCTGTCAATACACATGGTCTGATTCGGGAATACCTTGTAAGTCTGCATTTATATGTAATAAAACTGCTTTTATTAATGTGTTGGGTTTTTCTGATCAAACTCCTGCGGTCTTTTCAAAATCGTTACACATAAAATAGGCTGGGGCTCACATGATTTAGCCCCATTTGTGTTCTTTAATTTTTTCCATTAGAGTCAAAGATCGGAACAAGGTCACATATGAGACATCTGAGTTCCAAGAAACTAAATTGGAAAATATTGTCCTTCCATTCGTTATAGAACCGCTAATTTAATTTAATCTGGAATAACATCTTTGCAAGTTTCCATGCAAAGTCGGCACTGTGAGGCAGTAACTCTGCAGCTGCACCACTTTGCCGTTTAGGGCAGCACAGCTGTAAAGTTGCTGCCTTCCAGCGCCAGAGACTCGAGTTCGATCCTGACCTCAGGCACTGCCTGTACGGAGGTTATGCATTCTCCCTGTAAGGCATGTTGGCCTTCATTGCGAGAGGATTTGAGTTCAGGAGCAAGGAGGTCCTACTGCAGATGCACAGAGCCCTTGTGAGACCGCACCTGGAGTATTGTGTGCAATTTTGGTCTCCTAATTTGAGGCATAACATTATTGCTATTGAGGGAGTGCTGCGTAGGTTCACCAGGTTAATTCCCGGAATGGCGGGACTGACATATAATGAAAGAATGGGTCGACTGGGCTTGTATTCGCTGGAATTTAGGATGAAAGGGAATCTTATAGAAACATATAAAATTCTTAGAGGACTGGACATGGCAGACGCAGGAAAAATGTTCCCAATGTTGGGGTCAAGAACCAGTGGTCACAGTTTAAGAATAAGGGGTAGGCAATTTGAAACCAAGATGAGGAAACATTTTTTCACCGAGTCATGTAAATCTGCGGAATTCTCTGCCACAGAAGGCAGTGGAGGCAAATTCACTGGATGTTTTCAAGAGAGTTAGATTTAGCTCTTAGGGCTAACGGAATCAAGAGATATGGGGAGAAAGCAGGAATGGGATACTGATTTTAGATGATCAGCCATGATCATATTGAGTGGCGGTGCTGGCCCGAAGGGCCAAATGGCCTACTCCTGCAGCTATGTTTCTAACCTTGTGGGTTTGCTCTGGTTTCATCCCGCACTCCAAAGATGTATAGGTTTGTAGGTTAAATGGCTTCGGTCAAAATTGGAAATTGTCCCCAATGTGTAGGACAGTGTTAGTGTACCGGGCGATCGCTGGTCGGCGTGGACTCGGTGGGTCGAAGGATCTGTTTCCGCGCTGTATCTCTAAAGTCTAAAGTTTACAGTGATGCTCCATCGTTTGGATGCAAGTTTATTTTGCATCTGCTGTAATTTGATCCGACATAGGATAACCTGTGGTTGTGGCAGAGTGAGGCATTTCCATAGAGTTCCAGTTCTTGCCTTTGGCATGGAGTCTACCCTTGAATTACAGTTAAACTATCATGACCTGTTTTTTTGTTTTGTCTTTATACACATTGTATTCTTTCATTGCTATAATTGTACTTTTCCTGCCCCTTCCCCAACACCCATCCTCAAATGCCCCGAAACAGGTGGAATATTCCCAGAAAGATAAAGATATTGATAAAAATAAAGTTTGGACTTCACTGAAAAGCCTTGAATGTCAGAAGGACATTGCAAATCTGCAAATAAACACCTTGTACAGTGTCAGGGTGAGTATAATACAGTGATTATCTGCCATGTTGGCCACTGACGGTAAAACATTTTGAAATTGTTTTGTGTAGACGTTATCCAAGATTAGCTTTATAGAGCCAAACTTACTTCTACATTCAATGCTTCAATGGAGCTTTACTCGTCGCACGTGCACCTGCACATTCTTCCTACATACGTTTTACACGCTGGTGCTGTCATGTTTTGGCAGCATTATTCAAAGTCCAAAGTCGGGTCGGCAGAACCCGCGAACCCACACCACTCTCCTCTCCTTACCTGTCTGGTGACGCCTCCTGTCGCCGACCTTGAAGGCGACTGTACATTCATACTGCGTACATACAGCGGCACTGACCCAAATATCATTTGATTTAGTAATTTTCCCAGGTAATTGTATTTCTCCTCAAGCTTCCTTCACCATTCATGACATAACCCACCACCATTTTCACAGTTCCAAGATGTGATTCCCTGCTAGGTTTTCCCGCAACCTGGCAGTTTTACACAAATAATAATAGGGATCATTAATCCCTGTCTTAACTTTGTCGACAAATATATTTCAACACCAGTCACAGGCTGACATCTAAGAATGAGAATTTCATTCTAGTCCTCTCCAGATCCTAATGTTCCATCATTTCAACGCGCAACAAACTTAACAAAAACACGACCGTCCTTCAAACTGTGGCTCAACTGCTCGAAATTGAAATTTGTAATCTGAATGTTTGTACTTTGCTAAGATGAAGAACATTGGTAGCGTCCATTTAACCCAGTATAATGGAGAGCGTGCCCAATAATGGGTATTACTGAGGTAGTATTCAATACAGGCATCATTTATTTTAGATTTGTCGGTATTAGCTGTGGAATAAATTCAACAGAATTTGTAGTTTTTGTTTTCAAAAGCTTCTAACATAATTTCCTTATTCTTTGCAGGTTGCAGCTGTTACAGGCCATGGGATCGGCAACTGGAGTGATATAAAAACCATCAGCACACAGAAAGAAGATGGTAGCAAAACAATAACGAACAGTGTCCCTTTGATTATTTTTGAGATGCTTGAGCTATGTTGCTACCATTAATAGTTCTAGTAAAATATGTTTACAGTTCAATAGTATGAAATTTGATTGTTTCAATATCCTTTACGGCGGGCAGTAATTCCTAACTGGCAGTTCATGAACTTGTGCAACCTGGACCGTAGTTTGAAATTTCATGTACATGAAACTATCAAGTTTAAAAGTGTTAAAGAAGGAACTGCAGATGCTGGAGAATCGAGGGTTACACAAAAAGCTGGAGAAACTCAGCGGGTGCAGCAGCATCTAAGGAGCGAAGGAGATAGGCGACGTTTCGGGTCGAGACCCTTCTTCAGACTGGTCAGGGATCAGGGAAACGAGAGATATAAACAGTGATGTGGAGAGATAAGGAACAATGAGTGAAAGATATGCAAAAAAGTATTGGTGATAAAGGAAGCAGGCCATTGTAAGCTGTTTGTGGTGTGAAAATGAGAAGCTAGTGCGACTGGGGGGGGGGGGGGGGGGGGGGGGGGGGGGGGGGGGAGATGGAGAAGGAATGTCAGGGCCAGAGGGCTGAGGGAGAGGTGGGGGGGAGGCAGTCTGGGTTAACAGAATTGAGAAAATTCAATGTTTAAGCCCAGAGGATGCAGACTCCCCAAGCGGAATATGAGGTGCTGTTCCTCCAACTTGCGGTGTTGATCACTCTGGCCGTGGAGGAGGCCCAGGACCGAGAGGTCGAATACGGAGTGGGAGGGGGAGTTGAAGTGCTGAGCCACCGGGAGGTCGGGTTGGTTATTGGGGACCGAGCGGAGGTGTTCAGCGAAAGTTTAAAAGTGCCTCTGTGACCTGTTAACTTTAAGGAAAAAAACTCTTCCTGAGTGTGCAGCAGCCAATGCTGTGCTATAAAATCAACGGATCGTGTCAGAGTGCAGACCATTATTTGTAAATATATTATTTAGATTCAATATGCAGCATCTGGAATGATCTTCTTCTTGCGTATGGTGTGCACAGTCTAAAGTTGTAAGACAAATTGTTCTATTTAATCTTATTTGATTGTGCACTCATCGAAACAGGGCGGACCACGTGAAGGTTGCAATCTGGAATAAATACGCTTGAATGTAATCGGCCTTCATTGTAAATTTCCCTCCGTTTCGCCGTTAACATTGTCACAGAATGCTGACATTTATTTTTTGGTGTGATCCCCAAGAATAAACTACTTACCCCACATAGGACAGGAAGTTAATGGTACAATGCCTCATATTGTATTGTGATAAATACTTTGAGGACAAACAGAGCAGCGTTAAGTTTATAGTTCAGCAATTGTTCTTCATCAAAATTAAAATTACTCTCAATCTGTTTTTGTTAATATTTAAGGTGTGGCACACCATAAATTGGTTTAGAAACAAAAATCTTAGTTAAGATTTTAAATACTTATATCACCAAAAGTTGTTATTGAACAACATGTAATAATCCAATGCATGTGAAAAACGATGGACATTGAGAAAGGTTAGATGTAACTAACTGTACACAATTGTTGAAATAAATGACTTGTTTTTTGCATTTTCCCCCTAACAGCAATTCCACCACCAACTATTGAAGTTGTAAATTCAAAGGAAAACATGGTTAACTTGAAGCTACAGTTGGATGTTAATTTTAAGGTACATTTCATACACAGTGAGTTTTAACAAATGTCTTTTTTCAGATTAAATAGCTGTAGAAATAATTTATAATTGTGCTGCACGACTTGAAGTTGTGTGTGTCAGATTGATCAAAGCCACTCAGAATTTTGTAAAGTAGAAATGCTAGTCCTGCTGTGTGGTTGGCAAGTTCCTTGTATGATTGTTCTGGATAATATTACTGGCCAGATGAATCTATTTAAGTTTGGCATTGGAGAAGAAATTTACAGAATATGCTTGATCGCTGTTACTTCAGGACAAGCCTCATGACCTACAGTGGGAGGAACTTAACTACGTTTTCACCAAATTGTTTCAGGTGACCAATTATGTGCTGGATGTGTCTTGGGTGTTTGATACCCATATAAAAGAAAAGAGAACATTGAATATTGATGGACGAGAGACATCTTTATCTGGTATGTGTGTGGATTTGCAAATAATAATAAAGTTACACAAATGACTAGCGGTGACATTCATCAGAGAAAGCTTTTCAAACTGCTGATTCTGTATGTTTTGGACTAGACAGCGGTTTCTAAAATGGATATTGTATACTTCCTCTACGCCCTTTTGCTACTTTAACAAAGTCTGTTTCACTTGTCCTCGTGGCACAATGACTTGACGTCATATTCTGTTAACAAATTAAAATCTCAAAGTTACAAATAACATTTTTTAAAGTTCACATTTGTAGCCACGTTTTTCAATATTTTCTTCTGGTCTACATAACAAAGTTTAATATTTCAAAAGCATATTTTGTGCAATATAACTACTAGATTGGATGCATGGTAGGGCTTCTTAATGATATCAATGCATTTATATGTTTTATTTATTCTACAGTTTTCAATTTAACTGCTGGAACAAATTATGAGATTTTAGCATTTGCTAAAACAGAAAAAGGGGACAGCCCAATATCCATTGCACACACAAAAACACAAGGAACCATGCCAGCTCCTCCAAAATTCAAAGCAGTGCCAGTCAACCAGACTGCTGTGGATTGCAGCTGGAGTGGCCCAACCAACGTGGTAAGTGTGTGAGAAGGAGCTGCAGATGCTGGTTTAAACCAAAGATAGACACAGAAAGCTGCAGTAACAGCGGGACAGGCAGCATCTCTGGAGAGAAGGAATGAATTGAATTAAGTACATTTTATTAGCCAAATATGTATACATACAAGGAATTTTCCTTGGTGCTCTGCTCGTAATTAAAAATAAAACATAATTTAAACATGTGAAGAATGAAATAAAATACCTGAGCAAAAGGAGGATAGAGCTACTTTCCCCAGGTGCTCCGGTTTCCTCCCACACCCAAAGATGTACAGGTTCGTACGTTGATTGGATTCGGTAAAGATCGCTGGTCAGCGTAAAATTGGTGGGCCGAAGGGCCACGCATTATCGGTAAACTAAACTAAAAAACTAACATGTGTAGTAGAGGGAATGCAGTAGTGTTTGCCATAAACCTTGTGAAAAACTATTAATGAGATTTTAGTGTGTCTGCTCATTGGTTATCTGGGACCTTTAGATTTCAACATGAGTGAATGTATCAAGTAGTCTATCACATTGAAAAATTCATTTATTCCACCTCTGTTTTCTTTGTGTCAACCAATATGCTTCTTTCCATATCTTGTGCTCTGAATTTATGCCTCAGAGTCTTACAGTGCCCCCCATAATGTTTGGGACAAAGACCCATCATTTATTTATTTGCCTCTGTACTCCACAATTTGAGATTTGTAATAGAAAAATCACATGTGGTTAAAGTCCATAGTGTCAGATTTTATTAAAGGCCATTTCTATACATTTTGGTTTCACTATGTAGAAATTACAGCTGTGTTTATACATAGTCCCCCCCATTGCAGGGCACCATAATGTTTGGGGCACATGGCTTCACAAGTGTTTGTAATTGCTCAGATGTGTTTAAATGCCTCCTTAATGCAGGTATAAGAGAACTTTCAGCACCTAATCTTTCCTCCAGTCGTTCCATCACCTTTGGAAACATTTATTGCTGCTTATCAACATGAGGACCAAAGTTGTGCCAATGAAAGTCAAAGAAGACATTATGAGACTGAGAAACAAGAATAAAACTGTTAGAGAATAAAACTGTCTTTATAACAAGAGGAATCAAATATACGATCAAAGAGGTCCTTCTGCAGTTGTACAGAGCCCTAGTGACACCACACCTGGAGTATTGTATGCAGTTTTGGTCCCCTAATTTGAGGAAGGACATTCTTGCCATTGAGGGAGTGCAGCGTAGGTTTACAAGGTTAATTCCCGGGATGGCGGGACTGTCATATGCCGGGAGAATGGAGCAGCTGGGCTTGTACACTCTGGAGTTTAGAAGGATGAGAGGTAATCTCATTGAAACATATAAGATTGTTAAGGGTTTGGACACATTAGAGGCAGGAAATATGTTCCTGATGTTGGGGGAGTCCAGAACCAGGGGTCACAGTTTAAGAATAAGGAACAAGCCATTTAGAACGGAGACGAGGAAACACTTTTTCTCACCGAGAGTGGTGAGTGTGTGGAATTCTTTGCCTCAGTGAGGCGGGTTCTCTGTATGTTTTAAAGAGAGAGCTAGATAGGGCTCTTAAAAATAGCGGAGTCAGGGTATATGGGGAGAAATCAGGAACGGGGTACTGATTGGGGATGATCAGCCATGATCACATTGAATGGCGGTGCTGGCTTGAAGGGCCGAATGGCCTACTCCTGCACCTATTGTCTATTGTCTATTGTCTGTTCAGTGCACCAAAACAAATGACCTTGCATTCATTATATTCCAACTGCCATGTTTAGGCCCACTCACGAGTTTGTCCATATCCCCTTAAAATCCTCTTTGCATATTCTTCTCCACTCACTATCCCTGCCAGTCCAGTGTCAATGCCAGACTTAGAAATGTGATATATTGCATCTTCAGTCCTTGATATATGGTATTATTCATATAAATATGTCAAATTAACCTCAATATTTATATTTAGAATTATATATGCATATTCTGATCATAGATGTAGATTGTGAGTAGCTGGGACCCACCAGTTATAACCTATCCTCATTCTTTGCTGACATTTTTGCACAATAACTATTTTTCAGTGCGTGTCAGTGCAGAGTTCCTAATTCCATGTGCTCTAACCTTGTTAACCCTGCACTGTGCAAGACCTTCTGGGAATCCAGATTGACTACACCCACCTGTTTCCCTTTATATGAACTGTAATTAAGCATATTTTGATTAGTTTCTCGCATTCTGTGTGTCATGAGAGCATTAGAATTTTCTAGAGATAACTTGGGAATAACAATCTTCTTTTCTTCACAGGTTTATGGTGTTTTCTATGCTACATCGTTTTTGGAACTGTATCGATATCCAAAAAATGTCAATTCAACCAAGAGCAATGTTACAGTGATGGTGAACAGTGATGAGCAGTATCTATTTTTGGTAGCTATTTCATTCATTGTACTTGATACGATATATTGCCTGATGAAGTTCACATCGTTAAAATGTTTGCATAGAAACTTGAGAAATTCGATTTGTTCTTTTAAAATTCTAGATTAGATTTAATCTTGCGATCTTTTAAGTTGGATTGATTCCTTCTAGTTTTGCAGACATAAGAGAGCGATTAGTCTAATGTGAATGCTAAGAGATGCTGTTGGGAAAACCTTGAGAAATTGGTCCTCCAATGTCAGATGCTGATATTTGGTGAGTTACAGGTGTCGTTCTTGGTGGTCACAAATAACATTGTGCTGAGTGGAGTGTGGGATCTTTAGGAGGTGTTTTAAAAAAAATAAATAAATAAAAATCCAAAATACTTTTGAAAAGTAACAACCTGGGCAACATGGTGGCGCAGATGTAGAGTTGCTGCCACACAGCGCCAGAGACCCGAGTTCAATCCTGACTGCGGATGTTGTCTGTTTTCTCTGGGATTTCCAGTTTCCTCCCACACTCCAAAGACGTTCAGGTGTGTAGGTTAATTGGCATGGTATAATTGTAAATTGTCCCTAGTGTGTGTATAGGTTAGCAACAGTGTTCGAGGATCGCTGGTCGGCAGGACTCAGTGGGCCGAAGGGCCTGTTTCAACGCTGTATCTATAAACTAAACTGGTTAGTTAAAAATAAAGTTAAGCAAATCATTTCAGCTGCGTATTAGGCGCCCCTAATTGCATATCCCATGATTCTCATAAAGATAGACGCAAAATGCTGGAGTAACTCAGCGGGACAGGCAGCATCTCTGGATATAAAATTAATCTGAAGGACAGTGAAACTAGTCGTAGAACTGAGGTGGGGAAGGGTCGGAGAGAGAGGGAAAGTAAGGGTTACATGAAGTTGCAGAAATCAATATTCACACTGCTGGATTGTAAGCTGCCCAAGCAAAATATGAGGCGCTGTTCCTCTTGGTTGTTTAAGATGTTAGCTATATAGAAACCTTTACCAATGACCAAGAATCCACTGACAAGAAGCAGTACAATTGAATTGTTGATAGTTAAGTCAGTCCATTCACAGGGAGTGTATAAAATAGAGGCAGTCTCTAATTTTGATCACGTAATCCTGGCTGGAGACATGATTCGAGTTGTTTTACACATAAATGAGCTGTCCTAATTTAGTTTTATGCATAATATTTATCTAAAAAGTATAGGTGATATGGAAAGTTTGAAATGGATAATTTTAACTGAGATCACTATTGATATTTTTACACATTTTTCTAGGTTCGTGTTGTGGAGCCATTTTTAGGGCCGCCTTCTGAATATGTTGCCGTTAAGATGATACCTGATAACCGACTGCCACCTCGCTATTTACACGTTGTGAAGGAGGACAAAACATTTGCTGTACTGAAGTGGCAACCTCCATATGACCTACAGAATGAAACTTTAGTGAGTATCGATCGCCACCTTGTATGGAGATACATCAATGCACAGTTTTCCCCAATGCACCACAGCCTTTCCAGAGAAATTCTGAACAATGGAAATCCTACAGACAAAAAAATAACGAGGCCATATTAAAACAGAAAATGGTAGAAATACTTCAGTCGGGCAGGATCTGTGCAAAGAATGGGGGCCACAATGGTGCAACGGTAGAGTTGCTGCCTTACAGCACCAGAGACCCGGTTCTAATCCTGACCTCCGGTGCTGTCTGCAGGGAATTTGTAGGGAGAGAAGTGGAAGCAGACATCTGGAAATTGGAATAGGCAGCATGGCAGGCCTGTGATCTTGGATGGAGAGGACCAAAGATGATGTCTTGGTATCCGCCAGTGTGAAATGGATCATTGTCAGGGTTAGAGAAATGAATATGGAATGGGGTCTTTGCAGGGAGCAGGATGGGATGCTGCATGTCACAGTCAAGGTACTTTGTAATGGATATTCATCTCAAACCCTTTCACTGAAATGGAGGTCAAATGGTTGGGAACATATCAGAGGAGGAGAGAAACTGGCAACACAGCTGATGCATTTTTGAGTTCTGGACAAGAGCAAGGAGCTGAAGCAAAGCAGTCAGTCTTCAGTGATTCCTATGTTGTTGATTTTTAATTCTGTTTTATTGGAATATTTCAGCAGCATTTGTGCATACCTCATTCCCTAAATAAATAAAAATTCCTTAAGGTGTTCTCTGCCGAAATTGCAAAGCAAGTGCATTCCAGAAAAGACTGTAAAGTTTTAAATATATTAGGTGATGCTCAAAATGTACTGGCCCTGGTAAATTTGGTTTTTGAGTGCTAAAGTACTGGCATGTGGTCAATAATTGAGTATGTTTTGATTTGGGACTGTTTTACATAGCAGCGTAGATAATTAGTATAAAATATGGCATACTATTAATAGAGGCCTTTTGATGGTGCCCAGGGGAGTGAGTGGTTCCTGTCTGTGATTACAAGCACCTCTGTCAGCAGGCTACTTCTGCCCCAGAACAGGAACAGGAACCATCTTCATTCAGGGCTCCCATAAATGCCGTGTGGATAACCGGCCTTAAACAGTCTCTTTAAACATGTACAGTTGACTCTTCTGGGTTCTATTTTATAGCCAAATAGTTTCTTACTGCTGTAATCACTGAAACGCAGTGTGCTGGTCGCTAATCAAAAGTTGTTTATGTTTCCCAGACTTATGCAATTCTTGTAAAAGATTCTATCCGTCAAAGTGCAAAACATTACAAGGTGGCCACAAAGAACAACACGGTGGAATACACCGTGCAGCAGCTGGAACCAGGTGGAAAGTACAGCGTGATCATTAGACTGTTAAACATGAGCAAAGAAGCTGCTGTATCTCTAAACCCAGGTAATGCAAATTGTAAGATCTAAAAATATTTTTATAATCAGGCAATGGAATTAATAACTGTTAGGAAAAAAAAAATTCAGGCACCTTAGTTGCAAGTTTAAAGAAAGATTGACAGTCATTTGTGCCACCATCATTTTCTGGTTTCAGCGCAGCATTGGTTTATAGTGTGACTAATATTATATGTGTAACTGGGGTTTGTTTAGGCAAGGGAACATCTTGTACTGTTGGTAATGGTATTAGTTTATTATTGTCACGTACTGAGATACAACGAAAAACTAGCAGTTGATGAGCCAGATTGCCTAGGTTCCCTCTACCTACCGAGAACCAGTACCTGGTACAGGTGGAGAGAAGCAAGTTCTCAGTCGTGTTAAGATGCCAGGGAATCCTAACAAGACAGGGGCTTCTCAATCAACCAGCAAGCCCGAGACTTGTGCACGGGAAAGTCTAGGACTTCATTTTCAACAGTTGAACATTGATTGGAACCGCCAGCAAAATAAACAGCAGCATGATGCAGCCTAAAATATCTCTGATTCTGTTGCCTGAAGGAGGAATGTTGTAGAGGACATTGGGGTTCTGTGCTCGCATGGAGCTATATGATCTTCAATGCATAATTAGTCGAGGATCATTCCAAAGAATTGCTCATCGCATGAGCTTCCGTTTCAGCGATGAGGCTTTAGGAACCAAGCCAAACCAGCAGATGTGGGAGGAAACTAGAGAGTACCTGGCAGAAACCCACAGTCAAGGGGAGAACGAGTACACTGTAGACAGACAACACCTGTGGTCAGGGTCGGACCATGGTCCCTGGAGCTGTGTATCAGCAGAGCTCACTGCCGCCCCATTATGCTGTCTCTATGACGCTATTGGTTGAATGAGGAATGTTAAAAGTTTGAAGACTTTGCAGCTGTGAATTGCTACTCCGATAACACTGTTAACACTCTATGTAGAACTTTGGATGGTCCCACTAGTTAGTTGCTATTTAGTTTTGTGTTGAAACAAGAAGTAAAAGATTAACAGAGTTCCATGCACAAATATAATTTCAACAGCAAAGCAGTAATCTCTGTGGAGAAGTACATATTCAAACTCTGTTGTAGAGAACATCTGATTTTACCGTAGTTGTTATCGGATATAGGAAGAGATGAGGCCATACAGCATGTCAAGCCTGCTGTTGCAGTCAATACGATGATCATTTTCCTGGCTGATCCCTATTATTCTCGGGATCCTTGTAATGCAGAAATATATCTATCCCAATCATAATGACTTGATATTGACTACTCGCAAAGATTTATTACTCTTGGAGAAGAAATTCCTCCTCAGTATTAGGTCATTCATCCCCTGCCCGGCAACACAGCCCCCTAGTTCAAGACTCCTTTATTGCGGGAAATGTCCTTACAAACCTCTATGCTGTCGTATCCACTCAGAACATGCTACCGAAGATAGACACAAAATGCTGGAGTAACTCAGTGGGACAGGCAGCATCTCTGGAGAGAAAGAATGGGTGATGTTTTTGGGTCGAGACCCTTCTTCAGACTGGTTATAGATAAAGGAAACAAGAGATATAGACAGTGATGTGGAGATAAAGAACAATGTATGAAAGATATGCAAAAGAAGTAAAGATGATAAAGGAAACGGGCCATTGTAAGCTGTTTGTCGGGTGAAAATGAGAAGCTAGTGCGACTTGGGTGGGGGAGGGGATAGATAGAGAGAGGAAATGCCGGGGCTACCTGAAGTGAGAAATCAATATTCATACCACTGGGCTGTAAGCTGCCCAAGTGAAATATGAGCTTTTTGCGTCTATCTTTGGTTTAAATCAGCATCTGCAGTTCCATCTTACACAGAACCTGCTACCATGCTGCTTCTGCAATCATAAACAAAGAAACATAGACAATGGGTTCAGGAGGAGGCCATTTGGCCCTTCGAGCCTGCACCGCCATTCATTGTGATCATGGCTGATCATCCACAATCAGTAATCCGTGCCTGCCTTCTCCCCATATCCCTTGATTCCGCTAGCCCCTAGAGCTCTATCTAACTCTCTTTTATTCATCCAGTGAATTGGCCTCTACTGCCTTCTGGCAGAGAATTTCACAAATTCACAACTCTCTGGGTGTGAAATACATCAATAAAAATTGATTTATTTTTTAATGTCTTTGTTACCGTTTTGACTCCAAAATAGTGCTGAATAAATAATCACAATTGGACCTCATTTACAAAGAAAGTTTGAATAAAAAGTTTGGTTTGGCTTTAAGTCTGCGTTGTGATAAACACAGAAAATTGTAATAATCTGCGCACTTATCAGGAACTATCGTTGTCTGTTTTGAACATGGCAGATGCTATCAGGGTAGTCCGGGGAACTTAATTACTTTTTGAAATTTGCCTGGAAAAATAACTAGAATGAACCATTGTCCACCTTCAACTATCCTGATTCCAGAGCACTCTTGCCAGAGTTCAGAATCGGGCAAATGAGTTCAAAATGGATCAGTACGTTACGGAATTTTCTTCGTGCTTTTGTGCCACAGAAATTGTGACAATGACCCATAGAAGTTGACCACGATCTTAGCTCGGGGCCAGACATGCTGTGAGGAATGTATCTGGAATGCATCGAACAATGAACTCTGTCTGTTAGGAGGGTTGCCGGAGGCAGCTGGTGGTATTATGGTATTTTGATAGTTTGAATAACTTATTGTGTCCATATTTTCATTTCATGTTCTCTTGTGGCAGTTCCTCTGTCGGCACCAGAGTCACTGAAAATTCTACCAGAAAAAGACCACATCCTGCTGTTCTGGAAAAGCCTCAGATTAAAAGAACGAAGCTTTAATGACAGCAGGGTAAGTATGAAGCATGATCACAAGTTGCAACTATTTACTTGCGCTGACTCCAATATTATTTAAAGTCATTTGGCATTAAACAGCGCTGTCGAATAAGCCAAATATGCATATTTAAGACAGCAGAAAGCTATTCGATAAACATTTGTGAATTGCATTTTATAAATCATGGATGGATATTCTCTCCTAAATTATTTACACGCACCGACTATTGAATGCCACAGGAATCAATAGGGAACTTTATTGTTAATATTTCCACTAGTGTGCATATTATTATGCACTGCTACAGTGAATAAAAATGTAGGTCCTCCCATTATTATGTGACATTGTAACTGGGTAGAATGAATGATATGATAGCCTTTTCCCTTTGGGAGTTGGGTTATACCTCAATGGAAGGTCCACATTGGACCATGACGTGAAACATTGTTCATTCCTCTATATAGCATTATGAAATTTTGCTCAAATTAAAAACAAAATTTCAGGTTTTATTCTCTAATTTGAATAGTACATAATAGTACATAAGTACCAGGAGACTTATTCTAGTCACAGTAATCAATTGCTTTGCACAGTATTGAGGACAGCACTGGGACTACCATTGTGCTTTGGCACATTAGTTTCCTGATGTTGATAGTGTAACTTGCTGGGGGCGGAGATATAATGGGATAATGTTAGGACTTACCCGTAGAAATTTGCAGAATCAGTAAATTGCTGTGGGTTAGTTCTCATATTTACAGATGAATGTTATTAAACTACATTTGGCAAGATGCTTTGGTGCCTACATTGCCAAATAAATCTCCCAGCACCCTAAGATGTGGAAGTTCAAGGAGAAATAAATAAGCCAAGCATGATTCATTAGGGATGGTTAACACAGATTTACAAATTACTTCTGACGGATGTAATGGAAGTTAATGGACAAAAGAAGTACAGTGAATGTTACATTTCCAAGATGCATTTTATAAAGTCACACAAAGGTGCATGAGATAATTTGAATCTTAATGGATGTAAAATGTTAAAAGGACAGAAAATGGAGCTGCGTGTAATGCGATGCTTCTCGAGGAAGAAAAGGATCGTACCAAAAATAGTGCAAGAAGTGGTTAAAGATCTGAGGAGAGAAATAAGTTTAGCGGAAGACTAAATTACCAAGTTATTAACAAGCAAATATTTGCAGATGCTGGATATCTGTAATATAAGAACATGTTAGTTTGGCAGTCGGGCAGTAACTGTGGAAGGAGCAACAGAGTTGAACTTGGCCTCCTTGCACAGTGCTATACTTGTTGGGTATCCCCAGCATCTGCAGCCTTTCTTTAAGGGTCGAAGTGAATACTAAGGGTCCAAGTTTGTCTACTTGGTATAAGTGTAAATTGCCCTAGTGTGTGTAGACTTGTATCAAGTCAAGTCACATTTATTTATATAGCACATTTAAAAAACAACTCTTGTTGACCAAAGTGCTTTATATTTGTTATAAGAGTAGTATACACAAGCAGGCTACATACATATATACAAATAGCCCTCACTCAGAGGACGTCAGGAAAGGCTTGGGAGAACAGGTACATTTTTAGACTAGACTTAAAGGAGTCGATGGAGGGGGCAGTTCTAATGGGGAGGGGGATGCTGTTCCACAGTCTAGGAGCTGCAACCGCAAAGGCGCGGTCGCCCCTGAACTTATGCCTAGACTGCGGGACATTCAGCAACCCCAAGTCGGCCGATCTGAGGGACCTGGAGGTGGTGTAGTGGGTGAGAAGACTTTTAATGTAGGTGGGTGCAAGCCCATTGAGGGCTTTGTAGACAAAGAGCATGTGCGGGGATCTCTGGTCGGCGCAGGCAAAGGGTCTGTTTCTGCACTGTATCTCTAAACTAAAAAGGACTAAACATATTGATAGTGCAGATGCCTGCGCTGAACAAAGTTCAGCATCTTGATCAAGGTGTCCTTAAGGAGATTAGCAACTGATTCTATCTAATTGGCATCTCAAGACACTATTCGTGCTTCTTAATCAGTCTTTCAATCTTGGTTTTGTTATTTTTCTATTGGAGAGCAGTGAAATGAGACTTTAAAGGATGACCATGCAGCAGCCTAAGCTTAATACTGTAATTGGGATTTTTTTCATAAGTTATTTAGTTTTCTGATAATTTGTTGTCCATTTTATATGGTTGCTATTTTCATCAGCAAATGAAGCTTGTATGTTCCACCAGAATAACAGTAACCAATAACATCGCACTCATTTGGTATGATACTCATTTGTACTTACGTGCATCACATTTTGACAGATTTCACTCTTTAAATAAATGGCACTCATCATTTTAAATGGTTCTGTGATCTGTCTGACTCTCTGCCATAAATTTTGCTCCCATCTTCCGCCCAGTGATAACAGCTTTGCATGTTTCAGCGAGTTACATATAGGATGAGTCAGGTTCTTGCATCCGTGTTGCAAAATAATCATTCCCTAGAGGGCATTTCTTCTTTACGATGATTGAGTAGAATTTGGTACACTTAATTACTCTTTTATAAACAGTAATAGGCTGGATGAGTAAATAAAAGCTTTTGCGAGGAAGTGTTTCTGGTTTACAGCTCCCATGAGGTACGTTGGATACTTTTTATTTCAGAAGATTTAATGAGTTTCCAAAATAGCTAGTGTTCTGCACCATTGTTTCTCCCTGCTTTCATTGATGCTTAAGCACTGAATGAATGGAGAGAGTGTGTAATGGCTAATTGAGTGATCTAATACTCCTCCCTTGATGATGACTGGTGATTATTAATAGGATTCAATGTGACATGCGAACACTGTAGATATTCATGAATCATCTGTTTTGCAATAGCTGAGAAATTTATGTAGAGAACCTTTTTGAGATGGGTGGCGACCAGGCGATTGGAAGGTGGGGGGTGAGTAGTAATGCAGGAACTGAATGAAAGAAATGAGCAGAAAGTCCACGTTTCTCAATTCCAGGATAATTGTAGGAGCCTGCTGGGCATACTCTGGGGGGGGGTCATGGTGGCTGGAGGGGGGTAGGGAGTGTCAATGTTTTCAGAGTTTGAATTTGTTGACGATAGAGTTCACTGGGGTATATTTCCCAAAAGTATCCAAAATATTATCTTGACATGTTGTGGACAACATGAATGTTCTCTTGGCATGCAACTACATGAGATTGCTGACATTAATTTATTGAAACTAATCTGTGCGAATCGATATTTGACAATTTTCATATTTTCCATTCTGTTGTACTCTGGAATGTTCAGCGTTACATTTGCATGTCTGAAGACTTATCACTAAGTTGCTCGCTTTTCACTTGATTTGTACATGGACAAACTGTTTCTCTGGAAATGGAGAGAAAAATCAATATGCATTAGGAGAAAAGTGTGAATGTGTGTGTTAAGCATTTTCTTAACTCGTATTAGTCATAATGGTACTACTAAAGATAGATTGCATCGCAAATATCTATTGAATGAAATACCTGCTAGATTAGTGTGGATGTCGGGGGTTATGGGCGAAGGCAGGAGAATGGGGTTGAGAGGGAAAGATAAATCAGCTGTGATTGAATGGCAGAGTAGACGATGGGCCAAATGGCCTTATTTTGCTCCTATCACTTATGAACTTGTATCATGCGGAGTATGAGTGTTGATACTATGCTTACCCTTCATCTGTAAGTGTTACCGGTACATTTGTTCTAACGTAGTCAGGAATTAAAGCCACAGAAATTGTCCTGCAGCAATTCTTCAGCCCATGTTAATATGTTTGGCTGTTGCAGAGGGCTCCACTTCGGTCTCATGTTTATGTGTGTGTTGAATTCGCACTACGATGCATTTCCCTGTGAACTGCACGCTCTATGGATAGATGACACCAAATGAAATGGCAGAAAATCTACAAAACCTAAGACCTTGTCCTTTGTTTCTCCTAGGGTTATGAGATCCACATGTTCGATCATAAGATCAATACAACGGTATGCCTTGGCAATACAACGGAAAACATCTTCAGGATTTCTGATCTAAAGGTTGGCCACAACTACACATTTACTGTACAGGCTAGATGCTTGTACAATGGACAGATTTGTGGTGCTCCTGCTACTCTGCTCTATGATGAACTTGGCAATGGTGAGGTCAAGAAAATGTGATAATTAGTGCATAGAATACGAGTAATTCGTGGTTAATAATGAACACAATACTTGGCTTTGCTACTGTAATTACTGCATGCATACTTCTCCATTATTTGCTTTGTCAAAGTACCAAAGAATGGTCAATTATGCTATTGTTCATCAAAGATAAAGCAATGCATAAATTACACCAGCACAAAACATGTAATGATTTCCAATGTATTTTTAGAAGGTTTTTTGACCCAGAAATCATTTTAATTTTTATTCTGTGGTAAGATTTTTTTTTTGTTTTCTTCTTTTCATTCTGCTTTGCTGGTACAGTCTGCAGATAGTTTAGTTTAGAGATACAGCGCGGAAACAGGCCCTTTGGCCCACCGGGTCTGTGCCGACCAGCGATCCCCGCACATAATCCCCTCTATCCTACATCCACTAGGGACATTTTTTACATTTACCAAGCCAATTAACCTACAAACCTGTACGTCTTTGGAGATTGCCCTTCAGTTTGATTTGTAGTCATTGATGGACTTTTCCCCCTCTACTTTTTAGGTATGGTCATTAGTTTCCAAGTTATTATAACTTTAAAGCTGTGTTAGGAGTGTAGAGCGATATTAAAATTGAGTTTACTTTTAGTTCTTGGAACTTGCCGGCAGTTTAGGATTTAAAAAAAGATAATGTACTTCATTTCCGTGTGTACAAGCACGTGAGCAGTGGCATAAAACCAGGGGCTGGCTCGTGCCCTGTTTGGTTCACTACTGCGTATACCTGTATTTACCATGGATGGATACGGAGAGGTGAAGGAACAATGAGGGCTGTTTGCATTAGGCTTTGGGTGACAAAGTGTAAACTCCCTGCTTCAGAAAACCCTGATAGACCTTGGCAGAAGGCAAATTGAAACAGGCACTTTGACTTCTGTCAAAGTTTTAAAGCCTCTGACCTTCGGAGACTTCAAACAGAGCTAAAACTGAAGTTAAAGGAGAGGTAAATTATTAAAAATAGTATTTCTTCCCTGTGTCTGCGTGGGTTTTCTCAGGGTGTTCTGGTTTCCTTCCACACTACAAAGGCGTACAAATTTGTATGTTAATTGGCTTTGGTAAAAACTGTAAATTGTTCCAGGTGTGTGGGATAGTGCAAGTGTATGGGTTGATCACTGGTCGGCACGGACTCGATGGGCAGAAGAGCCAGCCTCCACTCTGTATCTCCTTTCACTTCTCAGCTGGAGGGCTGGAATCCTCATTGCACATCTTGCACAGTTTCATTGTGGTGTAGGAATTGAGTAACTTTGGAAGTCCAAGCAAAGCTGAACTCTGTTATCGTGGAGCTATAGAGTAGAACTAGTGCACATTGCCAAACACTTACCCATGGTTTACTGAAGTTTCTTTTAATTTTTTGCGGATCTGGGCATCACCGTTAAGGCAAACATTTATTGTGCATTCCTAATTAACTTTGCCAAGATTATAGTAACCTGCCCCCCTGAGCTGAGATTGTTCCATTGGCAGAGGTACTCCCATAATACTGTCACATACGGAGTTGCAGGATTTAGACCTGGTGCTGATGGAAGGCGAGTGATATTGTTGTCGGTGCAGAATGCCAATATGCAGACGGTGCTGTTCCCGTGTCGCAGCTGGTAGTGGTTGCAGGTTTGAGGGTGAGCCTGGCAAGTAACTGCAATGTAATTTGTGGATGGTACTTACAACAGCCTCTCATCATGGATGAAGATATGTGATGTTTAGGGTGGTATTCGGGGTACCAATGAAAGCATTTACATTATTTTGGATGATGTCAGAAATTGAGCCATTTAAAAAACAAATACCCAGCCCCTTTTGTTCTGTCCTTGAAGTAGTTGTATTTATGTTGCTGGTCCACATGGATTTCTAGTCACTGCCATTGAAGGTGGGGGTCATCTGATTAGACTTTCTCTTGTTGAAGATGACCATCCTGCTCAAGATGGTGAAGCAAGTGATCTTTGCCACTTATCAGCATCAGGTGGCCTGTCTTGCTGCACATAGGTGTGGACTGCTTCATTTGGTCAGGAATCTCGCATTGAAGTCGTTACTCTCCCACTTCTAACCGACAAAGGAAGATAAAATGGCTGGACACTTGGAACCTCTCGTTCCAGCCATTAAGTTTTGCCCTAATAAAAAAAGGTTTGAATGTCTGTTTTCAATGATTTGCTAGGAATTGCAGCTATCATTGCAGCAAACATGAGGCATGCCTCCCTCACTTGCTGAGATTATGGAGAGATTTTACAACCAGGATAAACTAAGGCTAGCCAAATTAAAAGATATATAATTCTGATGTTTTTAACCCCAGAAAGAGTCCTATATTTTATGTTTGGTGCATTGCATAAGGAGGAAACAACACACAGTGGTCAATGGTCAATTCCACAATTAAATGGTCAGCAATGCCTTTAGACCTTTGCCTTCTTGACTAACGTGGATGGAGAACAGTTTGAAAGGCATTTCAATAGTATGAAAATTAGTGTGGAACTAAATAAAGTTCCAAACCTTTAAGATTTGGAAGATTTTTCTATAATAAAAGGGTTCTGGAGCTTCATCTTTGAGAAATTCTATAGGCCCAATAAAACTAAAAGTTTTACAACTTTTGGCAAAAATTTGAAGTTAAACTATGCATATAAAGTATTTATTTTGTTCAAATGAGGAGTATTTTGGACAACAAGGGCCCCTTTAAAGTTTTACTTTAACAGTGGTAACTGGATTAGATAATTAGTTAATGGAATTTTGAACTACCAAATTGAATTGTCAAGCCACAAGGTTTAGTGACTAAAATTACAGGATGCCAGTGGTTAATGACTCCTGGTTCTCATTTACAATTTTTGTTCTTTGATTTAAAGAAGAGCTGCTTAAAAATGCTGACTGCACACAGAAGTAGAAAAATAAATTAATTCCCAGGTTTCATTTTACTAACGTCTCAGGCTAGAACATCAGGGTAATGCAGAATTAGCAAACAGCACCTAAGAACAACCTATAGGCAGAAAGACTAAGGTAGAGGAACAAAAGGTTTCTGGATGCTTGTAATCTGTACAGTGCATTATTATTAAATAAAAAGTATACTTTTCAAGCATTACAGAATCATTAAAACAAGGGGTAGAGGAAATGAATATTGCTACTGATCAGCTGGCCGTTATTTAGGCTCGAGTGGTCTTGTTACTTCTGGGATGCCAGGATTGGTTTGTCTTTTGCTCCCAGACGTATTTGCAGAATGTTCTGCTTTTCTTGTGTCACTTGGTTTTGTTGTTGATGGGACCACTTAGTTAACAATCTGCAAGTGATCCACACTTGGATTTCAAATCCTCTGTCTCTCGATTGAAATAGCCAGCGTTAACTAACTTTTGGTTTGCGTGTCTTTTTCCCAAGCGGCAGATCCATCTTCTTCAAGAAGTTCCAAGTCCACCGATGTAGCGGCCATTGTGGTGCCAGTCATGTTCTTGCTGCTGGTCACGCTGGGCATTGGCTTTGTCGTGCTATACGTTCGGCATCGAAGGCTTCAGAACAGCTTTACAGCCTTTGCCAACAGCCACTATAATTCTCGATTAGGCTCTGCCGTGTTTTCTTCAGCTGACGAGCTAGGTAAGAGTTTGCTCAGCATGCATAGAAAAGCTGTTATCTTGGGTATTACTTATAACTTCATCCCGCAGACTAAAATGTCACCAAATCCTCAACCAGGACCCTTGCTTTATTACACACAAAATGCTGGGGTAACTCGGTGGGGACAGGCAGCATCTCTGGATAGAAGGAATGGGTGATGTTATTAAGAAATACTTAATATTACCGAGGCATTTTACTGGAAAACTGGCGTGTGCATTTCTGTTCAACAACAACATCTTTACTAGTTTTCCTTTTAAGGATAAATAAGGAAGCAATGACACACACCTAAAAATAATGTGGTGCTTATAGTCGATCTATTGGTTTTCTGCAAGTTGTATTTCTGTGCTCAACTCCATTTTACTAGAGCCACTCATTGAAATTGAGAAAAGCCTCCTACATTATGTTCAAAATGCGCATTAAATGATGTAAAAAAACGGACTCGATTTGTGGTGTCATTTGTTTGAAAATGGAACATTCCCAATAATGACTGTATTGGTACTTCCTGGATTCAGGATGCTGTCTAATTGTAGTGTGGATTTCAGAAAATAGATTTTTCCAGTTTTCAGTAGATCAGTTTCCGTTCACCGAATGGCTGCTAATCACCTTCTGGTTCTCTTTTAGGTGACGATGAAGATGCGCCCTTGATTAATGGTTTTTCAGATGATGTACCAATGGTAATTGCATGAAGACCTTGCTGCAAACAAGAGGTTAAAGAATTCTCCTCGGAAGTCTTGGCAGCAGGAAGAAAAATCTTTTAAAAAATGCACTTTTCTGAGTTGCATTACATTATTTTTATATGGACCAAAAATTAGACTTTATTGTAATGCGCTGTGATATTTGGATAAGATGGCACGGTGTGTGGTGCAGCCCTGGTCCCTGACAGTAGGCTTTTGCACAGCTCTGCTTGTGTTCTTTGTCTGCAGGCAACTCTTACTTTTCAGGTTATTTGCTTGGTGGATGTTAATGGTTGCAACCCCTCTTTCTGATGGTCTGTAAATTAGACTGATTTATCAGTAGAAAGTTAAATCACATTTCAATACTATTTTCTATAGTCATGGCTTAATAATAATTACGATAAAACAGTTAATCAAAAGATTATAAGACAACTTATCATGATACCACATCAAATTAGTTTGTTAAATCATGTATTGAAGTGTGGCAATTTCTTATATCTCATAATTTTGCAACAAAGAAAATTCTGTTTATAGTGAAATATTTCAATTGGTGCAATTAATACTTTCACTAATTCCTTGTGTCGCTGTTTTAAAATGTCCATTTAAAAAAAAAATCAAAAATAATATACTTTTTATTAACAGCGTAATCATGAAATAGGCCATTGCAATATATTTCATTTCCTCTACAATCTCAATTTGCGTTATGCCCATATTAAATTAGTTATTTCAGTATGCTCCTTGCGTACTCCTGCATGATACAATTTCACAATCACCTTCATTGAACCTTACAACAATACAAAACAGCAGGAAGTTATTTGGCCGAAGACTGTAGCAGCTTTTGAAAAGACTTGTACAGTTCATTTCATTTGCACAGTCTTTGATCCTTGCTCTGCACGTTTCCACATTCAAGTATTAATCCAATTCCATTTTGAAAGATTTTATTGAATCTGCTTCCATTTCCCTTTGAATAATGAATTCCAGATCACAACTCGCTGCTTTTTCAGGAAGAATTTATTTTGCCAGTTACTAGAAAGTTACTGAACAAACGAACATTCACCGCAGTTTATTTTGTTTCCCAAAGCAGGGTTGTGGTCCTCTATTTCCCCCTCCCCCCTCCCCCCAGATCAGCCTATATTTATCTTGTGTCGTTTTAGTATGCACAAGCCCAAGTTGCCTTCATTTAGAATAGTATAAAATGGTCTTATCCCATAATTTAGTTTTTAAACGGAAAGATTTAATATTCCCAAATCCATTGTCTTTTTTAGGGGGGGGGGGGGGAGAACCCAGCGGGTGTACTAAAATGTAGAAACTGTGATTTTTCTTTTCCTTTTAAATCTCTTTTTTTTTCAGTTTCTTTCTTCATTTACAGAACTACATAGCTGCCAATCTCTTGCCTCATACATAAACTTGACGAGGTTGGCTGTAAGTTATGTTGCTCACTAATAAGTGGAAGGGGAAAGGCATTTCTTTGCAAAAAGAACCTTGGTGCCCTTAGTCAATTACAAGGAAGGTACATTGGCAACCATGCATGCAATTGAGCGGATGCATTGGAATACCCCATTTACCTTGCAGCTTATACTGAAGTAGACCTGTCTTCCCATTATACTGCCTTCACATTTTCAAAAAGTTAGCGTTCATTTTGCTTTTGAAACTCGGCTGAATTTTTGTAAATGTGTGCATCATTGAAATAATTTCATACCAGATCTTTTGTAAACCAGAATTGTTTAATTGACACACAGATAGGATGAGTGGAACTGCTACAAATGTACTTCTGCAATGTTGCTCAGTAACTGTGGTTGATATTTTATTAAGTTTATTTCATTTCACAGCAGAAAATTCTCTGCCTTTTCTGTTTTTGGTACTGGCCAATTTGTTGCATATTTTCAATGTTTCCTATGTCACCTCTGGATTTTCAGCATCTGCTGTTTTTATTTAAACAAAATTAATTCATCTCATATAATAAGGAACCATACACTTCATGCCAGCACCGCATCAACATACTTGCAACCCTGGACTGTAAATTATATTCTGTTCAACCTTATGAATGATTAATGTATACTTTTTAATTCCCATTTTACAGTGAGAAAACTATTTTAAACGTTTTGTTATGGAATCTTGTTCAAGTTGGTAGGTCATGTTTTTGAGCAGAGGACGGGTGGAACTTAGTTACTGCACATTCATAATATTAGAGACTGTACTGTGAAGAACAATGCATTAATTGGCCCGTCCCATTTACACAATTGTTTTCGGCGACTGCCGGCACCCGTCATAGTTGCAGCAGGTCTCCGAAAATGTTCAACATGTTGAAAATCCAGCGGCGACCAGAAAAAGGTACGACTCTTTGGGCGACTACTCATGAGCATACAGGCGTCACGTGTCGATATGTCGCGGGGTAACGCCTGTATGGTCGTGAGTAGTCGCCCAAAGAGTCTAATCTTTTTCTGGTCACCGCTGGATGTTAAACACGTTGAACACCTGCTGCAATTATGACGGGTGCAGGCAAGTGGCCAAAAACAATTGCGTAAGTGGGACAGGCCTTTTAGTGATCACTTTGGGACCAAAGGATTGACTTCAGATTAGTTGTTTTGGAGTTTGTTACTGAGATGTGATGGTAGTTCGACCATCAGAAACGGAGTGCAACTTCAAGTTGGAGAATACTACAAGGCTGCCAGCAATTGCCAATTTTATATTGTTCCTGGTCATGTTTTCAACAGAAGGGAGAATTGTTTGTCCTTGCTCTTATTGAAGAATATCCAAAAGGGTTTAGATTCCATATCTGGACATACACAAGTTATTTGCAAAGTTAGCGCAATAGTTATCTGCAGCAACTCTGCTCGAGTCTGTTCTGCAAATTCAATAAGATCATGCACGAATCAAAGCACAGTCATTCTTATTTTCAAGACTCTTTTACACCACATTTTAATCGGTTTTGTGTGTCGGTCAGGAGCAAAATATCCAATCTTAAACCAAAGGACAGAATCGCCCAATATATCTTCCCAATCTTGATGTAGTTAAGCAGGATCCTACGGATTTTAATCGTTTTTAACATTGATGTGTATTCTAAATTATGTATTTGCTAAAAGATTTTGACGTAGATCTAATGCAGGTAATATCACTTTGAATTTCCTCGTAATCCCACAATATGCCATTATGTTTTCATAATTAGATTTGAAACTGGAAATAGGTTCAAATTCTGTTCTGAAGAAGAACCAAAAAATAGGGATTATATATAACAGTTGAGAGCTAAACGGATAACTGCAACAAGATTTTTAAACTATCTAAATGAAGTAATTTAAATTGCCCTCATTAAAATAAATATTTTCACAACATGTTAATGCTCTTCAAACCTTTTCTCCAAAGAATTCTCCAAAGAAATCCTATTTGTTGTCAAAATGTACTGGATGGCAGAAAGTCCAAAGGAATGCAAATTGATGGAAAAAAAATCCCCATTGTTAAGAGCATTGTGTGTTAACACACTTATTAAAGTGAAATATGACACATTCTAGTAAGGATAGGATATCTGCCTGTATTGTAGTAATGTGTTATGCTGCTAAATATGAAAGTCTTGCTTAACAAAATGTATATTTCACATTTTGCTGAGGAATTGGGCATGTTTAAACAACTATCCATCCATGAGAGCATTTTTAGACCCTTTTTAAAATTTGTCCTTTTTTCCAAAAGTGTACGCCTGCATGGTACAAACTTGGAGCCTGGTTTGCAATCCGCCTGTATGATTATGTTGAATATTGATCAGAATCCATGTGACATTTTGTCCAATGTGCATATTTTGAAGGGAAAAGTGAATTTAGTTAAATAATAATGTTTACCCTCCACTATCTTTCTAGTTGGAAAATCCATCACGTGATTCTTGGCAATCTGCTGTCTTGGAGAAGTGTCACTGTTTTGTAGTAATGTGATTCCGTGTTAAAGTGAAGCCTTTCTTAAAATTAATCAATATTTTTTGCATTTTATTTAAGTCACATGAATGTACTATTTTACTGCTCGGACACCAGAGTGAAACTGTCCAGCAGGGCTGCTTATTTTTAATATATGGTACTACTTTGTTTTAATTTTACTGTGTTTTCATTTAATTTCTTGCCTTAAAACTGGATTGTTCTTTTCTGTACAAGAAAATGCTTAAAAGCCTTTAAATCATCCTGCCGCATCTGCCTTACTGAGCAAATCTTAAGTGTCTGTTTTTGTGCATCAGCCTTTAATAATTTCTCCCACCCCTATTCCCCACAATTGAATTGCACATCAAGATACACATGCTCCACTCCTCTTCAGCCAGCACCTATGAGGACGCTTTGTGGTTCCAGTGTACTATGAAAATATTTCACCGCTTTAACTTGTAGAGAAAGAAAATGCATATCAAATTCCAAAGTCGCAGATTGGACAATGCACAGTGTACAATAGTGGGTGTTTTTGTATAAATGGAGAATATGTTTTTAAAAAAAAGTGTAAATTTTGGGAAAATAATGCTGTGGATCTATTTTTTATGTTTGGTAGCAATTAGCAATCATTGAAAGCACAGTAGATGGTTTGCATGGGGATGCAGAGTGTTCCTCTGTCTAGAACAGTATAAATCGTGTCTCGCATTTATGTTCCATGTCTTCGGACATACAATATTACACGACAAATCTTGAATTGAGCGTAGTTGTGCCAGAAACCGTCAAAATGAGTGGTACTGAAGATGTTCCGATTCAGATTGTTCACGCTGTGTTTTGATTTACAGCCTGTTGTGATGTGAGACTTTGCACTAATGGAATAATGGGTGAATTGTATGACAGACCTCTGATTCTTTAATCAACTATTGATGTACACTTTTGGAAGGGGTGCAATGTGCTTTAAATGTGGATTTATTTCACCTAATAAATTTTACTCGATCAAGACTTTCTCAGTTTTCACTGATTCTTCAACCACGGGTAATATATGTCATATAAGACTATTTAAATTATTTGCTTACAACTTTTATTTCCACAATTCTTAATTTTTCCTCCATTCCTATGAATATTTTCTTTCCTAAGTTTGTTTAAAGGAAAATTGCAAACAAGGGTACCTTACTGTGGCAATATCTTGCTGTGAACTTTAACACATGGGCAATAATTTAGTTCGCACACATTGTTTTGGAAGAGTGTTTAACTACATCACTCTAGCACAATCGCTGTTCACTTGGCAACATTCAGTGGAAACAACGGCGAATGCAATCCTTTTCCCTCGCGTCCACTGATCCCAAGTTGATCAACATTTTGTATCAAACTATCCTCTTATTATGATACTGTGGGCAGTTAAGTGGTAAATTAACCTGCTCCCGTGTTGTTTAAGATTAATAGAGAAAGTTTAGGTCTCTGTTTAAACTCTCCTTAAATTGATTTTGGAGAAAGGAGTAAAAGCGTTCGGCACAAGCTCAGTTTGCATAAATTATCTTTCTGCAACTTTAATTCAATTAGCCCTTCATTCTTTCCGACATAGCTTTGAGTTTGAATGAAGTATTAGACTCTTTGATTATTTTTAAACCAAATAGTGTTTCTTTTACAACATTCGGCTGAGATCAAGGTACTTTGAATATCCATTGTGAGCAGTTCAAAAGCTAGAATTTTAAACTTCCTACGATTTAAAGGATAGAGCATAAGACAGTGCAGCACGGGAACAGGTCCTTTGTCCTATAATATGACGCTAAATTAAACAAGTCTCTGACAGTGTGTGATCTACATCTTCCCATCGCTGTATCTCCGTGTGCCAATATATGTCTATAGGTCCCTCATGATGTGATGTGCTATCAGGTCTTCCCTCTACCTCTGACACTTCAGAGACAAATCAGTTTTTTTTGTGGAAAACTGCACAAAGATAATCACAATTCTGCTGATTAATTTGTTTTCCAAGTTTATGCTTCTCCTAAATCCAAATACTCAATCTAAAACAAAGTGGGAAGAACCCTACATTTTGCAATTTCATGAAATAACCAAAATTGGATGTCACGTTGTTACTCGTGTTTCTAAGCAAAACGCACCTGGTTTATAACTTTCTTTGCAAATCTACGATGAATAATTAAAACATAAACACACAAAACTCCAAATGCAGATTTACAAAAGATGACACCAAGTGGCTCAGTAGGTTAGGCAGCATCTCTGGAGAACATGTATAAGTGACATTTTGGATCCGGTTCTTTCTTGAGACTGATTGTAGTGGAGGGGAGGATGGGGGAAGTTGGGAGAGAGATGGAGGCAGGGCGATTTCTACCGTTCCCTATCTCCCCCACCCCTTTGCACCCATTATCTTATTTCACACCTTTTGTCTTTTCATCTCTGGCCTTTCACAGTGCCAGGCTTTGTCCTGCCCGGACCTTTCTTCCAGCTTTCTCTTCCCCTACTACACAATCGGTCTAAGGAAGGGTTCTGACCCAAACGGTTCAAACACTGGGTCCAAACTAAATGTGTCCCAGGCTGTTAAGGGAAAAAAAAACAAAGGCACCATGATTTTCCATTCCGTTCTGAATACAGATGTGCTAGGGAATTATTAAGATGTTTGAAATCTGACATCAGAATTAAAAGGTTAGTAATTTTATTTGGGTTATGGATAAATTATTGCAGATAATTACCCTTTAGGAAAGCATCAATTCATCAATGCACTCAGCATTGGTTAGTTAATTTGTCAAGCTAACAATTAAATGTTGTGTTTGCAGATCTCTGTGCCTTTGACATGTTCTGTTAGAATCTCAAACTAGGGTCGCTGTTTATAGACAAGGCCGAGTTGCCACAAGACAGATGAAATATAATTTTCTTTTCCCTGATGGTCATGAGTGTTTGAAATCTTTTTTTCCCTCAAAGGACAGTGGAAGTAGTCCTTAAATATTTTTTAGGCTAAGTAATAGAGATTCATGATAAGCCAAGGGAGTGAAAGATGACAAAGGATGAAGGTTATAAGAGACCAACCACATATGTTGTTGAATGCTGGAGCAGGCTCCAGTGGTTGTCCCACCACTGAATAAGGGATAGGCCATTTAGCAATGAGATGAGCAACAACATTTTCACCCAGAGAGTTGTGAATCTGTGGAATTGTCTGCCACAGAAGGCAGCGGAGGCCAATTCACTGGATGTGTTCAAGAGAGAGTTAGATTTAGCTCTAGGGCTAAAGGAATCAAGGGATATGGGGAAAAAGCAGGAACGGGGTACTGATTTTAGTAGATCAGCCATGATCATATTGAATGGCAGTGCTGACTCAGCACCTATTTTATATTTCTACGGGGAGGAGGTAGGAGAATGGGGTTCAGAGGGAAAGATAGATCAGCCATGGTTGAATGGCACAGTAGACTTGAAGGGCTGAATGGCCTAATTCTGCTTCTACAACTTATGATGTTGATGGATACCTTCTTAATGAAGTTGTAGAGTGCAACTCGAGCACAACTACCCCAATCGAACTGATGAAAATTATTTTTTTTATCATGCAAGACATAACATCTGATTATGTCTAAAGAAGGGTCCCAACGCGAAACGTCACCTATCCATGTTCTTCATAAATGCTGCCTGTCCCGCTGAGTTACTCTGGCACTTGGTGTCTGTTTATAAACCACCATCTGTGGTTCCTTGTTACCACATTTCCTTGTCTTTGTTTCTTTTTCACTTCAGAATGTAAATACCTTGTTATGAAATATAATGAACATTTTATGTGGGTGGATTTGTTGTAAATGTTTTAATGTGTTTTGCTGGAACGAGAGCGTAGGTCGGTGAAATGAGTAAACTCGGGCAGCCCAGTTGTTTTGTAACACTGCGGAATAATATCCTGATTCTCCCTCATCTGCCAAGTAAATCCACAGTTGGAAACACAATATTTCTCCTATTTACTTGCAGCCTTTGATGGGCATTCCTTGCTCTCTCCCCACTAACGCCACATTTCGAAGATCAAGATTACATCTATTTATATTTAACCATTTTGAAACAGATTATGGTTTGCTGCTGTGACGTCTGACATTACACAGATGTGGCAACATTTAAGAAACTGGTCACCGCAGAAGACAAACTGATTAATATTCCACTTGCCAATTCGGCCTTTTTGCGTTGTTTTAATTGCCGTTGGTAAGCATGGCTTTGAGCCGAAATATTGTTTCTCTTTGTAAGGATCTGTATAGCTTACCTTTAGTTTAGAGATACAGTGTGGAAGCAGGCCCTTAAGTCCACTGTACACTAGTTCTATCCTACACACTAGGGACAATTTGTCCCATTTTGAGTAGTTCAAACAATTTTTTGTTTTGCCAAGTTAAAAGATTGTTGGCAATTTCTTCTCTGTAACTTGATTTTACGACATGGAAATATTGCTGGGATTAAGAGTTAAATTATGAGGCTATGAATCGATTAAGTTTACATTCCTAACTAAGGTGCTTCTGATAGGAGGGCAGATGCCATGGAAGAAATCCATTCTGGAGAAGATTGCTCAGAAATTGCAATGTTTAGATAGGACTGAGACTATGTGAAGTAACGCAAGTGAAAGCTTGTCACAAGCTAATGAAAATATGTCATCAAACCGAGACTGAAAGATGCTCTGTGAGCATAAAAGACTGTAGAAACAGGCAGGTAGCCCGAATTAAAACCCGGCCGTGATCTAATGAAATAATGGAGGGTAATCGAGAACCTGGATGATTATGAGTGCTTCTTTTGTCTGGGATTAATTGGGACCAGACTGCCCTTTGTCTCGCTCTCCTCGAACATCCTGACCACTCTCCCCCCACCCTCCGTGATCCCTCGCTGCCAGGTTGTTAAAGGTTTTGTTCCGTGGGTCAATGATCCCATTACTTACCAGTTCCAGAATGTCTGATGTTTGAACTTTGACGAGTCCAACCCAGATGCTTTTGTGTGATAGTAGAAGCCATTGATCCAAATGAAGCATAAAAACACTCTTAAATGTTCATTGACAAATCATTTTGACACCTCTGCAGCCAGTCTATCACATAACGTGTAGGAAGGAACTGCAGATGCTGGTTTATACCGAAGATAGATATAAAATGTTGGAGTAACTCAGCGGGACAGGCAGCGTATCTGGAGCAAAGGAGTGGGTGGTGTTTCGGGTTGAGACCTTTCTTCAGACTCGCATTATGTTGGCAAAAACTCAAACTGTTAGAGTAACTCAGCAGGCCAGGCAGCATCTGGGGAGGGAAATAGGCAGAGGATATTTTTTCAGATTTTGGTCCTTCTTGAGACTTAAGGGCCTGTCCCACTTGGGCGATTTCTTTCGGCGACAGTCGTAGCAGTTTCCCCCCCCCCCCCCCACACGGCAATGTCTACGACAAGCTACGACAACCTGCTGCCTAGTCGACATCAAGCCACAGCCAGCTACCGGCAACCGGCGACCCATTAGGACGTCCACCTGCGACCACACCACACCAGCGACAACCAAAGTCAACCTACATCCACCCGCGCGCGACAAGCTACGACACACAACGACCCTGTCGGAGACCATTCAACCCAGATGTCTGTACACAAAGTACTGGTTAGGTTATCTCCTGTCCCTGGCTCTTCTCCTTTTCTCCATGTAGTTGTCCAATGACATTTTAGACAACACTGTTGAATCTATATTTACTACCAAATTCCAATTTCAGTCATTTACTGTCTGAAGAAAAAAAATGTTGATCTTGGACCTAGACAGAAAATGCTGGAAAAACTCAGCGGGTGAGGCAGCATCTAAGGAGAAAAGGAGTAGATGACGTTTCGGTTCAAGACCCTTCTTCAGACCTACTCCTTTCCTCCATAGATGCTGCCACACCCGCTGAGTTTCTCCAACTTTTTTTGTCTACTTTCGATTTCTCCAGCATCTGCAGTTCCTTCTTAAACATTAATCTTGGACCTTATGTGCGTGTCCGCTGGTTATTGATCCTCCAATCACCAGAAACAGTCTTTCTTTACAACGCATTATTGCCCGGAATTATACACGATTCTTAACTTTGTTATTAAACTTCCCAGTGTTTGCACTCTTGCCTCTAGAAAGCCACGGATTTCATTTGTCTTATTAATTGCTTGATAAATATGTCTGCTGCCTTCAAAGATTGATGTGCAATACTGTGTAGGAAGGAACTGCAGATGCTGGTTTACACCCATCAACTCCACTACTCATTGCCACTCCACTTTTGATTCCGTCGCCAGTTTTGTACCCATGTAGCTGATGCCCATATTAAGTCTCAAATTACCCGGTGAAGTGTGGGAAGAACCAAAGATAAATTAATTTCAAAGATTTTGCTTTAAACATCCAACAGGTGGCAGTACGTGCACTGCTTCTGCAACTTTACAGTCCAAACTTGACGCTTAATTAAAATTTATCAACTCATCCCAACTCGACACCATTTAAAATGATGGAGGTGGACTTTGAAAGTTAATTTTTAATGGGCTTCTGATATTCCCACCTATCTCAAATCCACCTTCTTTCCCATTTCCTAATTCTGCGTCATATCTTTAAAATTGCGATCTCATTTCAAGTAACTGGAAGCAATCAGTCATCCCAGAACTGCCACCTTTCAAGGTTTAAAACGTGCATTGACCTAAAATAAAGGAAGGCGGTAGTTTAGGTTGTCCTAGTTAAGGTGGATGTTGGCCATTAAGCAATATTAATAACAAGTTGGAAAGTGGTTTTATACAGCCTGGAGGCAGTTCTTTGATATCCTCTTGAAATCGGAACAAAGAAACCTCACGGTGATAGATATAATTGTAAAGATAAAACCAGCAGTGCCAATTTTCTTCCAGGAAGATGTGAGGCATTGGCCACCCCAGACACTAATGTCATCATTTTAAAATTTGTTTCTCTATCTGCTCTGCCAAGGGAGGAATCTTTTCGACATCGTTCCATTGTTCCTTCTCAGTCAGTAGGCAAGTATTAAGGATTGAGAAGCAAATGTTCTTTATATAGAATCATACAGTGTGGCCACAGGCCCTTTGGCCCAACTTGCCAACACCGACCAACATGCCCCGTCCATCTACACTAGTCCCCCTGCCTGCGTTTGGCCCACATCCCTCTAAACCTGTCCTATCCATGTACCTGTCCAATTGCTTCTAAAAACGTTGCAAAAGTCCCTGCCTCAATGTTTTATTATTATTAATGTTTAGTGTTTTCTGAGTCATTCGTAACTGTCACTGTATGCCATGTTGTTACTTGTGGGCGGAGCACCAAGGCAAATTCCTTGTATGTGAATACTTGGCCAATAAACTTACTTACTACAGTGACGTTTATTTAACTATAATACTCTCGGACTATCCTTGATCAGACTTTGTTGGCTTTACCTTGCACTAAACGTTATTTCCTTATGTATGCATACATTGTAAATGGCTCGATTGTAATCATGTATTGTCTTTCCGCTGACTTGATAGCTCCACCGAAAGCTTTTCACTGTACCTCGGTACACGTGACAATAAACTGAGTTGAACATTCACTATAACCTCCTCCAGTTCAACATTCAACCTCCTCCCTATCATCTCGGGCTCACCTTCCCCAAGAACATTCTCCTCTAAACAGCAACCAGAGAGGCGTGCGTTTACACAGTGCGCTGAAGTGACTTTGCTGGAATGCAAAGAGACAGAAATTAGCAGCGAGTCGAGGAAAGGGTGTTTAGTTAATGTGGTCATGTTGGACAAGGTTCTTAAAGGAGAAGAGGGAACAATTTAGAAATTCTAGATGTCACAAACGGACGTCCTTCATCCAAGGTATTCATACATCTGGTTTAAACCCAAAATGCCACCATTGCTGAATAAGTTAATATGTCCTTCAGATTACAAACTTTGTTTATTGACGTCAACCCAGTTGGTCACTAAACACGTCTCCGGTTCTGCACACGCTCAGTGTGGTGGCATCTAATGGTGTTGTAAAGGAAGTGGGGAATGGAAGAATCGGTGGGATTCTGAGATTTCTGATAAATTCTGAGATTTATAAGGCTGGAGAAATGTTTCTTGGATCTTCTCTTCACAATCCCACAAGTTCTTCATAAATGTTCTCATGTTAGTGTCAATTGTATTATTAGGCACCATTTTCAACAACGGACGTAAGGGGTATTAAGCTACAAGAAGTACCAGGAATGCCAGGAAAAATGTTATCAAAACTGTCAGGACGATACAGTGGCCCCACAGTAAGCTGCAAGCTCACAGTGCCAGAGACCCGGTTTCAATCCTGACTACGAGCACTGTACAGAGCTTGTACCTTCTCCCTGGGACCACGTGGGTTTTCTCCAGGTGCTCCAATTTCCTCCCAATTTGCAAGACGTACAGGTTTGTTGGTTGATTGGCAGTTATTTGTGGTCTAGGTAGAACTAATGGATAGAACTAATGTACAGTATCTGTGATTGCTGGTTAGCATGGATTCGGTGGGCCGAAGGGCCTGTTTCCATGCTGTATCTCAAAAACTCAACTAAAATTATGAAAGTGATGAATGAATAATAGCCAATTATCAAGAGATACAGATAGTATTGTAATGAATTATAAGGAAAGGGCAGATGATAAATATAAAATACACTTTTTTTTAGTTTTGGTTGATCATCCATTGAAGTTGTGGATGGTCAATTAGTTGATGAGTTCTGTCCACGGACAATCTTGGACAATTTTAACATTTACCAAGCCAATTAACCTACAAACCTGTACGTCTTTGGAATGTATCTAAGATTGTTGTGTTTATCAATTGAGAAGATGGTATTGAAATCAAGGACCAGCTATAATCATTTGGTGTAAATCAGTGCTAGCGGTTCCCTCCTACACTTACCAAATAAAATAGTTCCCCAAGCCACCTGGACAAGTGAGCAGAGGATGGGCCAAAGAATTTGGTTTGAAGGCACTATTTGAAGGAGAGGGGGATATATTAGCAACAATTTGGTGTAGGAACACCGTGCCAATGTTAACGTGATGTGAGGCTGAACAGATGAGATTTGGTGGATCACAGATATCACAGAAGATATTGTGCTGGGCATGATGTTTTTGGAGTCCATGTGGAATTTGGATGTCACCAAGAGGCAGTCAGTAAATGAGAATCAGACAGACTGCAAAGTTAGCTCTTTGATCAGGTGTGTCAAGCTCAATGGCCTGCTCTTGTATATTTGGACATGGCTTTCAATCTTCAACAGTTGTTTCAATGACCCTTGCAGTTTTCTAATCCTACCTCTCTTCATCTTCCCTGTCTGAAGTCCAGAGTCCTCTTTTGTAAGTGAAGAGCCCCATATAATTCTGTGTCTTTGAAGATTGCACATGGCCTTTACAGGTGAGCCCCTTTCTCCTGCACTGTGGCTTATCATTTTCAGACTGCATTCCTGGCATTTCACCAGATGAAGCATGGAATGAGAGGACTTGGCTATAACATGCTAGGGTGGCACGGTGGCGCAGCAGTAGAGTTGCTGCCGTGCAGCGCCAGAGACCCGGGTTCGATCCCGACTACGGGTGCTGTCTGTACGGAGTTTGTACGTTCTCCCCGTGACCTGCGTGGGTTTTCTCCGAGATCTTTGGTTTCCTCCCACACTCCAAAGATGTACAGGTTTGTAGGTTAATTGGCTTAAGTTTGTATAATTGGTATAAGTATAAATTGTCCCTAGTGTGTGAGGGTTTGTGTTAATGTGTGGGGATTGCTGGTCGGTGTGGGCTGAAGGGCCTATTTCCACACTGTATCTCTAAACTATAGTAAACAAAATCTCATTAATCAATATGTTTGTCTTAGAAAATGAAGAGTTAATGGGGAGAAAACGAGTGACATTTCTTATCACAGAGGGAGGGGCACTACAATATTATATTTAATAATGGCATTAGTTGGGATAGTTCACAGAGGGAAAGGAATTTATTTCAGCAGTAAAGATAATTCCAAAAGGAAGAATTTGCATTTGTATAATGTGAACCCAGAGCATCTTAAAACACATTACTTGTTGCTATTATTTACAGTTAGTAAATATGTATTTATTAAAAGCACTGTCCCACAGTACGAGCTCTCCCGAGTTAAAAAAATAATAATCAAACTCGTGATAAGCACGGAGAATGAACGTAGCAGGTACGTCGGAGCTCGGGGACGTCCCTTATCGGCTCGTAACGCTAACGGCAGGGACTCGGGAAGACTCGCTAGCGGCAGGTAAGCACAGGAAGACTCGTGAAGATTTTTGAACACGTTGAAAAATGTCCACGAGAGCCCCAAGTACCTGCGAGCGGCCATTACCGTAAATCTCCGTGTTCGAATCGGGGCAAACTCAGGAGAACTCTTTGAGTGAACTCGTACCGTGGGACAGGGCTACAAGTCATTTTGAAAGATGGCCCCAACTTTGGCACAACTTGCCCACACAACCATCGTGTCCGATCTACACCAGTCGCACCTGCCTGCGTGTGGCCCATATTCCTCTAAACCTGTCCTGTCCATGTACCTGTCTAATTGTTTCTTAACACTCCAATGGCTACTGCCTCAACTACCTCCACGAGCAGCTTGTTCCATACATCCACCACTCCTTTGTGTGAAAAACGTATCCCTCAAATTCCTATTAGATCTTTCCCACTTCACCTTAAACCTATGTCCTCTGATTCTCAATTCCCCTATTCTGAGCGGAACTCTCTACGCATCTAATCTACCTGATCTATTCCTCTTATGAGTTGATACACCTCTATAAGGGTCGAGAAGCCGTATAATTTCTTTACCACCTTGTCCACTTGTGTTGTCATCTTCAGGGAGTTATGGCCATGTACTCCCAGATCCCACAACATGGTCCAAATGTTCCTGACATCTACTGAATCTTTCCGCTTGCCATTAGACTTGTCAAAGTCTAGTTCTGCACAGTAGAGAATTGCTCTGAATGGGTGCAATCTTGCACAGGGGGTTCTGCGTTTCACTTCCTCAGTTTCCACAAACTAATGTCTCCAATGTCCTTGCGTCTCTGTGAATTCACAGTGAGTGGCATACATTTGCAGGTTGTTCTGCCCGCAGACATGTCGCTAAATCATTCAGCATGGTCAAAATTCTAGGGCGTTGTCAGTGTGGATGTTAGACATTCTACACAAAGCTAGACGTTGACGGTAAGAATTCATCTGGCACATTTCCGACGTCACATAATGAGAAGCATTGTAAGGAATAAGCCTTCTGTTTATTCCTTAGTTTAAGACTTCAGTCAAATAGTAACGGGGCTAGATTATGGTCGGGGGGGGGGATCTTTTAAGGAGATGTGCGGGGGAAGTTTTTTTACATAGAAAGTGGTGGGTGCCGGAAACATACTGCATGGGTGGTGGTGGAAACAGCTATGATGGTGGCATTCTAGAAGCTCTTTAGATAGCCGCTTAAATAAACAGACGCATATGGATCACATGCTGGCAGAAGTGATTAGATTAATATGGCATCATGTTCGGCACAGACATCATGAACTGAAGGGCCTGGTCTATGTTATATGTTTGTTTCTCCATTCAGTCATATTTTGCCATCATAGATCATTCATTTTGTAATTGAGTGAATAAACTCCCAAGTATTAACAGTTAGATCATTTCTTAAGTCACTTTAAAAACCCATCTCTTCATCAGCTCGGTTTCACCTGGTCCATTAAAATTAACGCACGCACGCACGGTCGTACATATATGGAGCCAAGTTCAATAACGTGAGATGCACGACATGACTCTTCCTCAACTGGAGATTGTACACGCCTTGATCATTCACAATCTCAAGGGATGTCACTAAAAACGGTCATCTGGTCATTATGTTGCAGTTTGTGGGACCCCCCTCCCACCCAAACACAACAAGAACATCATTTCGGGCCAATGACCTTAATCTGGGTTCAGCTGAAGTATTCTTGACCAGAAACATTAGCTCTGTGATTCTCATTGCAGATGCTATCTGCTCTGTCTAGTATCTCTTCCACTTTCTATTTTTATTACAAATGTGCACCAATTCTAATGTTTTGAACGCCAAGATGTGTTGGGGATCTTTGTGTGGGCCCCTGCACAGACTCCGATGCTCCACACAGGTTAGCATAACTGATTATCCAGGGGCTTTTGCAGACTGGCTCAGCAAATATGCACAGAGAATAGCTGCAATCCAGCTCACAAGACACTTGATCAGAAGGCCAATGAGCAAGTTGGCCCATTTGTACTTGGGCAGCATGGTGGCGCAGCGGTAGAGTTGCTGCCTTACAGTGGCAGAGACCCGTCTTCAATCCTGACGATGGGTGCTGTCTGTACAGAATTTGTACGTTCTCCCTGTGACCGCGTGGGTTTTCTCCAGGTGCTCCGATATCCACCAACATCTCAAAGACGTGCGGGTTTGTAGGTTAAATTTTAGCTTCTGTAAAATTGTAGATTGTCCCTACTGTAGGATAGTGTTAGTGTCCAGGGATCGCTGGTCGACACGGATATGGTGGGCCAAATCACCATGGGTCAGTTACCATCATAGTGAGACCACAGCTGGAGTATTGTGTGCAGTTTTGGTCCCCTAATTTGAGGAGGGACATATTGAGGGAGTGCAGCGTAGGTTTACAAGGTTAATTCCAGGGATGGCGGGACAGTTATATGCTGAGAGAATGGAGCAGCTGGGCTTGTACACTCTGGAGTTTAGAAGGATGAGAGGATATCTCATTGAAACATTTAAGGTTGTTAAGGGTTTGGACACGCTAGAGGCAGGAAACATGTTCCCGATATTGGGGGAGTCCAGAACCAGGGGCTACAGTTTAAGAATAAGGAGTAAGCCATTTAGAATGGAGATGAGGAAACACTTTTTCACACAGAGAGTGGTGAGTCTGTGGAATTCTCTGCCTCAGAGGGCGGTGGAGGTGGGTTCTCTGGATGCTTTCAAGAGAGAGCTAGATAGGGCTCTTAAAAATAGCGGAGTCAGGGGATATGGGGAGAAGGCAGGAACGGGATACTGATTGGGGATGATCAGCCATGATCACATTGAATGGCGGTGCTGGCTCGAAGGGCTGAATGGCCTACTCCTGCACCTATTGTGTATCATTCCCAGAAACCATGCCTTGGCATCTTTGGATACTGTTGCTATTGTACCGGGGTACAGGCAAGAGCTTTTTTGTTGTGTGTTATCCAGTCAGCAGAAAGATAATACATGATTAAAATAATCTAGATCTAGCCTGGGGTTTAAGAAGGAACTACAGATGCTGGAAGAAACGAAGGTAGATAAAAATGCTGGAGAAACTCAGCGGGTGAGGCAGCATCTATGGAGCGAAGGAAATGGGTGACGTTTCGGGATGAGACCATTCCTTTGGAAGAGTCTCGACCCGAAACATCACCTATTAATTTGCTCCATAGATGTTGCCTCACCCGCTGAGTTTCTCCAGCATTTGTATCTACCTTAGATCCTGCCTGGGGTGATGTTGTGCATCACAAGTCTACGTCCATTCACTCCTCTTTAACTTCTCTACTAGTTGAATTCCAGACCCGATTACATTTGTCAGGCCTGACCCCTTTCTCATCAAACGATGTCAACTCTATTTACTGTTCCGTTACCATTGTCTTAATTCTCTCGTTATATTTGTAGTTTTCTCCTTTGCTGGGGCCTGTCTTGTGATAGAAGTATCACAGTCAATACATCCAATATCTGGGCAGCCGCTTCTTGTCGAATCTGGGGATGGAGACCGTCAGGGTCCAGAGGATTTGTCCAAACTAAATCCCATCGCTGCACAGCACTTTTGTAATGCAATTATTTACATTCCTTGAGCTCGTTCGCTCCTTGGCTATCTGCTCTTTTAATTATTCTTTCTTCATGGCGACTTTTGTCGTTTGGTCGCTTTTGTTCCCAGTTCAGTTGAGTTTATTGTCACATGTACCGAGGTACGGTGAAAAGCTTTTGTTGCGAGCTAACCAGTCAGCGGAAAGACAGTACATGATTACAATCGAGCCGTCCACAGTGCATAGATACATGCAGTGTATGTTTTCCCACCTAACATATATTTTTATTTTTGTTCTCTCTGCAATTGAAAGCTTTATTTCCCATTTCTTATAAAAATAAAATTGAGCTACGACGCTTGTCTGGCTTCCTGCTCCACAGGTGCTGCCTGACCTGATGAACAGTATCAGAATTTTCCACCTTAACTCAGATTTCCAGCATCTACAATTGTTTTTCATCTGGGTTTTGATATGATTTGGACAATTTGAAAAGGCAAGTAATCAGGTCCCAAAGGTTAAAGAGTAATTTGCTCTAAACCATTGTATAATGGCCCTGTCCCACGTTGCGAGTTCATTCAAGAGCTCTCCCGAGTTAAAAAATCAAACTCGTGGTAAGCACGGAGAATGAACGTAGCGGGTACGTCGGAGCTCGGGGACGTCTTTTAGCGGCTCGTAACACTAACGGCAGGTACTCAGAAAGACTCGCTAACGGCAGGTAAGCACGGGAAGACTCGTGAAGATTTTTCAACGTGTTAAAAAATGTTCACGAGAGCCCTGAGTACCGATGAGTGGCCATTACTGAAGAGTGGCCATCTCTGTTTTCACACAGAGATGTGAATCTGTGGAACTCTCTGCCACAGAAGGTAGTTGAGGCCAGTTCATTGGCTATATTTAAGAGTGAGTTAGATGTGGCCCTTGTGGCTAAAGGGATCAGGGGGTATGGAGTATGGTATGAAGGCAGGTACGGGATACTGAGTTGGATGATCAGCCATGATCATGTTGAATGACGGTGCAGGCTCGAAGGGCCGAATGGCCTACTCCTGCACCTATTTTCTGTGTTTCTATCTTTACCCCATATTTCACTTTCTACCACATAACTCAGTTATGCATCTTAGTGTCCTTCTGCATGTTTGCAAGCCTGTTTGCTCCATAGCCTCCTCCATGTTTGATGAAGGAACCTTGCCACCGACTGTAAAAGCTTCCAGACTCTCCCCATCCAAAACTGTGCAATATATGAATCTTTATCACCATTAACCAGATTCCTATTGATTAATTTATAGTATTTAATTAGTAGCTGACCAACATTATGCCACAACAGTTAAAACATTATCATTCTTGAGCTTAGAATCCAAAAAATGCAAATTAGTCTAATTCATCCTTGTACTGGCTGGAATTTAGAAGATTGAGAGGGGATCTTATAGAAACTTACAAAATTCTTAAGGGGTTGTACAGGCTAGATGCAGGAAGATTGTTCCCGATGTTGGGGAGGTCCAGAACAAGGGTCACAGTCTAAGGATAAGGGGGAAGTCTTTTAGGGCCGAGATGAGAAAAACATTTTTCACACAGAGTTGGCTATATTTAAGAGGGAGTTAGATGTGGCCCTTGTGGCTAAAGGGATCAGGGGGTATGGAGAGAAGGCAGGTACGGGATACTGAGTTGGATGATCAGCCATGATCATATTGAATGGCGGTGCAGGCTCGAAGGGCCGAATGGCCTACTCCTGCACCTATTTTCTATGTTTCTATTACCGTAAATCTCCAAGTTCGAATCAGGGCAAACTCCAGGAGAACTCTTGGAGTGAACTCGTACCGTGGGACAGGGGTTTTACTCTGAGTATCTTGACTGTGTATTTGACAGGAAGTTTTGGGGAGATTGGCTCAGGAGTTTATTATAAGAGCTTTTTTTAAATGAAACTTCCAAAGCATGTGTTTATGTGGAGCCAAGTCACGATTCCAACACTGCAATGTATTTAAAATTTAAAACAGTTACTTAATTCTCAAGGTGTTGATGATGAATCAACAGTGCAAGAACATGATAATTAACTGGGTTGAAGGCCGGTGATATTAATTAACACTTAATGATCTTGGGCATACCGCATGTTTAGTCCACTTTTCAAAGAGAGAAATTGAAAGTAAAATGATGGCAATGATATTGTCATGTGAGCTTTTTAATGAACCATTAGTCTGCCAGAGACTGGAACATTACAAAGGTGGGATGTTTGGTTCAGAGATGAAATGGCTGAGATATTACAGAGGGCTTGCAACACTGTTGGATCCAGCCAAGTATTGCAGGCATTGATGATGGGAATGAATGGGCTGGGACACTGCACACTCATGTGTTGTACCTGAAATAAATGCACATTAGAGTTCTTTCTTATGACAACGCTCCAGATTTATCATGTCGGAAGGAACTGCAGACGCTGGTTTACACTGAAATTTCAAATTCCACAAATGTTTGAGTGAATGAGATAATGGAGCTGCCCAAATATCAAACTGGACGCGAGACCATGAAATCCTTGAAGTGGGTGAGGATTCCCTAGAGCTGAAGCCTAAATGGCAGCTGAGATCAGAATGTGGGCAGCACGGTGGCGCAGCAGTAGACTTGCTGCCTCACAGCGCCAGAAACACAGCTTCAGACTGAAGAAGGGTCTCGACCTGAAACGTCATCCATTCCTCCTCTCCAGATTTGCTGCCTGTCCTGCTGAGTTCCTCCAGCATTTTATGTCTATCCCAGCTTTATCAACAGAGACATTCACTTCCGATGGACATCCTGGTGGAGATGTAAGACATAAGCTCATGCGACACAGGTTTGGCCGATTGAGTCTGCTCCAACATTCTATTTTTCCCCTCTCAATCCCATTCTCCTCCCCACAGCCTTTGACACCCTTGCTAATAGAGACCCTATCTTTCTGGATTAATCATCAAAGACATTGTGCATCACAGATGTTGCCACTCAGTAGTTTGGAAAGGAGGGAACCTTCCACTTGTTCTCAAGCAGGAATTCTGTAATAAACCTGCTCTCCATGCAAGGGCCCTGGAGTTTCTGAAGCACACATATGTGTTTAATTGCTCCAGCAATGTCAAACATGCACTGCCTGCCAGTGAACATCTCTGCTGTGTGCACAGTGGCTTCCAGGCACAAGTGAGTCATGTACGTAGAAGCAAGATTGAGTGAGCGATTGTGTGACAGTTGTATTTAGGAGCAGGCCTTTTACTTCCAATCAGGCAAGAAGGCTCTGCAGAGAGTGGTGCATTCGGTCGAACGCATTATGGGAACTACATTCGCCCTCCTGCAGGAACTATACATCAGAAGGTGCAGATCCAGAGCCAACAAGATCATGGGGGATCCCTTCCACCCCTGCAACGGACTGTTCCAGCTGCTACGGTCAGGCAAACGCCTCCGTTGCCGTGCTGTGAAAACGGAGAGGATGAGAAAGAGTTTCTTCGCAGAGGCCATTCGGCCTGTAATCTCCTATCCCACCAGGGACTAACTTACTGAACCAAACTACTGTTGTGTGGTGTCTTTTTAAAATTGTTGTTTTTTCCTTTTTTTTCTCCCACAAATCTGTAATACGTGATTCTGTTTTTTTGCACAATTCGCGGGCATCGCCACTTTTCATTTCACTGCACATCTTGTATGCGTATGTGACGAATAAACTTGACTTGACTTGGCATCATTGAAACTCTGGGCCATAAGATATTAAACTAGGGTCTGTCTACAGTGAGAGTTGTTGAAAGTGGCTGAAAGTTGTTCCCTGCCTTGAATTCTTTGTCAATGGTGCTGGGAGTGGGAATGGGTGCATTTGTACGTTCAGTTTAGTTTATCGTCACATGTACCGAGGTACAGTGAAAAGCTTTTGTGTGCTAACCAGTCAGCGGACCGACAATACATGATTACAATCGAGCTCAATGCAGTGGTGTTTGCACTGCTGGTGTCAGATCATTGAGGATATTTGCAGAGGAAGATAATACATCTTTAAAAGATGAGGGAATCGAGGTCCATGGGGGACTGAGAAAGGGTGAGGGTAGGTCAGGTCAGCCATGGTCACACTGAATGTGGTGGCAATATCGAGGACATGCCACAGATGAACACAGTTGCTTTCTCAGAGAGATGTGAAATTGGAAAGACGAACATCCAGCCTGAAGCACATTGAGGGTAAACGCCTAATATCTCTGTGTTTACCCGACTATTCAATACGACTTGGTCAACCTTTGATAGCCAGTGTGGAACGCTAAACTTCTTTGAAATTTCAATCCCACAAATGTTTGAGTGAATGAGATGATGGAACCGTTCAAATATCAAACTGGACGCGAGACCATGAAATCCTTGACGTGGGTGAGGATTCCATGGAGCTGAAGCTTAAATGCCAGCTGAGATCAACATGTGGGTGGCACGGTGGCGCAGCAGTAGAGTTGCTGCCTTACAGCGCCAGAAACACAGGTTTGATCCTGACTACGGGTGCTGTCTGTACAGAGTTTGTACGTTCTCCGTGTGTCCGTGTGGGTTTTCTCCGGGTGCTCCGGAGTAAGGGGTAAGCCATCTAGAACGGAGACGAGGAAGCGCTTTTTCACACAGAGAGTTGTGAGTCTGTGGAATTCTCTGCCTCGGAGGGCGGTGGAGGCAGGTTCTCTGGATACTTTCAAGGGAGAGCTGGATAGGGCTCTTAAAGATAGCGGAGTCAGGGGATATGGGGAGAAGGCAGGAACGGGGTACTGATTGGGGATGATCAGCCATGATCACATTGAATGGTGGTGCTGGCTCAAAGGGCCAAATGGCCTACTCCTGCAGCTATTGTCTATTGTCTATTGTCACACGCCAAAGATGTACAGGTTTGTAGGTTAATTGGCTTCTGTAAATAAAAATTGTAAACTGTGTGTAGGAAAGTGCTGGTGTATGGTGTGATCGCGGTTGGTGCGGACTCAATGGGCCGAAGGGCCTGTTTCCACGCTGTATCTGTAAAACTAAAAACAGCGAAAACTAAATGTTCTGGGATCCTTGTATGAACCAACAACCCATTAACAGAAAGCAATGCCAGCTCCTTAATCCAAATGTATAAAGCTTACGTGAAATTGAAGTAGGTTTAACTTTGGAAGGAAAATAAATGTAAGTACTTTGCTTGTGTTGGGCATGTGTGTGCCACAGGTCTCATGTTATTGCTCTAATCTTTAACATGATGAAATCCTCACCTCTACTCTTCCCCCTTTGTGTCTGCTTTTCTTTAACTCGCTCTCTCTTCATGTACTTGCCCGCTCCTTCTCCCAATAACACAGGAGCATAAGACCAGTAGAACTCTGTTAGTTTGCAAACTGACTTATGAACAGTGACATCTCCAATTTTAGGTAACTACTGTACCTACAACAATTCCTTCCCCACCTCCGTTCTGTTTCTTCAATTCTCTTCCCCCCCCCTATCTTTCCTGTACCCCACTTGGATGTACACCCTTGTCTCGCCTCCCCCCTCCCCTTCCATCTATATATTTTTTTCTTTGACTTCACAATTTTCAATGTGACCATGGCTGACCTCATCTCTTTCTAAGTCCCCCATAGCCTTTAATTCCTTCATCTTTCAAAAATGTATCCACTTCCTCTTTAGATATCCTCAATGATCTGGAATAACCTCGTTTCTCCAATTTAAGACCTTTTCTAAACCCACATTTGGCATTGCCTTTCCATCATTACTTGGCAAATAGAAATTTGTCTTTTATCGTAAGTGAGCAAAAATATTTAATAATGAAAACCATGTTGCCCATTGTCATGTTCATAAGTGATAGGAACAGAATTAGGCCATTCAGCCCATCAAGTCTACTCCGCCATTCAATCATGGCTGATCTATCTCTCCCTCCTAACCCCGTTCTCCTGCCTTCTCCCCATAACCACTGATATCCGCACTAATCAAGAAACTATCTATCTCTGCCTTAAAAATATCCACTGACTTTCCTTCCGCAGCCCCAGGAAAACCAGGAAGGAAGCCACAATCTAAATGGCGAGACATTGGTGAGTCCAAAGTGCAAGGGGATGTGGGTGTCCTATAGCATGGTCATAAAAGGTTATTAAGCAGATGTCCTAAGTAACTATGAGAGTTAATGGACTGTAAACATTAATTGCCTCACAGTTCCAGCAATCTGGGTTTAATTCCAATCTCTACTAGTGTAGATGGGACATGTTGGTCAGTGTGGGCAAGTTGGGCCAAAGGGCCTGTTTCCACACTGCATGAGTCTATGTTGAGAGCGAAGAGACAAGTGATGGGATTCCTCTGCTGGGAAGCATCACGCACTTGATGCATGGAGTTGCAATAATAAGATAAGACGTTAAGGAAGGATGTTAATGTTTTGGATTTAGTTCAAAGGAGGTTTTGCAGATGCTGATAGCAGTTAGAGGAGCAGTTGAATGCCTGGGCATTGGAGGCTACAGACCGGGTGTAACTACAGCGCGGGCCGGTAAGCTGCCAGGGGGCGACATCATTGTCAGCTTGCTTACAACACTCACCTGAGGGACTCGGCTCTCATGGTGATTATTGGAGCCAGGATTTTGCCCTAAATATCATGTGACTTTCCAGGCCTTTTTCTGATGATTTCACCAGGATAATGCCCTTTTCACAATCGAGTGCCTAAATCAGCCTTTTTTTGCCATTTTGCTGAAAGGTCGTGCTATTTTCTCTAGTTGTGCCGTGATTGCAATGACGTTTTCTATGTTAATACGTTAATATTAATGTTATTATTAATGTTTTAACATAGTATAACTTACAAGAAAATTTCCACCACTGGGGCGAAACCGGGGGCGCCACCGCTGGCCGTTCATTCGTTCGTGCCGCTGCCCGCTGGTTCAGTCTTTGCCAAGATCTACGTAAGAAAGAACTGCAGATGCTGGAAAACTCGAAGGTAGAGAAAAAATGCTGGGGAAACTCAACGGGTGAGGCAGCACCTATGGAGAGAAGGAATAGGTGATGTTTTGGGTCGAGACCCTTCTTCACACTGATGTGGGGGGGGCGGGAAAAAGAAAGGAAGAGGCAGAGACAGTAGGGCTAGACGGAGAGCTGGGAAGGGGGAGGGCTAGTTAAAATGAGAGAAATCAATGTTGATACCGCTGGGATGTAGACTACCCAAGCGAATTACCCAAGCTTGTCTCCTCACTACATTTACTGCTGGCTCCAGGTACTCATTGATGCTGGAATTCCACTGTGGAAATTGGAAAACAAATCTCTCGCAGGGTTTTGTAGAGAAATACACAGAGGAACTTATACCAAGCGAATCTTCATTAGTGAAAAATTAACATCAACTTCCACATTGTTGTGCAGATAATTAGAGATGAGTTGCATGCAACAAAATATGGATCCCAATGGGCAAGACAACTGATGCTGCGGGGAGATATGTTGCCAATATGGTCATCGGTACACTGGGGGCAGGTCAACTATCAAAGGAGTATTTGTTGACATCAGAAGTATTGGAGAAGTCAAACAGCTCAACTATTGCTCAGTTGTTTACATCGTCACTTGCTGGACTTTGGCCAGAAGGTATAAAACAAAATTAATATCCCTCCATCTGTTGTTTGCACTTTATTAATTTATTAATTCATGTGTGTATTTACGTATATAATTGTAGTCAATGCCTACTATGTTCTGTTGTGCTGATGCAAAGAAAGAATTTCATTGTCCTGTCAGGGACACATGACAATAAACTCTTTTGACCTTTGACCTTGAAAGGGTTTGTCCCCTTGTGGAAGTATCTAGAACTAAGGGTATTAGTGTTAAAGAGTCATACACAGGGAAACGGGCTATTTAGCCAAACTGTGGACACCCATCTGTATAAATCGCAAAGATAGACACAAAAAGCTGGAGTAACTAGGCGGGTCAGGCAGCATCTCTGGAGAAAAGGAATAGATGACGTATCGGGTTGAGACCTGTATTAATCCCATCTTCCAGAACTTGGGTCTGGCTGTGGGAAATGACTCCTCTTAGATGATTAAAAATAAGACATGAGACTCAGGATTCCTCAAAGCATTGTGGGTCTCTAGAACTCCTCCTCCAAGGTCTGTGGAGCTCGAGTGGAGTTCAAGACGCAGTGATTGGAATGGAGTGGTGCGGGACAAATCTAATGTGCGTGGGGCTCACGGAGAAATAACCAGGCCCTTACATTCAGTATACACTATTGGCATAGAGTCAAACAGGCACTATGACCCAAGTTGCCCACACCAACCAACATGTCCTATTTACTCTAGTCCTGCATTTGGCCCATATCCCTCTAAACCTATCCTATTCATGTACCTGTCTAAATGCTTCTTAGCCATAGTACCTGGCTCAACTACCTCCTCCAGCAGCTCGTTCCATGCACCTACCACACTTTGTGTATAAACGTTACCCCTCGAGTTCTTATTAAATCTTCCCCCCCTCACCTTAGACCTGTGGCCATGATGAATCTTTGATGCCTTTGAACTATACCAAGGGGCTTGTCATAATGAAACTGTTTAAGGAACAAGAGAAAGTTTGCTGGAGGTATCCTAGAGCTCAGCTTTGACCTGACCCCACAAGCCCAGTGATAATGCAAACCGCATGATACCCCAGTATCATGATACCCGCATGATACCCCATGATATCTCATTTAATTAAATAATAGATTCTCGTGTTTTTTGGAGATTTCATTTCATGAGTTGAGCTAAAAGGGCTGCTTCACTGCACAACGTCCAATCACCTATGGACATAATTAAATGCTGATTGGAATATTGGATAAATTCATTAATGCATCAACAGAAATGCGGCCTGTGTAAATTATTTTCAGAGTTTCAATGATTGAAGGGGAGGGATTATGATGACCTTGGGCCTCTGCATCTCTTGAACGTTCTCTGCGTTTGTCCAGGAAAACTACGCTTTCAATGCATTCTCTAAATTGTACTAATATCATAAACGGATCTTAACAAACCGTTCTATCAAAAAGCAAAAAAACTGCAGATGTCGGAAGTATGAAATAAAATCCAAAATGTTGGGAGTGAGCAGCAGGTCAGGCAGCGACTGTGGAGAGAGGAGCGGAGTGGAAATAACGTTCCAATTAATGACCACTTTTAGTTGGGTGCGCTTGGTTTGCCTATCGTGTTACAATGCGAAGCTGGCTTTTGTACGCCAGGTTTAGAGCTGGATGCTCATATCCAATTCAGATACTAAGACAGCACACATATTGGGGGGGGGGGGGTTTATTGGAATGCAAGATGCTCTGAAGGAGGGTCTCGACCCAAAACGTCTCCAGAGATGCTGCCTATCCCGCTGAGTTAAGGGCCTGTCCCACTGTACCAGGTAATTCAAGAGTTCTCCCGAGTTCTCCCCTGATTCGAGCTCGTGTAATGCTCGTAGCGGGTACGTAGGAGATCGAGGATGTCACGTAGCGGCTCGTACGAGTAACGGTAGGTACTCGGGAAATCCGGTAAACTCGTAACGTTTTTTCAACACTGTGAAAAATGTCCACGAGTAAAAAAAATACTCGTGATGAAAAAAATTGTTACTTTTTACTCGTACGATCCCCTACGTACCCGCTACGTACATTACACAAGCTCGAATCAGGGGAGAACTCGGGAGAACTCTTGAATTATCTCGTACAGTGGGACAGGCTTTTCACTTCAGCATTTTATGTCTATCTTCGGTGTAAACCAACATCTGTAGTTCCTTACTATTCAATTAAAGAGATTATTTACTGGAAAAAACTATACCTGAGATAAATGTTTGGGTACAATAGACAATAGGTGCAGGAGGAGGCCATTCGGCCCTTCGAGCCAGCACCACCATTCAATGTGATCATGGCTGATCATCCCCAATCAGTACCCCGTTCCTGCCTTCTCCCCATATCCCCTGACTCCACTATTTTTAAGAGCCCTATCTAGCTCTCTCTTGAAAGCATCCAGAGAACCGGCCTCCACCGCCCTCTGAGGCAGAGAATTCCACAGACTCACCACTCTCTGTGAGATAAAGTGTTTCCTCGTCTCCGTTCTAAATGGCTTACTCCTTATTCTTAAACTGTGGCCCCTGGTTCTGGACTCCCCCAACATCGGGAACATGTTTCCTGCCTCTAGCGTGTCCAAGCCCTTAATAATCTTATATGTTTCAATGAGATCCCTCTCATCCTTCTAAACTCCAGAGTGTACAAGCCCAGCTGCTCCATTCTCTCAGCATATGACAGTCCCGCCATCCTGGGAATTAACCTTGTAGACCTACGCTGCACTCCCCCAATAGCAAGAATGTCCTTCCTCAAATGAGGGGGCCAAAACTGCACACAATACTCCAGGTGTGGTCTCATTAGGGCTCTGTACGACTACAGAAGGACCTCTTTGCTCATATATTCGATTCCTCTTGTTATAGAGGCCAACATGCCATTTATTTTCTCCACTGCCTGCTGTACCTGCATGCTTACTTTCATACGGTGGATGCCTAGTCATTCATAGTTCTACACTTGCATCTTTCCTTATGGACCATTGATTGCTTGTAGAGGAATCAAATTCTACAACTTATTGTTAAACTCTTAATAGCAAACATACTTATTGCTATGTTGATCCTCCGCATCCAAGTACCCCTAACATTGTAGCTGCAGATAGAAACCTGGTTACAAATGTTCCCAAGGATAATTTGGACATCATATAGTGAAGTCTTCTACTATTAAGATAAAAATACTCTGAACATGCATGTTGTACGTTTATAGGATATCAGATATATTTACCGTTGTTACCGTTCATTACAATTTCCTTTACAGGCAATGAAATAATGTTCAGGAGATTAATTTGTACTGATTACAATCTCCTCACCCACATCACCAGGCCCACATAATGATGAGATCCACCGGTGATCATATGAAATCATTAATAACTATTTTTTTACATGAGGGTCTTTACATCAAGAAAGGACATTCACCCCTTCAGAAACTTGATGTTTCATTTGGACAGACTGTTAGTACCTGCAGCTCTCTCCGAGATTAATGCTGCAAACAGGTTGATTAAATCTGCTTTATATTCTCTTCAGTTTAGGAGATTAGCGATAATCTGATTGAGTTGCTGAAGATGTTAAAAAATATTTGGAAACGATAGGAAGTAAATGCAGAAGAGGAAGGATTTGTTTGAATGGTGGAGCAGACTTATTTTGAACTGAACTCAAACCCAAATGTAGAGATGGTAGTATTAGACTCTGTGCAAAATATTTACATAGAAACATAGAGAATAGGTGCAGGAGTAGGCCATTCGGCCCTTCGAGCCTGCACCGCCATTCAATATGATCATGGCTGATCATCCAACTCAGTATCCCGTACCTGCCTTCTCTCCATACCCTCTGATCCCTTTATCCACAAAGGCCACATCTAACTCCCTCTTAAATATAGCCAATGAACTGGCCTCAACTACCTTCTATGGCAGAGAATTCCACAGATTCACCACTCTCTGTGTGAAAATTGTTTTTCTCATCTCGGTCCTAAAAGATTTCCCCCTTATCCTTAAACTGTGACCCCTTGTCCTGGACCTCCCCAACATCGGGAACAATCTTCCTGCATCTAGCCTGTCCAACCCCTTAAGAATTTTGTACGTTTATATAAGATTCCCCCCTCAATCTTCTAAATTCCAGCGAGTTTTTACTCTAAATTTATTCTTGCCCCAACTTGATGATGCTTCAAAATGGTAAATATTTTCTATTCTGGCATTAAATTGGTTGCCTGGTGCCATGCAGGATGATCATTGATATAGCAGGACATCAGGGGAGCTGTCAGAGCTGACCCTCTCCCCTGACACTTGTTTTCACACCTTACCCTTCCATATCTCTAGACTCCCTCTCTCCTGTCTCTCAATCTGAAGAAGGGTCTCGACCCGAAACATCACCCATTCCTTCTCCCCAGAGATGCTGGATCACATATAAACAGTGAATCCGCGTTCCATTAGATTGCAGATGAATGAAGTGATGTGTAGGAAGGAACTGCAGATGCCAGATTACACCGAAGACAGACACAAAATGCTGGAGTAACTCAGCGGGTCAGGCAGCATCTCTAGGGAAAAGGAATAGGTGAAAGTAAAGATGGGGAAATAAACTGAGGTCATCTATTGTCAGCCTTGATTTAAGGTGGCCTGGTCTTGCCTCCAGTTTACTCCCCCCCCCCCCCCCCCCCCCCCCCCCCCTCCCTCCCCTCCTCTACCTTCAGTCTGAAGAACGGTTCCAACCCAAAACATCATCTACTCCTTTCCTGCAGAGGTGCTGCCTGACCCGCTGAGTTACATCGTCAGTTTGTGTCTATTACTAACCGATGAGACGTTGGTGATGTCATCACTTGTGAAGCAACAGGATGGAAGGCAAACCTTTCCAAAATTCTGATCTCATTATCTTTTTGGATAATTTTCACAATCCATGCAGTTCTTGGCACTTAACGGGACACTTTTGCAGCATAGCCCAGCATGGAAATGCATGCCCCATAATGCCGACACAGAGAACTTCTACAAAGCAATGGGTGAAGAGGCTAAATAATTCCTTTTAACGTTAATTCAGTGCTAAATGTTGGCCCAATGTTCTGTTTTCCAAATTGTGCCATAAGATCTTTTCCTCTCTTGAGGAAGTGTGACATCTGTACTGGTTGAAGGTGTCCACTGGCAGCAGCACGCCCTCGTTAGAACATTGGTGATGTCAGTGTGGAACGCCCATCAGTTCCCTGGTTGAATGAATATGTTTATTGGCCAAGTATTCACATACAAGGAATTTGCCTTGGTGCTCCGCCCACAAGTGACAACATGACATTAGGAATGACTTTAGGAATGGGGCCTGTATTCTCCACATCTGATCCAGACGGTGATGAAGAATGTTATCATAGGCCGGGGTTATTGATAATAAAGAGGATCTGGCCAAGGATTAGGTTACAACCAATCTATTACCCACAGTTTCATGCTGATTGCCAAATGGACACGTTGACAATAATGAGAATGCAGAGTGTGATAATGTTGGGATGGGAGGGTGGAGGGCGGGGTGGAGGGCGGGGGGGGGGGGGGTGATTGGTGGGACACAGGTTCAGGGAGGGAGAGGTGGACTATCTTTAACGTGACCTTTCCTGCTGCTAACCTTCTTGCTCTTATTGTACATTGCCTCAAAAGTACTTTCATTTGACAATCCTTTGACCTCAATTATTCTGTGACCACTTAAATTAATCTATTCTTCATTGTGTAATGATTTGGTAATTGTATATTGAATTAAAAATTAAAAATAAATAGAAATGTTGTTGCTTCGTAAGTCACTATAATTAACTCTGCATAAAAGTTTAAAGTTGGGAATGTTTGGTTTAAGATTGTGTCCAACCCCTTGTGGAAAGGTCAGTAAGAATATGAGTTTCTACGGTCTTGGGCAAGGAATATGTTTCTTTTATAAATTGCATATTGGTTTTCAAGTGTGGTTAGGGAAAGGTCAAGAATACTTTGCTTACTCTGGAGTTGACACATTGAATGTATTGCATGGAAGTTGTTGGCTGCGCTAGCAAGTATCGACTTCATGTTAACTCTGTGCATGTCAGTGGCTTCAAGCTTGGGGTTCTGCACTCTCAGCCATTCCGTCTGATTCACAGCCGAGTTTAGTTTAGAGGTACAGTGCAGAAACAGGCCCTTCGGCCCACCGAGCCCACGCTGACCAACACATTAACACTATCCTACACGCACGAGGGACAGTTTACAATTTTACCAAACCGTACAGACAGCACCCGTGGTCAGGATCGAACCAGGGACTCTGGCGCTGTAAAGCAGCAACTCTACCGCTGCTCCACAGTTATGATTATGCCTCGAAGATGTATTAACGCTTCCGATACCATATTGGAGTGTACGTGGGTACAATATTGTACCCATATTGTACCCACGTTGCAACCAATAGCCGCCTCTGTGAGCATAACATAAATCAGCAATGTGTGTGTGTATATACATATATATATATAAAACCATATAACAATTACAGCACGGAAACAGGCCCTCTCGGCCCTTCCAGTCCGTGCCGACCATTTATTTTCCCCTTGTCCCATCTACCTGCACTCAGACCATACCCCTCCATTCCCTTCCCGTCCATATACCTATCCACTATATCCACTATCCATATATATATAAAATATCTATCCACATAGTAGGGCACTTGTGGAGGCAAAAACATTTAGAACATCCGTATTTATGCATAATTGATATTTGTCCATATCTGTGCAAGAAGTGTTTGTATGTAAAGCATTGTGTGTCCTGATCTTCTACACATATCCATGCATTTATGTACATTATAGTTTATCATATGGTCATTGGCAGTAGGATTGCTGGAACAATAGGTTGTTGCTAGGGGAACTATGACATTCGAGCAGTGGATTGGCTGTTTATGACATCTTCAAGGGCCAATTGTAACTTGGCTGTGAACGTATCACATAGTGAAGTCCAGTTTTTGTGCCAATTTCTTTCCTCGCTCTCTCGCCCCCCCTCTCCCCCCCCTCTCTCTCTCTCTCTATCTATCTTCGTGTTCGTCCACTGAAACCTTTTTGGAAACAGGGCAACAGGGCAAAGTAAAGTTTCTCACAGGATTCGAGGCTGACCTGGTCTCTGCCAGGCAGTGAGAGAGTTTCGATCTGCTTGCTATTCATCAGTGATTACATGCCCCCAGCACCTGCAACAAGGAAGCATAAAGGCTGCATTCATGGCAGCCTGGCAGCTCAGGCATGGGAACATCAGGGGACTGGGTGACAATCATTGTATCTCCAGATAAACATATTCAGTATAGAACTTCAAAAACACAGAGCTCGCTGAAGCCATGCTTGGAATCACAGAATGCTCTACTGTATAATCAGAGCCCTCGCTTCCAGTAAACAGCAGAATTAATTTATTAGAAAATACACGCTGCACTTCAACCTGTTTATTTTAGTCCTTTCTAAAGAGCTCGCCCAACTGCTTCTAAATAGCTCTATTAATGCTTGGCTCATCTTTCCAAATGCGACATAATAACATTCCAATCTCCCACTTAATTTGGAAGATTACTCTGCTTAAAATGGCATTGATTGGGGGCCCTGTGCTTAGCATTCAGCGTTTCTCCTTGTGGAACGGCGAGCTTGCCCTCTCAGTGGCAACGACTCTGCCAGCTCGTTCCCACATGTTTGACAAATATGGGGCCAAAAAAACAGAAATTGGTCTTTTGATGTTTTAAACTGCCCTCTCTTTTAAACCGATGTGTTGGAGACCTTACCCAGTAAAGCAGCGGACTAGAGTAGAACTGACAGCAATGTTCCTTCTCAAGCTCCTTGCTTTTGCTGCAACTTCTGCATTGGCACCAGTTCACTTTCTAATATGACAGCATTTTAAAATCTTCACTTTAACTTTCTCCTCGCCTTCCCTTGCCTTCCCTTCCCACCCTTTGCTCCCCTGAAGCTCAAGCCTTTGCTCCTTGGTACAGCAGCCCAACATAACACAAACTTACAGGTACATTAACATTGCTGCACAGAAACACTGCCAAATTATATTCATCCCAATAATGAAAGTGTTCCCGCTGTCTGACTACAAGTGGTCAATAGAAACCAAAGTGATCCTTGTCTCTGTCGCCACAGTTTTGCTCCTTTAACTTTGTAAGAAAGAACTGCAGATGCTGGATAAAATCAAAGGTAGACACAAAATGCTGGAGTAACTCAGTGGGTGAGGCAGCATCTCTGGAGAGAAGAAATGGGCGACGTTTGGGGTCGAGACCAAGGGTCTCCATAGATGAGTTACTCCAGCATTTCGTGTCGACGTTGCACCTTTGACTATTGGGTTACTCATGGAGTTATCTTGTCATATTTATTATTTGAGAAGCTTTGAAATGTATTTACAATGGTATTAAACCCCCCCATAATCCAAATGCCAGAACTATTATTTTAAGTCCATTTTAATATTAGCTGCAGGAATCCCCTGAACAACAGAATAAAATAGCAAGTTGGCGTCATGATATTGGAGCGTTGAGTACGAGACTTGACCCTTACCTCAACATCAAGGTCGTTACTTAGTTAGACCATTATTTCTATTTTAAGAAAGCAAGTGAAAACCTTTTGGTCTGTGTGGTTGCCTCCTGATCAAAGTGCTCTCAGGAAGGTCAATAAAGTGCATGTGTGTAAATACGTATGAGACAATTATGTATGGGAAGGAGCTGCAGATGCTGGTATACACTGAAGATAGACACAAAATACTGGAGTAACTCAGCGGGACAGGCAGCATCTCTGGAGAGAAGGAATGGGTGATGTTTCAGGTCGAGACCCTTCTTCAGTGAGTTAAATGAGAGAATTAGTTGCCTTTCTGAAGCTACTGATGATCGGCGATCTGTGGAAAAGAAGAGAAGTCTAGTTAGGCCGAGTGGACTGCGGAACTTTCTAGAACTACTTGTTGGTTTGACCTGCTGCTTTGTAGCGAGGAGAATTCAACAGTCAGATGCCTGCTGGTAAACTCAGTACATGTTATATTATATAGATGGTGATATATGACCACAAATCCTCTTTGGATCACTGGGGACAGTGGCCTTGTGTTAGATAACTCCTACTCACTATTCAGGGGGTGGAGGCTCTGTATTGAAAGGGAAGATTGATCTGGATTTGTGATACTTTTAGTTTTGGGGTCCGCATTTATGGTTAATGGTGAGGGACATGGACCACTTGTGAGCACTGTAGACGTTCAGGTGAAGATGTTCTCACAGGGGGGGGGGTTAGGATTTAGACTGAGCATCATATGAAGAATCTGAAGAAGATTCTTCATATCGTCAAACGTCACCTGCTCCTTGTCTCCAGAGAAGCTGCCTGACCCCGCTGAGTGTCTATGTTCGATATGAATCAGCATCTGCAGTTCCTCCCTACACATCCTATTTGCAAGTCAGGGTGGTAAGAGGACTACATCGGTGCCCTTGTTCCTGGTGGTCGTCAAAGTTGTGAATTTAGAAGGTATGGTCAGAATAACTACAGTACATGTTATTGATGGGCTACCAGACAAGTGGGCTCCGTGACCTTGCATGGCAGCAGAGGGTGGCTGCTGGAGTGAAGCGTGTGTTGCTGGCAAGGTTGTACATCAGGTGTACGTTGCTTCTGTTGCTGATGGTCCACAATGTCTCATGGATATCCAGCTTTCAGTCTCCACACCTGTTCTAATTCAATCCTATTAAGCTCAACTATTAGCAAGAATATATGACTTTGTGCGTTAGTCATTCCCTACTGGGTTTTATGGACAGATGCATTTTCCACAGATAAATTGGCAAAGACAAAGTCCAATAAATGTATCCCTTGCTTAGTGTCTCTCCCCACCTACTGCAGTCAGACAGACAGACATGTCCTTCACAATTTGTCCATCATAGTCATGCCCCTATCAATAGTGATGTGCATTGAGATCTCTCACCCAGAGGGCGGTTTACACTCGTGCTCGTGTAGTTTAGAGAAACAGCGAGGAAACGGGCCCTTTGGCCCATCGTGTCCGTGCCAACCAGCGACCCCCGTACCCTAGAGGGACAATTTACAATTTTTACTGAAACAAATTAACCAACAAACCTGCATGACTTTGGAGTGTGGGAAGAAACCGGAGAATCTGTAGAAAACCTACGCGGTCACAGGGAGAACGTACAAACTCCACACAGACAGCACCCATAGTCAGAATTGAACCCGGGTCTCTGGTGCTGTGAGGCAGCAAGTCTACCGCTGCTCCACCGTGCTTTCAGTACTTCTTCCAAATGTGACTCAACATGTAGAAACCTTGATTCATCATCTGAGGGGGGAGAGAGAGGAGGAGAGTTCATGGATTCTGGATTCAATGCTGTGAATATTCAGGACAGCAAGACCTTCTCTTGCCTCAACACCACTGTACTGCCCCCCCCCCCCCTAACGGATCTAACCTGCCCGTGAGACGAGGCGTTAGCTGGGCGTTTTCACAGAAGAGTCTGGCGTGTTGCCTGACCTTTGTGCCGGTGACTACTGGAAATAGTATCAGCGCTCGGCTAGAACTGGGCTTGACTATTTCCCAATAAGACAACAGAAACTCAAATCTGGGGTCTCAAATGTAGATTAATCCTCTGGCACAGGAGTGAGAGGCCAAGTCTGTGGGAGAAACACAGCCCCGAGGATTTGCCTCACAGAGGTTTGCAGTGTGGTTGGGTACTTTCAGCAAAGTGACATTTTCATGAATTTGCCACAAAGTAGTAACTTGTTACTCTCTCCAGTTAATAACTTGTTGGGCACCCGGGCAAATTAAACTTCTAAAAAGAGTTGATGGAAATCGTTTTCTTTCTGTAAGCAATGAATTTGGTTTTATTTATTTTTTGACCCTACCTGCTCCAGTCTTTTTAAATCCATTATTTTTTGCCAAGACTTTTCACTTAATCATGTTCACAGATGAGATTACGGACCAGCGCATTCCACATGACTTATTGGGGCCTCAACAGGGAGGGAGGAGCAGAGTACTGGGTAAAGGTTGTGTCGCAAGTACATTTACTGAACAATCGAATTAGTATGTTGTTGTCGGCAGAGAACACATTTATTATTTGACCAAACAGTATGAAGCAGTAAAGCATTCAGTATTAGTATGGGTCACTTTGTGGCTGGTGCTACGTACTCAGTGTGTAATACAGACTATGTTGCTGGGCGCTAACAAGACATCTTACCCTGACCATCTGGCCCCATTTTCACATTTTTCATTCTCTATATATTTTTCATATATATATAAATATATTACATGTAACGCACACGCACACGCACACATGCACACGCGCACACACACACACACACACACATGCATGTACATAGGCATTTATATTATACACAAATGCATTTATATATATGTTTGTACATATAGCTATATATAATAATATATAGCTATATGCACTTGTATATATATAAATATATATATATGTACACGTCTATATATATGGATGGATAGATAGATATTTAGATCTACCTATATATTGAAATAATTAATTAGATATACATATATATATCTAAATAATTTATTTTTTGTAATATAAATAATGAAGTGTCAATAATGAAGGGGTGAGAGCAGGCCATTCAGCCCAACAATCCTGTGCCAGACTTAATGCTCCCTGCAAACTGCATCTCACCCTCTCAGCATATCCTTTATTCCTTTGTCCTCTTTGTTTAGTCTTTCCTTAAAGGCTTCGATGCTGTTTGCCTCCACCACTCCGGCGGATAATGAGTTCCACATTCTCATTACTTTCCAGATAAAGTAGTTTCTCCGGAATTCATTATTGGATTAGTTTGTGACAATCTTATATTTATAACCCTCTGTTTCTGGGAAACCCTATCGACTTTGTTGAAAATACTGTCGAAGTTGCCCTGCGCTGGTCTCTTTGTTCTTCTGTGTTTTGACCCGCTTGTCTGCATTTTCCAGTCTGAGTGTATCACACACACACCCCAAACCTGACACAATGCTGTAGATTAAGGGTGTTATCAGCAGCCCACATTTAAAAGTCAAGTCGGCACCATGACTGTTCATCTCAGTTACATAATTGTGAAGAGAATGCACCATTTATGGAAATATTACGGGGAAGTGAAATATTAAAGAATGAGGACAACCAAATTGTTGAGAGAGTCAGACGCTGTTAGAATTCTATGAAAGGTTCAATTGGAATTTTAACCCAGTAATGGCTGGAAGGTTAAGGATGAAGAGGTGGCAGGCAAATGCAAACTCGATCGATTAACTCAGAATCCAAGCATCCCCTCAGCTCTGCAACCTAACAAGACAGGAACAAAATGGCCCACATCCCGTCAAAACCCCTCTGCAGTGCAGCAGCCCAAGAGAGCACAAGAAACTGCAGGTGTTGCAATCTTGAGTAAAACACAAAGTGCTGGAGTAAGTCAGCGGGTCATCTCTGGAGAATGTATATCGCCGTTGTTTCGAGTTGGAGCCCTTCTTCAGTCTCGACCTGAAATGTTTGTCAATTCCTGCCCTCCAGAGATGTTGCCTGGCCGATTGTTGCTCCAGCATTTTGTGTTTCAAAGCATTAAGTGCTTTTCCATTCTTCTGTTTCTTCTGAGGGGCGTTAAAAACCATTTGGACATCTGCCCTAATAGGTCTGAAGAAGGGTCTCGACCCAAAACATCACCTATTCCTTTTCTCCAGAGATGCTGTCTGACCCACTGAATTACTCCAGCTTTTTGTGTCTATCTTCCTAATAATTCTTTACGTGACTTGGTGTCACATTTTGTTTGACAATACGCCTGCTATCAAATGTTTCCACCACTAAAGGCCCAATATAAATATCTATGACCAGGATTACAGTGCAAACACAGATGCTAGGGGTAGGTTCAGCAGTAACACTGGAAAAGGTTTTGAATATAAACAGAGAAATTAAGAAAGTTTGCAAATGCAATTGGATAAATATATGAAGGGAAACGACTGCTTTGGGAAAGAGTAGCAGGGTGGGGTTAAATGAATAGCTCTTTGTCAGGCCAGGGCTGGGGAAATGAATGGCTTCGAAGATAGACACAAAATGCTGGAGCACCTCAGCGAGACAACCAGCATCTTCCGCCTAAAGAAGGGTCTCGACCTGAAACGTCACCCATTCCTTCTCTTCAGAGATGCTGCCCGTCCCGCTGAGTTACTCCAGCATTTTGTGTCCATCTTTAGTGTCATGATTCCCTCCGGTCAGGTCAGGGGGAGTTCACCCCCGCCACGGGTACCATGTGATCCCAGGCTACCCGCTCCATGGTTGGATAGTCGGCGACTAAACCGTCTCTCCCACTGGGTTTGCCAGGTGAGGAGGGGGCTGTGGACCCCCAGAAGAACCAAAAACAAGGCCTGTCAAAGGGCGGATGAGCTTCTAGCGAGCCAACGGCCATCCACACGTCAGTAGAAGTTGCGATCACTGTCGTACACGGAATTGTAAGGCACCGCGCCCGTTGATGTTTGCAACAATGATGATGATGATCATGATGATGACTTGGGGTAAACCAGCATCTGCAGATCCTTCCTGCAAATGAATGGCTCCCTTTGCTACACTAATGATCTGGCTGAGATCTGATGTGGTTACACTTGGCGCCTCTCCCAGTTTGACCATGTCTGCTTAACCTTGCCCTTGTGTATGAAAACTCATAATAACTCCTGGAACACACTAAATACCTGAACCAATATTTAGTTGGACAACTGGCTGGTGCAGATGGATATTAGGCAGATTGCAAGATGAGATAGTAAGCGTGACAACGTAGTTATTCCTTTCTCTTCGATACCATATCAGATATATACCAATAACGATGATTGATCTTAGCCTTAAGAACACATTTTAATTCAGGCTCCGAGACATTTCTAATTGTTATGTTAATGAATATGGCACAATTTAGAAAGTTACATTTTAGGCTTAAAAGGAAAGCCTTTAACATTGGTGATGAAGATACTTTATTGTACCCAGTTAGATAGAGATAAATTCTCTGTTTTTGCATACAAAGTGCACAAAAGGGTCACCGCAAAGAGAAAGATGTATTTTTAAATTAGCCAAACACTCAAATGGTTAATGCCAACTGATGAGCGTGATATTGGGAAAGGATTAAGATGTTAAAAAATGCACCAAGTTGCTCAATATCCTGGTCTCTGCTCTGATTGACCAGTTGCGCCCTGTACCACACCTAGACCTTGGTAAAAGCACCGTGCTTATTAATATTGCACACTCTCCCTTTGATTCAGAAATATATATCTCCACAGAAGGCTGTGGAGGCCAAGTCAATGGATATTTGTATGGCAGAGATAGATAGATTATTGATTAGTATGGGTGTCAGGGGTTATGGGGTGAAGGCAGGAGAATGGGGTTAGGAGAGAAAGATAGATCAGCCATGATTGAATGGTAGAGTAGACTTGATGGGCCGAATGGCCTAATTCTGCTCCTATCACTTATGAACATGAATATTTATTTCTGTTTAACCCATTCCTGCTTGCAAGGAATTATTTGATGAGAAGTATTTTTACTATGGCCCCCTTGCCTTGGGCTTGTTCTGGAGGCTTGTTCTGGAGGCACAGGTAAAACACTAGCAGCTTTAATTGATGGGGGGGGGGGGGAATTAACAGAAATTTGAACAATTTATTATTTTTTTTCCTCGCCCAAATAGTTTGAGGGAAGATGTGGTTTCAGCTTCTTTCATCTTCATAGATCAAGGATAGAATCAGGGTGGCGAATCTGTGGGATTCATTGCCGCAGACTGCTGTTGAAGCCAAGTTGATGGATATTTTTAAGGGAGAGATAGAATCTTGATTAGTACGGGTGTCGGGGGTTACGGGGAGAAGGCAGGAGAGGGAAAGATAGATCAGCCATGATTGGGTGGCGGAGAGGACTTGATGGGCCGAATGGCCTAATTCTGCTCCTAGTACTTATGGACTTATGACCTCTGACCTTTCTGGTACCTGCCACCAACACCGTTCCCCAGCATTGAGTCAATTGCTCACAGCTCATGCAGGATGTTTTTGGTTAGCATTCCCTTATGTGGTGTGGATTTACACAGGAATTTCAGCATGTGTTCAAGCTGAATAGTTTCCAGGCTTTTGTTGCGCTTTAGTGACGAACCCAGTTTCAGACGTAAGCGACGCAGGCCAGTGCAGCTTGTGAATAAACACAGAGATTTTCCTGATTTGACCAACTGTGGCGGCGCAGTGGAGAAGAGGGGGGATATGTAGTGACCAGGGACTTCACGGAGTGTGAGCGAGATGCTATTATTAAAATAATTCTATGAGGTAGCATGCCATTTGTTATACATTGGAGAGTAGGTCAGGACTGTGCGGGAAGGAACTGCAGATGCTGGTTTAAACCGGAGACAGACACAAAAAGCTGGAGTAACTCAGCGGGTCAGACAGCATCTCTGGAGAGAAGGAATAGGTGACGTTTCAGGTCGAGACCCTTCTTCAGACTGAAGATGCTGCTTGTCCCGCTGAGTTACCCGAAACGTCGCCTATTCCTTTTCTCCAGAGATGCGTTACTCCAGCTTTTTGTGTCTTGCTGTGGAGTGGGCCTTGAATCCTTCGGGATCCACCGTACATTTTAATGACTACGCTTAAGCGACGAACACCAATGTGGACCAGCGCATTCGTTTTTTCACATGAACAGAAGGAAATCAAGACTGTTTGCAGGCAGCTTCCTATTAATCTTTCTTCTTACAATCCAAGTTAAAAGGAGAGGGAGAGAGTGCCAGTAGCCATATCTAAGACGGTGCTGGAGCTTAGACTGTGACACTGAGCCAGGTCTGATGGACAACTCCCTGGCGCCAGTGGGACATCACATTACTTTACGATCTGAGATAATTGGCAGCGCTCCTTGGCAGAGACCAAACTGCTGCGAATTGCATTAGTGGACAAGTTCGGCTGGAGGTAATTGTTTCTTTGTTTCCTGGGCTCTGCTTATTCCCTGCCTTGTAAAGCACCTGAGTCAGCCCTGCTGGGACTGGGACTCTACTGCTGGGCACATCTCTGCTTCCGCACGCTCAACAGAGTACTGCGGCAATCGGTTATTTCAATCCAGGACAGTCTGAAGAAGGGTCTCAACCCAGAAACGTCACCCATTCCTTCTCTCCAAAGATGCTGCCGGTCCTGCTGAGTAACTCCAGTCTGGTGTGTCTATCTTCAGATATTTCAGTAATATTTCTGATCAATGATTTGCCTCGTAATGGCCAGTGGGTCAGACATCACATGTCGGTAGACACAAAATGCCAGAGTAACTCAGCGGGACAGGCAGCATCTCTGGAGAAACGGGATAGTTTAGTTTAATTGAGTTTATTGTCACGTGTACCGAGGTACAGTGAAAAGCTTTTGCTGCGAGCTAACCAGTCAGCGGAAAGACAATACATGATTACAATCGAGCCATTTACAGTATACAGAAACATGATGAGGGAATAATGTTTAGTGCAATGTAGACAATAGACAATAGGTGCAGGAGTAGGCCATTTGGCCCTTCGAGCCAGCACCGCCATTCAATGTGATCATGGCTGATCATCCCCAATCAGTACCCCGTTCCTGCCTTCTCCCCATATCCCCTGACTCCGCTATTTTAAGAGCCCTATCTAGCTCTCTCTTGAAAACAAAAGTAAAGCCCGCAAAGTTCGATCAGGGATAGTCTGAGGGTCACCCATGAGAGATAGTAGAGGTAACAGGTGATGTTTCGGGTCGGGACCCTTTTTCAGACCAACGTTACCCTGTATGAGGCTACACGGTAAATGGAAGCAGGCTATTTAACCAAGTTGGACCTCACATCAAAGTGGCTCCTGTTCTCAACAGCCATCTCACACTTTCCCGCTGGACAGCAATCAGACATAGGATGTTTGGCTGTGTCTTATCTTTAGTTAGGTCCTCCTACGTCTAATGTGGGGACCACTATTACACCGCGACATTTGCCCTCAGTGTGAGCAGGCACAATGTTGGGGTCACAGGCATGCGTTGCGGAGATATTGCACCTTAGCCACGCTGCTGTGGTTTGTAAACAATGATGTTGAATTGCATTGAGAGGGGGAGACATGCAACCTTGCTCCCATGCTGAACCTACGATGCAGTGGTCGCATTCCTTTCACTTCCCTTCCGAAATTCATTTCCAATGACTTCAGTGGGATCATCTTTCAATAGTAAAATGCAATGTGTGAGTCTGTGTTTTAACGTTTCAGCTATTGGGAGAGACTAGTTTGTTTGTATTCTCAGGGTGGAGAAAGTTAAGGGGGGGTCTGACTGAGATGGAAAAAGTGCTGAGGGGCATAGACAGGGAACATGTTGAATAACCATTCCCCCTGGCAGAGGCATTTATAACCAGGGGCCATACACTTAAGGGCTAGGGGTTTACACAGGATATGGCGAAGATTTTTGTTTTCACTCAGAAAGCAATAGCAATGTGTACCACTCTGCCTCCACCGCCTCTTAAGTCAGTGTGTTACGGATTTTCCACCACCCTCTGGGTGTTCTAAAACATTTAAGGAATGTTTTGCTGTGAACGTCTGTGCCACGATATATAAGAGCAGGAGACGGAGATTGGAAAGTAGAATCACCATGACAGGTAATAGATGACTGGCATGGATATATTGGGCTTGCAACTTGTGGCACCACGCAATGTCTCTATCTATGTTGTGTGTTTAAAACAGACCAGGAGAAATGTTCTCCTGCAGATTGTCCGACGTCACTAATCTGCACCAACCCTGTATTGGCCCAGCGCTTTTTGAATGTTAAACAACTTAGTTAGTATTGCACAGAGATTTAAACTGGGGAACTAAATGGAGTTTCTATTTTAGAATGCCAGAGACCCGGGTTCGTTCCTGACTAAGGATGCTGTCTGTGTGGAGCCTGCACGTTCTCCCAGTGACCACGTGGGTTTTCTCCGGGTGCTCTGTTTTCCTCCCACTCTCCAAAGATGTGCCGGCTCATGGGCTAATTGGCTTCTGTAAAATGTTCCCTCATGGGACAATGATAGGATGAGTGTATGGAGATTGCAGGTCGGCGAGGACTTGATGGGTCGCAGGGCCTTCCCACGCGGTATCTCTAAATGTACGACTAAACTAAACTAAAGAGGAAGGGGGGTTTGAACTGATAAGGGGCACTGGCTTTAATGGAACTCGTACAGGAGGAGAGGCAAAGGGAGGGAAGTGCAGAGGTTGCTCCTCTAACAGCTGGAGGCTTCATCTTGGGATGACACCAAGGTTGACAAGGAACTGATTCTTATTGTCCCAATTCCCTTCCCAAACCAGGTCTGAGCTACTGGTGGGACAATGATGATGGGGGCGAACCAGAGCTGACAGACGGAGGAATACAGATTTCACAGAGATGAAGATTGAAAGTTTGCCAGAAAGGAAGGTAACCTTATCCAATAAGCTGGTTGGCAGTGGCAGATAGAGTCATAGAGTGATACAGCATGGAAATGGGCCCTTCAGCCCAACATTGCCCACACTGGCCAACATGTCCCAGCTACGCTAGTCCCACCTAGCCCCATTTGACCTATATCCCTCCAAACCTGTCCTACCCATATACCTGTCTAACTGTTTCTTAAACGTTGGGATAGTCCCTGCCTCAATGACCTCCTCTGGCAGCTTGTTCCACACACCTACAGCCCTTCAAAATCTGAAGTTAAAACGGATAATTCTGCAAACACACGGCAGGTCAGGCAGCATCTGTTTCCCTTTTCCCATGTGCTGCCTGACCAGCTGGCTGTTTCCAGCATCTTTCATTTCCCTCTCAGTTCTGAAGCAAAGCCGCACTCCTCCATTCCCTAATGGATTCGAATTCCGACCGTTTTCTGTTTGAATAGCGGAATGTCTGAAATTATGGAGAAGTATCTGGTAACAAGGTTAGATTCCTTCCTGTGTGGCTAATTTGGCGAAGAGTTTGAACATGAGAATTGGGAACAGGAGTTGCCATTTGAACCTGCCGTGCCATTCATGCTCTGTTGATCTACCACAATGCTACTTTCCTCCCCTGGCTCCACACCCTTTGATTCCCTCAGTCTCCAAGTCAGTTTCCTCCGTCATTCTCTGGATTGCCTTTCATATAATGAAGTTTTTCATTAAAAAACTGTTTTTATCCACGAGTAGTTGCTCTACTCAACAGCCAAAAATCTGTAGCCTCCCTTTGATTTTGTTGGATCACATGGTTGACCAATGGTGTTTTATCATTAATGTTTTATTATTATTAATGTTTAGTGTTTTCTGAGTCAATCGTAACTGTCACTGTATGTCATGTTGTTACTTGTGGGCGGAGCACCAAGGCAAATTCCTTGTATGTGAATACTTGGCCAATAAACTTACTTACTTACATAATATTCCATTGGATGAAGAGATTTGTTAAAGGATTACTGGCTGTAGCACGACCTACCACAATACCATCATGTGTCCTCTCGAAACGAGTATAGAAAACATAGAAACATAGAAAAATAGGGGCAGGAGTAGGCCATTCAGCCCTTCGAGCCTGCACCGCCATTCAATATGATCATGGCTGATCATCCAACTCAGTATCCTGTACCTGCCTTCTCTCCATACCCCCTGATCCCTTTAGCCACAAGAGCCACATCCAACTCCCTCTTGAATATAGCCAATGAACTGGCCTCAACGACCTTCTGTGGCAGTGAATTACAGAGACTCACCACTCTCTGTGTAAAGAATGTTTTCCTCATCTTGGTCCTAAAGGAATTCCCCCTTATCCTCAGACTGTGACCCCTTGTTCTGGACTCCCCCAACATCGGGAACAATCTTCCTGCATCTAGCTTGTCTAACCGCTTAAGAATTTTGTAAGTTTCTATAAGATCCCCCCTCAATCTTCTAAATTCCAGTGAGTACAATGTATGACTGTCCTCTCCAGAATACATACTGTAGTTACTCACCTTAGCTTGCACCTCCCAAACGTTAGTTTCACACCCCAGTATAATTTATTGTCAGGTGTACCAAGGTGCAGTGAAAAGCTTGAAAATCAGTCTGAAGAAGGGTCTTGACCTGCAATGTCAACCATTCCTTCTCTCCAGAGATGCTGCCTGTCCCGCTGAGTTACTCCAGCATTTTGTGTCAACCTTTGTGAAAAGCTTGTTGTGTGTTAAGCAGTTGGGAGAAAGACTGTGCGCGATTACAATCGAGCCGTGCACGGTGTACAGAAGAGTGTGGAGTGACTGTGCCGAGTGATTGCAGATCCACTTATGGGACCAGCACGCAGAGAGTCGTGATTGCTGTTCATTGCAGGAACAGGAGTTTCACGTGTACGAAGGAACTGCAGATGCTGATTTACACCGAAGATAGATACAAAATGCTGGAGTAAATCAGTGGGTCAGGCAGCATCTCCAGAGAAAAGTAGCAGGTGACGTTTCAGGTCGAGGCCCTTCTTCAGACTGAGAGTCAGGAGAGAGGAAAACTAGAGGTATGAACAGGTACGGAACAAATCAGAGCCGGCACCTATGACCAATGAAAGGTGGAGCCCACAATGGTCTCAATGTCTTTGAACACTTTCACATGAATACGTTCTCCTCCAATATGTACACTGTCCTGACTTGGAAATATATTTTTATTTGTTTTAAACCTTAGAATGTCCTATCCACTATCACTGTGGGCGTACCTTCATTGGGACTAGCTTATGAAGGTAGTTCATATCACCTTCTCATGTGCAGTTGGGAATGGGCAGTAAATCCTAACCTTGCCAATAATGCCCACATCCTAAAGGGCCAGTCCCACTTACGCAATTTTTTTCGGCCACTTGCCAGCACTCGTTATAGTCGCAGCAGGTCTCCGAAAATCTTCAACATGTTGAAAATCCAGTGACGACCAGAAAAAGGTACGACTCCTTGGGCGACTACTCATGACCATACAGACGTCACGTGTCGACATGTTGCGGGATGACTCCTGTATGGTCGAGAGTAGTCGCCCAAAGAGTCGTACCTTTTTCTGGTCGCCGCTGGATTTTCAACATGTTGAACATTTTCAGCCACCTGCTGCGACTATGACGGGTGCCGGCAAGACGCGAAAAAAATCACGTAAGTGGGACAGGGCCTTAATTAATGAACAAATGTAAAAACCCTGGATCCTCCCTCATCTGTAAATCCCAACCCTGGGCTGGGAAGTGCAGTTCATCAACTGAAAAGTAATTGGAACAGGAAGAGTTTTCAACAACAATTTAATCTGCTAATGTATCTGCCTCCCAGAGAGATGGTGTTTCCATGTGTAAAACTGGAGCAGGTACCTGTAGCAAGCTGTGCTCCCCACCCATCCACAGGGTGAAAGGGCCACTGTTTGGCTTGGATTGCCATCCTCCGAATGTTATTACAATTCCTTGTTCTCGGTGCAAGCTGTAGCTTATTTTCTGTCCCCCCCAGTTGCTGGGATATGGTTTTGATCAGACGAATCTTCAGACCTTGGCTGGCTCGGAATTCCTCCAATATTTTATTCACACCCTCAAGGCATCAAACCTGCAGGCCAATCTTTCTCTAATTTGGTGTGGCGGTCCGTGGAATTCCACCAGCATCCCTCGGGATCGTGCAGTCTACATGTTTTCTTTCGGAGAAAGGAAATTTGGGAATCCTTCCTGAGTTATTCACATGAAGGAAAATTCCTGATGTACTGTGGCTAAACATGGTTTAACTTCCTCAAAAAATGTTTGATTCAAAAACGATAGCATTCTTTTCAATGAAGCTTATAAAATTTGTTCGGCATTCTGCCACATTCCACGACCAAGTTTATTTAAACAACTTTGAACTTTGTTATGAGATTGGTGGATGTGTGTTTAATATAGGGGCTCTTTTTTGGGACATCGGAGGTTTAATGTCGCTGCTTATATAATTCACATGTTGCATGGGGAAATGGGATTGATGGGGAACGTTCTATAACATGTCGAAAAATGTCTGCTGTTTCCAATATCAAATCCCAACCCAAGAGTCTGTTAGAAGTTTCCTCTAATGGCCAACATCTGATGGAGTTCCCCCATTAGCCAAGTGGGAAAGGGCTGGTAATGTGTAACAGATACAACAAGCTGTCTATTTTAGAAAAGTATCTGAAACCCACGTGTTTCTGCCTTAGTGCTGACATCATAATGAGTATGCTACAGGGATGGAACTGCATGCCTGGATCAGTGATCTAGATAATAGATAGAGATGTGGAGAGAAGGATGATCAGGAACCTCTTTAGTCAGAGGGTGGTGAATCTGTGGAATTAATTGCCACAAAAGGTTGTAGAGGCCAAGTCATTGGATATTTTTAAGGCAGAGATAGGTAGATTCTTGTTTAGTACCGGTGTCAGGGTTTATGGGGAGAAGGCAGGAGAATGGGGTTAGGAGGGAGAGTTAAATCAGCCATGATTGAATGGCGGAGTAGACTTGATGGGCCGAATGGCCTAATTCTACTCCTGGTCCTTATGTGATATAGAGGGGGAGAATTGGTAACCATCTCCACCAGGTGGCGCCGCACGATGGCGACCTCGCCAACAGTCTGTCTTGTCCGTTTCTGTCCGTCTGACGAAGGGTTTCGGCCAGGAGTTTCTCCAGCACCTTGTCTACAATTTCTTCTTTTGTTGGTTTTAGTCTGATGTTAAATGTATGTTTTATTGTGTCTTTAGTTTTGTATTATGTGGGTGGGAGGGGGAAGGTGGTCACAATTGGGGGGGGGTGATTTTAATCAGTTTTAAGGTGAAAGGGGGTTATAGAGTCAGGGAATGGAGGGGCAGAGGCCAAAAACGTGTTGGAAAAGAAGGATGAAGGCGGCTACAAAAGATGTGTGATATCACTACAGTGCAGCAGACACACATGCAAATGAAATAAGTCTATATGTTCTATAAATAAAATTAAAATATATTCAGTATCCAGAGGGTTAAGAACGGAGAGGAGAAAAGAGGCCTTGACAACCAGCTTATTGTTGGTAAAACTGAACTGAGGCAGCAAGTCACAGGGTGGTTCATTTTGAGAGCATAATGAATCATTTTCTTTGGTAAATCTGGCAAACATCAAATCTGTTTCTGCGGCCCCTTCATTTGAGTGAACTCTTTGTGACACGTCACATTTAATGAGATTGTACAGAGTCGGAATGTGGGACAGAGGCATTGCTGTGTATTGCAAAGTCCCATAACACTTAACAACCAATAGATCTGCTCCCCCTCGTCCCCCCTCTAAATATATCTGCTCCAGGGGAGGAGAACAATATCCCTCTTTGCCTTTCAGAATTCCTGTCGTCTGTTATGCTCATTCAGGATACATTAGTGAGTCTTTTCTCCCTCGCTCTGATATGAATGACTGACAACCTGTCTAGTTCCGTGCTTATCATCTCCCCACTCCCTTCTGACTCTCTGAAGAATTTCTTTGTGTGACCTCTACGAGCGCTCACCAATTCCAGCCGTGCTTCCGATTAAAGGGCCTGTCCCACTTTCCCGAGTTATTCACGAGTTATTTCACGGGTTATTCACGAATTCTCCCGAGTTTTCAAACTGGCAGAATGTTCGTAATGAGGCCGTGTGCGTCCATGGATATATATTAGCGGCTCGTTATGCCAGCCGTACGTACTCGGGGCATCAGGTAAGTCCGGACGTTTTTTCAGCATGTTGAAAAATGTCCACGAGTAAAAAAATAGCCCCGCGTACCTACGGCTGGTATAACGAGCCGCGATGATATATCCACGGGCTCCTACGGACTCGTTGCGAAAACTTTGTGAATAGCTCAGGAGAATTTGTGAATAACTCGGGAAAGTGGGACAGGCCCTCTACATTTCTCCTTGCTCTTTCAATCACTTCACTCCTCCCCATTCCTGTAACTTCCTCCAACTATGAGACGATGGCCACTCCCTCTTCTCCTCTCTCCCATTGAGCAAAAGGTAGAGAAGTGTGAAAACGCACAGCTCCAGATTCAGGGACCGCTGTTATCTGACAACTGAACCATCCTACCACAACCAGAGAGCGGTCCTGAACTACTATCTACATCATTGGAGACCCTTGGACTATCCTTGATCAAACTTTGCTGGCTTTACCTTGCACTAAACGTTATTCTCTTATCATGAATCTGTAGACTATAATTGACTCCATTGTAATCATGTATCGTCTTTACGCCGACTGGTTAGCACGCAACAAAAGCTTTTCACTGCACCGCGGTACACGTGACATTAAACTCAACTGAATTGTGACCCTTAAATCTCTGCACTCCTCCAATTGTGATCTCTTGGTTAATCAGTCCACTTCTGCGACTCTCATATCAGCTGCGCCCTCTCAAATCTCTCTCTTTCAAGGATATCCCTTAAAACCTGGCACTACTTGACCGCACTCTAGAGCAGGCAAAGGGGACTAGTTTGGATGGGGCATGTTGGTCGGCATGGACGAGATGGGCCAAAGGGTCTTTTTCCAAGCTGTATCTCTCTATAACTGTGGCTATATCACTTGTCTGTATTAAAAGGTTGTGTGTCAAGCAAAGTTCAATCTATGCAGACCTCTGAGATGTTTTGTGGTACGTATGGTACTATATACATGTATGCAAGACACCGTATACATATATTGTGGAGCAAATTTAGCTACTGGATGGCTTTCAGGGCACCAGCAACAAGATTTACAATCTGCAGTGCAAGTTTATTACATGAAGATTATTGTGGCACGGTGGCGCAGCGGTAGAGTTGCTGCCTTTTAGCGAACGCAGTGCCGGAGACCCGGGTTCAATTCCGACTACAGGTGCTGTCTATATGGAGTGTGTACATTCTCCCCGTGACCTGCATGGGTTTTCTCCGAGATCTTCGGTTTCCTCCCCACTCCAAAGACGTGCAGGTGTGTAGGCTAAATGGCTGGGTAAATGCAGAAATTGTCCCCAGTGGGTATAGGATAGTGTTCATATGTGGGGATCGCTGGTCGGCGCGGACCCGCTGGGCCGAAAGAGCCTGTTTCTGTGCTGCATCTCTAAACTAAACTAAACTACGAGCCTTTAGCGATCTATAGCTGTGGAAGCGTCAGTTGTAAACGTGTGCGTGTAAACGTGCGAGTGGAATGAACTGGTTGTAGGAAGGTGACTGAGGGAACATAGCAGGATATGGAAGTGTAATCAATCCTGCAGTCTGTGGGGGACCGATAGTGTGAGCGTATTCTCCACTGAGGGGATCTGATGTAGCCCGAGAATGATTCCAAGAGAGTTTCAATCTAATCGTCAAGCACTAAAATATCAGAACGTTAAGGATAACATTCTCTGCAGGGTCTGATCATAGGGCTTAAAGGTTTGGCAAGCAATATGGATAACAGATCATTGAACATAGAAAATTAAAATGCAGGATCAGGTCCTTCAGCTCACAATGTCTCTGCCAGACATAATGGCAAGGTCAACCAATCTCATCTGCCTACACATAATCCATACACCTGCATATCCATGTGCCTATCTAAAAGCCTCATCAATGCCACTATTGTACCTGCTCCACCTCTTACAGGCATCCCCCAGCCTCTGTAGTTTAAAACTTACCCCATAAATCTACCATAAATGTTGCCCATCTCACATTAAAGCTATGCCCTATATCTTTGACATTTCCACCCACACGGGAAAAACGTTCCCCTGACTCCGCTATCTTTAAGAGCCCTATCTAGCTCTCTCTTGAAAGCATCCAGAGAACTGGCCTCCACCGCCCTCTGAGGCAGAGAATTCCACACTCACCACTCTCTGTGAGAAAAAGTGTTTCCTCGTCTCCGTTTTAAATTACTTACTCCTTATTCTTAAACTGTGGCCCCTGGTTCTGGACTCCCCCAACATCAGGAACATGTTTCCTGCCTCTAGCGTGTCCAAACCCTTAACAATCTTATATGTTTCAATGAGATCCCCTCTCATCCTTCTAAACTCCAGAGTGTACAAGCCCAACTGCTCCATTCTCTCAGCACATGACAGTCCCGCCATCCTGGGAATTAACCTGTAAACCTACGCTATCTATCTTATCTGGGCCTATCATAATTTTATGATTTCTATCAGGTCAGATGTGATGTTGTTTAGTTTTGGGATACAGCTGGGAAACAGGCCCTTTGGCCCATCGAGTCTGCGCCAACCTGCAATCCCCGTACACCAACACTATTCTACACATTAGGGACAATTTACTATTTTTACCGAAGCCAATTAACCTACAAACCTGCACGTCTTTGGAGTGTGGAAAGAAACTGGAGCACCCAGAGAAAACCCACGTGGTCACGGGGAGAACGTACAAATTCCATACAAACAACACCCGTAGTCAGGATGGAACCCGGGTCTCTGGCGCTGTGAGGCAGCAACTCTACCGCTACCCATTGTTGTGAGACTATAATATGACCTTGGCATTTTGGACACAAGGCACACAACCAAATAGTGGGCATCAACTGACGTTTATCTAACTAGTCTGTAGAAAACAATTGTCAAGAATCTGGTTCACTCAAGTCTTTATGTTGGCCCAGTAACCAGTGCTAAATAAAACAATAGACAATAGGTGCAGGAGGAGGCCATTCGGCCCTTTGAGCCAGCACTGCCATTCAATGTGATCATGGCTGATCATGGCTGATCATCCACAATCAGTACCCCGTTCCTGCCTTCTCCCCATACCCCTTGACGCCACTATCTTTAAGAGCTCTATCTAACTCTCTCTTGGAAGCATCCAGAGAACTATTCATGTCTGCATTTTAGAATTCCTTCTGGTATTTTGCCTGTGTATATATGATTGTTTTATTATTAATAACTACGCTGAGTTCCCCACACAGTGGGCCCATGAGAGGAGCCCCAACTGCTTGATCTGAAGCCCGACAGGAAAAGATGAGGAACTGAGATAGATGGATTAGTAGGTGGTGGCAGATGGATAGTTTTTTTTAAAATATGAAGTCAAACGTCTGAAACGTAAAATAAGTGGAGCTTTGTCTGCATGAAAATTGTGAAGGAGTTGTAATTTTGCAAAGAGATATAACGAGGAAAGTTATACCATTCAGAAAAGACAAACATACAAAAAAAAGATACGAAGTGCTGGAGTAACTCAGCGGGTTAGGCAGCATCTGTGGAGAACATGGATAGGTGACGTTTCAGGTCGGAACCTCTTCAAACATACAATTGGCAGATGGATACAATTGCAGAAAGAGCTCCAATTTACAACCAGATACACCATGTTGGGAAAGATTAGGGATCACACATGGACCCTACCCTAGACAAGGCTACACACCTTGCCCAATGTAGCAAGGTGATATGCTACAATTCGGCAAATAGACTATGCAGGATGCATAGTTCGGCACAGTGGCATGGTGGTACAGCTGCTGCCTCACAGCACCAAATACCTGGTCTCAATCCTGATCTTGCATGCTGTCTGTGTGGAGTTTGTACGTTCTCCCCTGTGCCCATGTGGGTTTTCTTTGGGTGCTCTGGTTTCCCCCCACATTCCAAAGGCGTGCAGGTTTGTAGGTTTCTGTAACTTGTCCCCAGTGTGGAGGATGCAAGAGTGGGATAAGGTGGAACCAGTGCATGGGTGATTGATGGTCGGCATGGAGGGCCGAAGGGCCTGTTTCCCCTTGTGTAACTAAACTAAATTAAACTAAACACATCTTCTCTGTGATGCCAAAATTAATTGCAGAGTAAACTTCAAAAAAGTATGGGTGCATTGTGGACATTGAAGAGTCAACTCAAGTCACTTTTATTTCTATAGCACATTTAAAAAACAACTCTCGTTGACCAAAGTGCTTTACATTAGTGCAGGTACTAACGTGCTACATACAGTGGTACATAGATCAACAATACATACATAGATACATACATACAGCGCTCCCTCAGAGGACCTCAAGAAAGGCTTGAGAGTAGAAATAAGTTGTAAGTCTAGCCTTAAAAGAGTTGATGGAGGGGCAGTTCTGATGGGAAGAGGGATGCTGTTCCACAGTCTAGGAGCTGCAACCGCAAAAATGCGGTCGCCCCTGAGCTTATTCCTCGACCGTGGGATGTTCCACAAACGCCAGCTGATCTGAGGGACCTGGAGGTGGTGTGGTGGGTGAGCAGATTTTTGATGTAGGTGGGGGCAAGCCCGTTAAGGGCTTTGTAGACATAAAGGAGGAGCTTGAAATTGATTCAGAACCGATCTGGGAGCCAGTGGGGAGTGTCCAGAATCAGGGTGATGTTGTCCCTTTTTCGGGTGCCTGTCAGGAGTCTCGCTGCGACGTTTTGGAGTCAAAAGTGTTTCATTGTCATATGTACGGAAAATGGAACAATTCACTTCTTATTCGCACCAACTTGCCAGCTCTGCAAACACAATGACCATAGATTACACAATAAATAATGAAGGAAGATTTTATGCTGAAAGTGAGTTCTTGCGAAAATAAAAGTCCTGCTAAAATATGAAGAGATAATTTTCCTTATAGGATACTAAGAAGCCCAAAAATGAAAACACAAAATGTGCATCCCCCAAGTTAACCCAATTTTTAACATCAATGCAGACAATCTACATCTGGAATTAATTTCTCATCCTGTAAATTCTGAAATCTACGCTCCACGATAATCTCATCCATGCCACGAGGTAAATTGAACTGTGCTTGGTTACAGGGGTAATAATGTCAAGCTAATGCCCAAAGCAGTTTTGTTTCAACATAAATGAAGACATTATATATTTCTATAATATTAGAAATGATAAAGCTGTTCCAAGCTCCAAGAGCCAAGCTGTTGGCTCAGACAGTTCAGGTGATACTTCACGTCCAATGCCAGAGATGTCTATCTCTAGATGAGATGTGACTAGGTTGAGGAGTGTGGGAGGCCCCTTTGAAGAATAGTTGGGGAGTTTTCCTTGGTCTCCTAGCTGAAGGAGTAATGCTTGTTAAAATAAGAGCCAGATAAGTGTTATTCTGCTGATATTGCAGTTGTAAATTCTAGGCTTCTGAGTTCCAGGTACTATATCCTGCTGATGTAAATCAATGCCATTGATTAGTCTTTTATGCTTTGGTCTGAAGATTGATTTTCCTGCATCCTGTCTTGATGTATACAACAGTAGCACAACTTCAGTTCCAATTCTTTTTCCTTTCTCTTCTGATGTAGTTGACTACAATGCATTACCAAGGACATTAACTCTCTCCCTCTCCTAGGCCATGTGTTCAGGTGTGGCGCGCTCACATAAGTCAGAAAGGTTGTGTGTTCAAGCCAATTAACCTACAAACCTGCACGTCTTTGGAGTGTGGGAGGAAACCGAAGATCTCGGAGAAAACCTACGCAGGTCACGATGAGAACGTACAAGTTCGATACAGACATGCGCCCGTAGTCAGGATCGAACCCGGGTCTCTGGCGTTGTAAAGCAGTAACTCTACTGTTGTGCCACCGTGCCACCCAAAACATAAAAGCAATAGTTTGCTTTGCAAAAGCTGGAGTACTTACCAGTTGATCCGTTAGAAAACTTGGGACTTCAGTTAACCTGAGAATAGTGTTTCTGTTTGGACTGGTCCATAGAGACTGCTCTTGGATTTGCTCTTGGACTGAATGGGTATTTTTCCTGTTCAAAGCTGTGTAACGTCCTGTCTTTATTCAATATCCTCAACGCTGAGCATGGCCTTCTTGTCATTCAATGTGCACTTTCCAACAGGATGATGGCTGGTTGACAATCAGGGTGAAATTCACAGGCATGGAGTGTAGCCCTGGCAGACTCATTGCCTCCCTCAGTGAGATCACCAAACGATCGCACAAACATACCTTGTTTTGAGAACTTAGACGTGCCAAAATGTGTTTCATAATCAGTGAGTATTTCTTGTTGTAATGCAGACAACAAATATACACCTCAAAGCTTCAAGTCTCCAAAGACCAACAGTGCAACTCTCTCTCAGTGCTGGGTTGAAAGATCTAGCCTAGGTTTTACGTTTAAGCATCTTTAGTTAGAAACATTGAAACATAGAAAAATAAGCCATTCGGCCCTTCGAGACAGCACCGCCATTCAATATGATCATGACTGATCATCTAAAATCAGTTCCCCGTTCCTGCTTTTTCCCCATAATCCCTTGATTCCTTTAGCCCTAAGAGCGAAATCTAACTCTCTCTTGAAAGTTGGCTTGAACGTAAATTTCTCCCACATTGCACCAGTGTAGACCCATTTCGACTTGGAAAAGTAAACCTACAATTGAATAACGCCGCATAAATTGTCACTGATCAACTTTGATGATTCTTCAAGATAAAAGTTGCCGTTTAATAAAAGTTAACTTCTTATAGTATGCTAATGACATCCCGAAGGACACTTCAATATTACCAGATTTTCCGTCATGAATTTGTCCAGCCTGTAAATGGCAGAGCAGTTTGTGTAAATTATTAACACTGTAATTACATTCTTCCACTTACGGTGGCAATGTCGATCCTCTGTTTCCCATTATTTATTCGCAAGTCCACAGCTTGCACTGCGCACTCCATATGGGTTTGGCACCGAGCCGCCCAAGTTACCCTGCTTGCTTTTCAGTCTGGGCTCCCCGAAGCTGGGAATGGTGTTGCCATAATTGACTTCAGTTTCCTCAGAGTGAGAAAAAGAGCCAGCATTCACAATCCTGGCAATTGTCGCCTTCGATGAGCTCGACGCATTCTGGTCCAACAGCCCGCAGTCCTTCAACTGTTTTCATTCATTCATGAAGACTAACCATCTCGGCCAAGTACCAGATGGCCACAGGCGGCTAAGGCAGGGAGTAATTGGACCACGGCACGACATTGTAACTCACCTCCCTTTTAAAATCATGGTTTATACCACAGTACAATATTAGGAACATTTGCAAAGCAGAGATCAGTTCAAATCAGTTCAACTACAAGCTGAGAAACTGGTGCAGTGAAAATGGAGCTAACATTGACAATTTCTTATAATAAATGTGCATTGTGATTTGAAATGGAAGAATCATAGAATCATAGAAACATAGAAAATAGGTGCAGGAGTAGGCCATTCGGCCCTTCGAGCCTGCACCGTCATTCACGTCTGAAGAAGGGTCTCGACCCGAAACGTCGCCTATCTCCTTCGCTCCTTAGATGCTGCTGCACCCGCTGAGTTTCTCCAGCTTTTTGTGTAACCCGCCATTCACTATGATCATGGCTGATCATCCAACTCAGTATCCCGTACCTGCCTTCTCTCCATACCCCCTGATCCCCTTTAGCCACAAGGGCCACATCTAACTCCCTCTTAAATATAGCCAATGAACTGGCCTCAACGACCTTCTGTGGCAGATAATTCCAGAGACTCACCACTCTCTGTGTGAAAAATGATCTTCTCATCTCGGTCCTAAAAGACTTCCCCCTTATCCTTAAAGATATTGATAATGAGTGTAGAACAATTGAAGTTTTAATGTTGAATATATATGATGTGCATAAGTGTAGCATTTTAAGAATATACTGCTAATAAATGGATGTTGGAAAACGGCAAAAGATGAAATCGGATTTTATTGATAATTCATGGTCAATCAAGACACATATATCTCAGATACAATGTGAAGGCAATTGTTGTTGTTGATATATTTGGTTTGAACATTTTTATTTTTACCCTATTGCTAAATCTCTAATGACAGGAAAAGCACCCCAAGAACTAATTGTGGAAAAAACAATTTCATTATCAATGTGTATTTTAAAGAGAGAAATGGGATTATTTGTGCAGAAAAAATGCAACAACAAAAAAACCTTAATCTCAATTTCATCTCAACACCAATGTAGAGGTGGGTATCTGCTTGCAACTGCACAGAGGCTACTCTGAAAGTCCACAGCAGTGCTGAGGAAATTCTATAGTGTTAGAGATGCCATCTCTCAGTGTGAGACAGGCAACTACTTTTTCAGATGGGTGTAATATATCCTATAGTATCACTTGGAAAAATGCAGAAGAGCTTGTTTCTGTGTCTCAGGCAATATTTATCCCACAATTTATGTCACTTAAAATAGATTAACTTATTATTCATCACTTGACAGTTGTCTGGAATGCATGAAATGGCAAATGCTGAATGAAAGGAAAAGTGAGCAGAAATCCTGAGTCCACTGTGACATTACTATAATATCGCTGGTGCTTTATTGATATTTTAATGGAGTTTGTGTGTATGGGTGGGGGGGGGGGAGGGGGGGAGGGGGGAGGGGGGTGACTGCAATAACAATACCCAGGAGAAGGGGATGGGGGAACGAGATCACAAATGTTCGGTGCAGGTTAACTCATCCAGTTTCCTCCAATCCAAAACCCAATAATCCACTGTGGACAGCTCGATTGTAATCATGTATTGTCTTGCCGTTAGCACGTAACAAAAGCTTTTCACTCTACCCCGGTACACGTGACAATAAACAAAACTTCCTTTTGGTGTGATTTAGTAATCCTGTGGACTTAAGGGCCTGTCCCACCAGCATGCAACTCTATGCGATTAGCGCGACCTAACGTGGTCGCTTGAGCCGTCCGGCGTCGTGGGGCCGGTCCCACTTCAATCGATGGAGCCGTGCGGAATTGTGCGGAGTTCGTCCCGACATCGTGCGGGCTCCGAAAAACTGACTATGTTCAAAAATTCCGTGCGGCAACGGCTTGTCGGCTCGCAGTCGCCTCGACGCATTACACACCGTCTCGACATTGTGTCTCCGTGAACCTACCTGCAGGTGCCTCCGTGACCCTCTCTGTGTGTGCCTTCGTGGCCCTCTGTGTGTGTGCCTCTGTGCCCCTCTCTGTGTGCCCCTCTCTGTCCTGGCGAACTTACCTTTAAGACTTCGCTCCAAGTTCGCCTCACTTTGTGCCATGTTGCGCCACTCACCCGACCTCCACGCAGCCCTCGCTGCTGGTTTAGTCGTGCTTGCCGCATGCAGGCGCATGCTGGTGAGAACGGCCCTGTACAGGGGATCACCCAACTTCCGCGCGACCCCGCTTCTAGTTTGGTCGCGCTCATCGCATGGAGTCAGATGCTGGTAGGACAGGCCCTTTAAATGCCGATTTAATTAATCCTCATAAATGGGTTTTGGATCATTGATCCCCAGTATCATCCTACTATCATCCCCCAGTTGCCTCATTAAGATAGTCCACAGATTCTGCTTCCCATACATACAAAGTTACTGTGTCGCACATTCCCTCTTCTAACCCTCTCCCATCGGGCAAAAGGTACAGAAGTGTGAAAACACACACCTCCAGCTTCAGGGACAGTGTCTTCCCAGCTGTTATCAGGCAACTGAACCATCCTACCACAAGCAGAGAGCAACGCTGAACTACTATCTATCTCTTTGGTGACCCTTGCCTCCCCTTGATCGGGCTCTGCTGGCTTTACCTTGCACTAAACGTTATTCCCTTATCATGTATCTATACACTGTAATGACTCGATTATAATCATGTATTGTCTTTCCGCTGACTGGTTAGCACGCAACAAAGGCTCTTCACTGTACCTCGGTACACGTGACAATAAACTAATCAAAACTGAAACTGAGATTCCAACAGAACACAAGAAACTGATAGAGTAGATGACCAGATCCCTCAGATCTGCCGTGCCATTCAATCTGATTGTGGCTGATCCAATGTGATCTAATCCCATGGGCACTGGTTTAATACTGCCCAAACAATAGATCTTGTACTTTGCGGACAGTACAGGGCCTGTCCCACTTGGCCGTCATCGCGCGCCATTTACGTGACCTGCTAGTGCGTGGGTAGCGTGTGGGTAGAGCGTGGGTAGCGTGGGACGGGTGCATGGAGTGGCGTGGAGGAGTGTGGACTTCGTCCTGCACTAAATCTTCGCGCACCACCAGCCTGTCACGTAACTGACGGCCAAAATGGGACAGGCCCAAGACCCTGGCGTGGCTCCAACGGCAGCAGAAGCAGGCAAACGATCGCCGAGCTTGGCCTGGGGCTCACGGCTGTTGCGGTCCGGATCCGCCCCCCACCCCTACTCCCAGAGCGGGGCCAAGACGATTGGAGACAGACACAAAATGCAGGAGTAGCTCAGAGGGACCGGCAGCATCTCTGGAGAGAAGCAATGGGTGACGTTTCGGGCCGAGACCCTTCTCCAGACTGAAGAAGGGTCTCGACACGAAACATCATCCCTCCCACACTTCGGCCCCATCAATGAGTGTGTGTGAACCGCTTCACTTCTAGAAGCCAATCACTATCTCCTTTTTCTTGCTGACATTGAGGGACAGGTTGTTGTCTTGGCAGCAGGTTACGGGATTCTCAATCTCCTTCCTTTGCCCTGTCTCGTCATTATATCATAACTGAAGTTCTGTCGGGATCATCACGGGTGGCCATTGTAATTGACCAGTGATCGCTTCTATTGGCATTTGTACAATGATACGCTCTTAAACAATATACCATTTAGTATTTGTAGCTGGCAGTGACAAAATAAATGTAGAACTGTTAACAAGACATTTGTAACCGTTTGATAATCCTGCAGGGAAAAACCTTTGGGCCTGTCCCACATGGGTGATTATTTTAGGCAACTGACTACAGGCCACTGCTGAAAAAGTTTCAACATGTTGAAAAATTTTTCGGCAACAGTGGCGAAAATTTGGTCTGTCGTGGGTTGTTGTCAAGTTAATGTAGGTTGTCGCCAAGTGACGTAGGCTGTTGCCGGGGGTGACTTCAGTGAATTCCATTGTCCTAGTCGCTGGCAGTCGCCTAAACCCCCTAAGTGGGAAAGGCCCATTTATTATTGCCAGTCTGAAAGTCTCTAGATCACCAACCCCTTCCCCTCCTTGACATCAATGTTTTTAGTTACGTGATTTTCTACGACGCGACGTTTCTTAGGAACACAACTATCACGTTCCAACAGATCTACCTGTAGTTTGTAACTGGGATCATCATAAAACACAGGCCTAAGGAAATCTATTCATAAGCAGACTGCAAGCACAAGCCTACTATGCCTGCACTGTGACTGCAAGAGGCTGCAACTACCACAAGTGGGGAACATGGCAACAAACATTCTCCAGCACAGGTACTTCTTCTGTAAGACGAACAGACTGCAGATTATCCTGTCAGATGAAATGAATCTCGTTTCAAAGCTTTCAACAATACTTCCCCACTGTACCGAAACAATGCTGAAACATTTCTGTGATGAGGATCCTGTTACAAAAGTGTTTTTTTTTTTAGTTGGATTCGAAGTCTCCCCTGACCAGCAAAGACAAGTAAATTGAAACAAAATGACAGGTGTCTGTGCTCTAGTGTCCTAATCACATCCAAATGTGGTCTGACAAAGGCGGCTTTGAGGAGAAGCAGGTTACAGTACAGGGTGGAGGGGGATAATTTTACAGTAACTGGGCAGTTTCCAGCATGCCTGTGGTGGATAACAGTGTGCCCTGTGTTTTTATGTTCAACCTTTCCATAACCTCTTTGTTCGCTCCATGCCACCGTGCACTGACATTCCCAGGCACTGTGTGTCCAGTCCCGACAAGCATCAACTGCAGAGTTTAGGGTTGGTGGTGGAAGCAGGGCAAAGGTCACCCTCCATCGGGATTTCAAATCCTTCGTTTAATTTTACTGTTTTCGAAATTCCTTCCAAAGAAAACCGTCTGCTTCAGGGAAGTTGTTAAATGTGTGTACACTATTTAAAAAAACTCCCCGGGGGCTACAATATTTGGATTTCTTTTACCGCAGGTGTGGCCTCTTCAACAAGCGGGTGGGTTATGGTATAACTCAGGAGGCCAATAGGCTTTTATTTTGAAGAGAGAGTTAAAGAAAGTACTTGCATGACTTTAGAGTCTTTCACAGCCTCAGAAAGTCTGAACGTCCAACATGATTCCAGGCAGTGGTAGCTTTGGTGGGTGTCTGAGGTTATAATGCATCAGGCAAGCTAGTCAAAAGGTACAGAGGAAGAACAAGAGTCGTAGAGAGATGGAGCATGGGATCAAGCCCTCTGCTCCTCCATCTGTACCACCTTTGCATGCAGCATCTCTGGAAGACATTTAGAAACATAGAAATTAGGTGCAGGAGTAGGCCATTCGGCCCTTCGAGCCTGCAACGCCATTCAATATGATCATGGATGATCATCCAACTCAGTATCCCGTACCTGCCTTCTCTCCATACCCTCTGATCCCCTTAGCCACAAGGGCCACATCTAACTCCCTCTTAAATATAGCCGATGAACTGGCCTCAACTACCCTCTGTGGCAGAGAGTTCCAGAGACCCACCACTCTCTGTGTGAAAAAAGTCCTTCTCATCTCGGTCCTAAAGGATTTCCCCCTTATCCTTAAGCTGTGACCCCTTGTCCTGGACCTCCCCAACATCGGGAACAATCTTCCTGCACCTAGCCTGTCCAACCCCTTAATTTTACAGATTCAGATTCAATTTTAATTGTCATTGTCAGTGTACAGTACAGAGACAACGAAATGCATTTAGCATCTCCCTGGAAGAGCGACACAGCAAATGATTTGAATAAATAACAATAAGTGTCCGGGGGGGGGTGATTGGCAGTCACCGAGGTACGTTGTTGAGTACCGTGACAGCCGCCGGAAAGAAGCTGTTCCTGGACCTGCTGGTTCGGCAACGGAGAGACCTGTAGCGCCTCCCGGATGGTAGGAGGGTAAACAGTCCATGGTTGGGGTGAGAGAGGTCCTTGGCGATGCTGAGCGCCCTCCGCAGACAACGCTTGCTTTGGACAGACTCAATGGAGGGGAGCGAGGAACCGGTGATGCGTTGGGCAATTTTCACCACCCTCTGCAATGCCTTCCGGTCGGAGACAGAGCAGTTGCCATACCAAACTGTGATGCAGTTGGTAAGGATGCTCTCGATGGTGCAGCAGTAGAAGTTCACCAGGATCTGAGGAGACAGATGGACCTTCTTCAGTCTCCTCAGGAAGAAGAGACGCTGGTGAGCCTTCTTGATCAGAGTTGAGGTATTGTGGGTCCAAGAGAGGTCGTCGGAGAGGTTGACTCCCAGGAACCTGAAGCTAGAAACACGTTCCACCTCCGTACCGTTAATGTGGATGGGGGTGTGCGTGCCGCCCCTGGACTTCCTGAAGTCTACAATGAGCTCCTTGGTCTTCTTGGAGTTAAGGGCCAGGTTGTTGACAGCGCACCATGCTGCTAAGTGCTGGACCTCCTCCCTGTAGGCCGTCTCTATTACATAGAAAATAGGTGCAGGAGTAGGCCATTCGCCCCTTCGACATGATCATGGCTGATCATCCTAAATCAGTACCCCGTTCCTGTTTTCTCCCCATATCCCTCGATTGCCTTAGTCCAAAGAGCTATCGTGAATACATCCAGGTGATAGAATTATAAAGGCAACATTGCCATGTCAATCAAAATGGCACAGGAAGCTCAATTGACAAAATCACCTGAGTCTTCAATGTTTCTATGAGGGATTCAGGAACAAAGGGGGAGGATAAAGTTTCTTCAAGAGGTGAAATATAATCCGCTCCAAATTCAAAGCTGCATAATTTGTATTAAAATTGTCCAAATCAGAGGATCGTAGGAAGGGGAACTGGGCCACTTGGCCCATTGAACCAGTCTCTGCTTAAACTGCCTGCAAGTTTAGATGCTGTTGCTACTGTTTCCATTTGCAATTAGCTTCTTTTCTTTATAGATAGTGAACCTGGTCCCATTTAGAGGTGCTCATCTCTTCTCCCTGCCCATTCTGGTGGCGTATGCAAGGCAAGAGCCGCTGCCCATCTTCCTCCTCTGCGATTTGTCTGCCAAATTAGTTCACTTTTATTAAATTGTGTTCTTTCAAATGGCACGGTGGCGCAGCGGTAGAGTTGCTGCTTTAGAGCACCAGGGATCCGGGTTCGATCCTGACCATAGGTGTTTGTCTGCACGGAGTTTGTACGTTCTCCCCGTGACCGCGTGGATTTACTCCTGTCTCCCTGGATTCCTCCCACACTCCAAAGACGCACATGTCTGCAGGTTAATTGGCTTGGTATAAGTGTAAATTGGTCCTTTTGTGTGTGTAGGATAGTGATAGTGTGCGGGAATCGCTGGTCAGCATGGATTTGATGGGCCGAAGGGCCTGTTTCTCTATACTAAACTAAATTAAACAAACTATTTTTTGAATTTGTATTTCTTTTGAGTGAAGTGCTTCTTCTTAGACTGGGAGTCACTGCGAGTGGGTCCCTTTGACTTTGAGCAAAGGTGGAGAGTTGCAGATTGATGAAAGTCAAGTCAAATCAAAGTCAAACAAACTTTATTGTCATTTAGAAATACATTGATATATGCAGTTCCAAACGAAATTACGTTGCATTTGGCTCCCTGTGCAACACAATAAATTAACCGAAGGATAGGTATGTATGAAAAGGATAAATAGACAATAGTGGCAGCCCATTTACATGGCATTCAGGAGTCTGATGGCTCGAGGGAAGAAGCTGTTGCGGAACCTTGATGTTCTGCTCCTTATGCTGCGGTATCTTTTTCCCGAGGGCAGCAGAGTGAACAGTCCGTGATGGAGATGTGTGGGGTCCTTTATGATACTGCTGGCCTTAGACACACAGCGTTTGGTCGCAATATCCCCGATTGAGGGGAGATAGGTCCCGATGATTTTTTCCGCTGTCCTCACCACTCTCTGCACAGACTTCCAGTCGGAGGCTCTACAGTCCCCAAACCAGACAGAGATACAGCTGGTCAGAATACTCTCTATGGTGCCCCTGTAGAAAGTAGTGAGGATGGGATGGGGGAGATGAGCTCTTCTCATCCGGCGCAGAAAGTGCAGCCGCTGCTGCGCTCTCTTAACAGTTGATGAGATGTTAGTCGACCAGGTCAGACTGTTAGTGATCTGCACCCCCAGGAACTTTGTGCTACTGACCACCTCCACATCGCTGTCATTGATGTGAAGTGGTGTGGGACTGTGCCGGGTTTTCCTGAAGTCGACGATAATCTCCTTTGTTTTCTCGACATTCAGAAAGGTGCAAGATGGTGCACAAGTGTGGGGACTCTTTGCCAGTTGGTCCCTGAGGAGGTTCTACAATCACCCGATACAATCGCCCCACTCTTTCAACTCTCTTTTCCCTCCTTATTGTACGTGAGTTTGCCTTGATTGCATTTAGGTTGAGATTTACCTGATTTGATTTGATAGCATGCAAAGCAAAGCTTTATACCTCGGCACACGTGACAATAGTAGACCTAATGAGTGCAATGTAAAACAGTGGCTGACCAGACCACGTACTGACCAGACCACTTCACTTACCCACACCACAAAATCAACCCTAGTGCTTTAAAGTAGCCAGGTGGCAGGGCTTGGTTGGCCTGCATGGAACTGATCGGTCAAGGTTAACGATCGAACGCTGGCACTTTTAGTGACCCTGCAGACCAGAATATTGCCATCTACTGGCCCTTGGTTGAAAATGTGTTTGTTTGAAAATACATTCCTGGGGAAGTATAAAATTCCACAAGAGGTTTAATTGAAACTGGGACAATAAAATTCTTACTTGCTCATCTTTACAAGCACATTAATGCTACAACATAACAATAAATATACAATAAACAAAAGGCAATAAATCACCAGTTATACGAGGTATGCAGACCATAACAGTGTGAGCCAAAGCATGAAGTCACCCTTATACAAAGTCCAGACTAGTTCGGTGCTGAGGTAGGGATGTGGTTAGGGTAGCGAAGAGTGGTTCAAGAGCTTGATGAGAAGCTGCTGCTCCTAAACCTGGATGTAACATTTCTCAGGCTTCCGTACCTTCTTCCACTTGGTAGTAGACAATAGACAATAGGTGCAGGAGTAGGCCATTCGGCCCTTCAAGCCAGCACCGCCATTCACTGTGATCATGGCTGATCATCCATACAACATATAATAACCATATAACCATATAACAATTACAGCACGGAAACAGGCCTTCTCGGCCCTTCCAGTCCGTGCCGACCATTTATTTTCCCCTAGTCCCATCTACCTGCACTCAGACCATACCCCTCCATTCCCTTCCCGTCCATATACCTATCCACTTTACTTTTAAATGTTAAAATCGATCCTGCCTCCACCACTTCTGCTGGAAGATCATTCCACACAGCCACCACTCTCTGAGTAAGAAGTTCCCCCTCATGTTACCCCTAAACTTCTGTCCCTTAATTCTCATGTCATGCCCTCTTGTTCGAATCTTCCCTACCCTCAATGGGAAAAGCTTATCCACGTCAACTCTGTCTATCCCTTTCATCATTTTAAAGACCTCAATCAAGTCCCCCCTTAACCTTCTGCGCTCCAAAGAATAAAGACCTAACTTGTTCAACCTTTCTCTGTAACTTAGTTGCTGGAACCCAGGCAACATTCTAGTAAATCTCCTCGATACTCTCTCTATTTTGTTGACTTTCAGTACCCCAAAGTAGCCAGATAAGAGTGTGGCCAACACACAACAAAAGCTTTTCACTGTACCTCAGTACACGTGACAATAAACTAAACTGAACTGAAACATGATGTCAAGTTAAGCCACTCTCTCCTGCCTGAAGGTGAGCAATATCTCTCCACTCCCTGCATATCCATGTACATATCTAAAAGCCTCTTAAATCCCACTATCGTCTCCGCCTTCACCACCACCCTTGGCAGCACGTCCAGGCACCTACTGTACACTCTGTGTACAACAAAACAACTTCTCACACATTTCCTTTAAAGTTATGGCCCCTAGTTATTGACATTTCCAGTTTTGGTGCCAACATTTCCCTCCTTCTGGTTCTCAAGTGCGGGACGGAGAAATCTCCCTCTGCATTTGTTTGCCCGGCAGACCCAGGCTTGGCCCGAAGCTTTGCATCCTGCGACAAACTGAATCGGTTAGAAATTGCTAAGGCATGCTCAGCATAATGAATCTTTAATGGCTGCGAGCAGCAGCAGCAGGATTTCCCCAGTGATCAATCACGAGAGAAAAGCCTCGGTTAGCAATATACCAATGTGTAGAATCAACTGCAAAGACCACTCGCTGCTGTTATTGTGACCGCTGTCTCTATTAATCTGTGACATGGGCCAGCTACAACCACAAGGCTCTCCAAGGCTCAAGGACCCAATCTGTTGATGGAGTCCCAGTGTTTAGATTCTGGAACTGCTTTTTATAAACTGGGCTTGAACCGTTCTGCAGCTCGGAATAAACTGTTCTGCAGACTTTGATAGAAGTCAAGCATATTGATTGGGCATGTTTTATATAATCGTTGCCTCTGCACTGATATAAAGAAGCACTGCCTTGAAGCATTGCAGTTTAATGACCACGTTACAGTTTGTAGTGACAGACTCCGTTATAGTGAAACCATGGCTTGGATTCAGTAGAGAGTTGGCGCGGTGTTTAACTTAGTTTAGTTTAGAAATGCTGCAGGGAAACAGGCCCTTCAGCGCACCGACTCCGTGTGACCAGCAGTCCCTAAAGCTCTCCTACACACACTAGGGGCAATTTACAATTGTACCAAACCAATTAATCTACAAGCCTGTACGTCTTTGGAGTGTGGGAGGAAACCGGAGATCCCGGAGAAAACACTTGCAGGTCATGGGGCGAACGTACAGATTCCTTACAGACACCACTCAGAGATAGAATTGAAACCGGGCCTCTTAGGCAGCAAGCTCTACCTCCGTGCCACCGTGCTGCCAAAAGATAGGAAACACTTCACGACTTTGAGTGTGATGTGGTGCAGGAGTTGGCAATGCTGTCTCACTGCTCCAGCGATTCAGGGAAGAGATGAGACGTTTTGCCTTCCATCACAGTGAGGAGGTGCCTGGAGATTCACTGTGAAGGATGTTGGGTTCAATTGCGTTCATCGTGTGTTTTGTTGCTTTTCACTGCCTTGACTGTATGGAATGACAATGAAGGAAATTCAATCAATATCTGAGGTGGGTTGCCGTCTTTGTGGAGTTTGCATGTCCTTCCTGCGACTGCATGGGTTTCCCCTTGGGAGTTCTGGTTTCCTCCCACATACCAAAGACGAGGTAGTGGGGAGCAGGATTGGCTGGTGTAAATTGGCCCAAGTCTAGTTGCATGGCAGGAGAAACAGGTAGAGAAGTTGATGGATATGAAAAAGATTAAATGGGATTAAGTGTCATAGGGTGGTCATGGACCCTTCAGTACATTTGCCTTCAGCAGTCAGGGTATTGAATAGAGAAGTTGGTATGTTATGTTACAGTTGTACAAAATAAATTGTTGAGGCTGTATTTAGAGCATGGTCCACAGTATTGGTCACCATACTATAGGAAGGATGGCAACAAGCTGGAAAGAGTGCAGAGAATATTTACAAGGATGTTGCCAGGATTTGGGAGCCTAAGCAAAAGGGAGAGGTTGGGCAGGGTTGGACTTTATTCCTTTGGAGGGCAGGAGTCTTATTGAGATGTATAGAATCATGAGTGGAATAGAGAGGATGAATGCACAGAGTCTTTTACTCAGAGTAGAGGACTCAAGAAACAGCAGTGGGGGGGGGGGGGGGGGGGGGGGGTTAAGGAGGGAGGGGAAGTCACTCGGAGCCTGAGGGGTAATATTTCCACATGGAGGCTAGTGGGTATGGATCGATGCCAGGGGGGGTTGTTGAGGCAGGTACTTGAACAACATTTAAAATACATTTGGATAGATGCATGGATAGGAAAGATTTAGAGGGATTTGGGCCAAATGTGGGTGGTGGGACCTGCCTAGGTGGAACATCTAAGGCGACCTGGCCTGTTTCCATGCTGAATGACTATGACTCTATAATAATCAAGAGAGATTAGGGGTGGAAGATTGCAACCTTCACGTGGTCCGCCCTGTTCGACTAATGCAATCAACACGACGTGCACAAACAGAAGGTCAAATGGAAAAAGTTGCCCAACAACTTTAGGCTGTGCACGCCACATGAAAGATGAAGAAGAAGAGAGATTAAATGTTAATGGATGCCAATGGAACAATGTCATTCTTACTTGTTGGAGCTTAGCAGGCCAGTAATAAATAGATAACATATAATAATCAAAAAATGAAATAAATTCATAACCATAACACTAGGTAACCATAATAGTCCAACAACTGAAATGTGTGGAGCAACCAAAGACACAGTCCATGGAAAATTGTAGTTAAGGCCTGTCCCACGCAACTTTTTCAGCAACTGCCGCCACCCGCCGAAAAATGTCAACATGTTAAAAATCCAGCGGCGACCAGAACAAGGTACGACTCTTTGGGCGACTGCTCATGACCATACGGGCTTCACCCCGCGACATGTCACCGGGGTGTCGCCTGTATGGTCGTGAGTCGCCTCCTCAGCCGCCCAAAGAGTTGTAGCGTTTTTCTGGTCGCCGCTGGATTTTGAACAACGACATATGACGGGCACCGGCAGTCGCTGAAAAAATGGCGTGAGTGGGACAGGCCGATTACTGAGGTCACTGTTGTGTAGTCTTCAAGAACCTTATGAATGAGCACTCCCTGTATGTTCTATCGCCCTCAGTGGAAATGCTTGAGCAGCCTCCAGTAAGTTGGGAAGTTGGGAAGTTTGTTGTCCTACTGTCAGTTGGGTGTCCGTTAAAGCAGTAAAAGGAACAACCAATTGCCACAAAGCAGGGTCTCGGCCCGAAACGTCGCCTATTCCTTCACTCCACAGATGCTGCCTCACCACTGAGTTTCTCCAGCAGTTTTGTCTACCCTCGATTGTTCCAGCATCTGCAGTTCCTTCTTAAACAACCGATTGCCACAATGTTCTACACAGTGTTGAGTTTCCTTCTCTGGTTTATGTTGATGTAATGTTGAATGCAGATTAATACTTTCATGGGGTGCACACCCAATGGTGGGGAAAGGTCAGGAACCATCACGTGAACTGCCCCCCAGTCATGCCTGGTCCAATTTTGCATCTGATGTAATTCCGCCAAGATATTGCACTGCCTAGTTCCAAATGATCAGCAACGCAACCTAATTCCTAGGCTATGGAATAGACTAAATATTGGGCAGACTGAGCTTACAACAGGAGGGATATTCACTTCCCCAGATTCGCAACCAGAAGGTGGTGGAAAGCTGCTGCTGGGCTATCAAGTGCAACCCTAAATATGCACTAGTTTATTGTCGATCCGTATAGATGCAGATTATGTAAGGTCAGCTGGGATCACTCTGAGCCCTGGATGGCAAGCTCGTGGCTCCAAGCCCAAACTGAGAACAAATCTGGCTTTATATTTCGAATGTCCAGGCTTCTGACCCTTGGCTGAGCTATAAACTGAGGCCGTGTCTCATGGCACTATTTTATGATGAGCATGAGAGATATCCCTGGGCGCCAATGCCAACCTGCAACCCACAAACGAAACAAAAAAGAAATGATGCGGGGATTATCATGGAAGCTTATTGTGCATAAACTGGCGGCAGTGTTTCCTACATTTACCACAGAGACTACACTTCAAAAGTACTTTGGTGGCTGTAAAGTGCTTGGGAGGTCCTGAGGTTGTGAAAGGCACAATGTAAATGCAAGTGGTTTCCTCTCCTTTCAGATCTAAAGGCTTGAGTTAAGACCTATCGATCAAATCAAGTTCAAAGGCAGGATGGCAGAAGAAGCATGTCATTTTAATGAGCAATTTGGCATTGCATTGTCTGCTTTACCCTTTTGAACCTCACAGAGCATGTATCCTTTGATAGTTCAACCGTTTAGGACATAGCAAACTCATCTGCAAGCTTACCTCCTTTGAAGCCAGACAGCAATCAAAACCATTGGTGATGTCTGCGAGGTGTGGGCTGGAATCTACAAATAAAATACCCATTGTCCCTTTAAAGGGCCAATAACAATTGGATTTCCCTCCAACCCAATTCCACCCCCCCCCCCCCCCACCACCCCACCCCCCCGTGACTATTCTCCAGCAAAGGGACTACTCGACAAATCCCACTTCCTAATTTGAAATTCCGTTTAAAAAAAAGAGCAACCTCTAATTTATTTGAGCTATTCTTATAGAAGTTTGCCCATGAAGCAAAATGGAGTTATATATATTTTTTAAATCACAGAATTACTTGTATACATCGCGTTGACCACTGAAACATAGCACAGATGTGAAGTTGACAAGTTAAGCAGCATAAAGAGTGTTTGATATTGGAGGTACAGAAGAAAAGAATCCATGTTTACAACAAAAGCGAGGCCAGTTTATAGCCGTTTCATTGTCAGAAATACACGGGGACCTTGTTTATATTATCTCATCCCAGACTATCCAATTGTTTTTTGTCATTGCTAGGCTGTAAGATGATCAGGAACGTTTGTGCACGATATACAGTACAGGATACAGTGAGAAAATGGTTGGATCAGAGAGAGGCAGGCAAGCTTTATCAGCCCTGCTAGTATTAACCCTAATTCTAGACAAACATTTCCACAGTTATCAGAATCCGATGCTCGCAATACGGCCTTGTTTATAACTGGCAACTTTAAGAAATCACGCTGCTCGTGGAATTATGTTGCCGATCCTTCTGGAGGCTCATATTCCCTGGAAGTTAAAGGAAATCACAATTAACAATAGAGTTGAGAGAAGCAAACTCTTTTCTCTGGTTTGAGATCCCAGAAGCAGGGGGACGTGCCTTGACAATGATGCCAAGCGACTCAGGGGTAAAGGCAAGGCACTGGTGTATCTCACAGAGCAGCTGCCTCACAGCTCCAATGACCCAATCAATCCGCAACTAGAGGGCTGACTTTGTGGAGTTTGCACGTTCTCCGTCTGATTACCTGGTCTTCCTTCGGGTGCTCTGATTTTCTCCCACATCCGAAAGACACACAGGTTGGTAGGTTAACTGGCGAGAGTAAAATTTCCCCTAATGGGCGTGTGAGGTCAAATCTAGGGGGAGTTTTGATCTGAATGTGGGGAGAATAAAGCTGCAAATCAAGGCCAGAAAATAGGGGGGCGGCATGGTGGCGCAGCGGTAGATTCGCTGCCTTACAACGCCGGAGACCCGAGTTCGATTCTGACGACGGATGTTGTCTGCACGGAGTTTGTACGTTCTCCCTGTGACTGTGTGGGTTTTCTCCGGGTGCTCCGGGTTTTCACCCCCACATTCCAAAGACGTACAGGTTTGTAGGTGAATTGGCTTTGGTCAAAATAAATTGAAAATTGTCCCTTGGTGTGTAAGTTAGTGTAGGGGTGAATGGTAATCGCTGGACAGCACGGACTCGGTGGGCCAAAGGGCCTGTCTCCATGCGGTATCTCTAAACTAAATTAAACTAAGTCAAGTTACAGCCACAACCTTGCTTCATCACTCTACTATTCCAAGAAGAAAGATCAGCAAGATGCAGCAATGCTGACGTATACAGGCCTCATTTGGTAAAAGATTTCAAAGTAAGTTAATGGGTATCTTGAGGATTAGGAATAGATCCTATGCTTCAACGTATGTTTGATGTTCGCATTGCGTAGCTCAAACATGCACGAGTTGCCATATTTTAACACCATATACAGTTTAAATGCAGCGAGCAAATGAAGGGTTAAACCAGGCGCTAGTACTACAGACCACTCACCTGGCCAAAGAGGGTGTGAAAGTGTTAGGGAGTTTGTAAGCTAGTAGCCAGTACCAGAGTTAATAATCAGTAGAAACTCTGTGTGACCTGGAAATTCCACTGTAGATAAGACTTTTGTCAATGCTTAAGAAACTTTAAACTTTTCTTCTCGATCTTAGGCCTTGTTACAAATGTATATCATGCTTCACTGTTCAAATGGAATTCACCAGGTGAGTGAAAATATATTAGAGGACTTTGCTAATGGCAAACGAAACAAGGAGCCCTTTCATATATCACATGGACCAGTAAAGTGCCTTTAATTAACAAAATCTCCTTAAATTACACAGCAATTCTCAATTGGCTTTTCAGAGGAAGCTGATGAGGTTGAAAGGTTTATTCTTCAATGATGCAGGTTGTCTAGTTGTTGGGTTAAAACAAATCTAATTCATGAAATGGTTGCTCGAGTCGTTGATGCGTAGAATTATCCTTCAGAAGGATACCAAGTAGACTAGGGTGGCACGGTGGTGCAGCTGGTAGAGGTGCTGCCTCACGGTGCCAGAGACCCGGGTGCGAGCCTGTCCTCGGGTGCTGTCTGTGTGGAGTTTGCGCAATCTCCCTGTGATGGCGTGGGTTTCCTGCGGGTGCTCAGATTTCCTCCCACATCCCACTGACAGGCAGGGTTTGGAGGTTAAATGCCCCTAATGTGTGGGGAGTGGGGTAACATAGAACTATGACACAGTGGCAGAGCAGCAGAGTAGCAGAGTTGCTGCCTTACAAGAGACCCAGAGACCCAGAGACCCAGAGTTTGTACGTTATCCCTGTGACCGCGTGTGTTTTCTCCAGGCGCTCCGGTTTCCTCCCAAAGACACACACGTTTGTAGGTTAATCGGCTTCAGTTAAATTGTAAATTTCCCCTAGTGTATTGGATAATTCTACTGTTTGGGGTGATCGCTGGCCATCACGGACTTGGCGGGCGAAGGGCCTGTTTCCATGCTATATCTCTGTAAGTCTTAAACTAGTTGGAATGGGTGATAGATGGTCAGCATGGGCTTGATGGGCTGAATGGCCTGTTTCTATGCTGTATCAATAAAATAAAACTACATGCAGTTTAGCTGGTGATCTTTGGTGATCAGTGAGTGTGATCTGACGCATCATGCGTCAGTTCACACTCACTGGATGAGATTTACTGGGGTTGATTAGGAGATTGATATAGATTAATTATAGAGGGAACTGGAAAATGAAAAAAAGGTTCTGCAGATAGATGAAGCAGAATGAGAGGAGGCACAAAACGCTTCACAGCCAGTATGGTACCTTCCGAATAGCAACTTGCCAGAGTTGTGGAATCAGGAATCAGATGACGTAGGTTTAGGATGAGAGGGGAAAAATGTAACAGGAACCTGAGGGGCAACTTTTTCACATGGAGGGTGTTGGGTATATGGAACGAGTTACCAGAGGGGGTAGTTAAAGCAGGTACTATAACACCATTTAAAATACATTTGGACAGGTACTTGGATAGGAGAGGTTTAGAGGCCAAACATAGGCAGGTGGGACGAGTGTAGATGGGGCATGTTGGTCGGCGTGGACTAGTTGGGCTGAATGGCCTGTTTCCGTGCGGTATGACTTTATGAAGACTGCAATGCGGGGAATGCAATAGGCAATTTCTGCACAGTAAGCTCCCACACAGGTAATGTGGCAATGTGCAGTTAATCCGTTTTCCAGTGAGGTTGACTGTAAGTTGACTGATCACTGCCAAGTTTTTTTTCACTATTGGCCATGACCCAGGTATACTCAAGGATGGCACTGAACAGGTTAAATATTGTGCATGAAGGAACTGCAGGTGCTGATTTTACTCTGAAGGTAGACACAAAATGCTGGAGCAACTCAGCAGGACAGGCAACATCTCTGTAAAGAAGGAATGGGTGATGTTTCGGGTCGAGATCCTTCTTCAGACCTGCCCAGACCTAAATATTGAACTAAATATTAAATAAATAAATTCAGTCTGAGGACAGGTCTTGACCCAAAACCCGACACCCATTCCTTCTCTTCATAAATGCTGCCTGCCCTGCTGAGTTACTCCAGCATTTTGTGACTATCTTGGTGTAAACCAGCATCTGCAGTTCCTTCCTACACATTAAATATTGACCTGGTCACTTTGTGTAACTCCCACAACCCTCGTTGGGTTGAGTTTTGCCAACCCCATGCCCCACTTTCTTGCACGCTCTCTCATCCTCCAGGCTGGTGCATGTTGGCTCTGGGGTTTTTGGTATGTGGCCTCCTCTTGGATGTTCACAGAGGGAGTGGGCTGCCGGAGCCGGGATAAGCTTGTGTGATGATCATTCTCCAGTCATTGTGGCTCGCATCACATTGTGATGTGTCTTGCCCAGAGTAGGGCTATCAAGGAGCAGAGGACATAGGTTCAAGGTGAAGGGGAAAAGATTTAATAGGAATCTGAGGGGTAACTTTTTCACACAAAGGGTGGTGGGTGTATGGAACAAGCTGCCAGAGGAGGTAGTTGAGGCTGGGACTATCCCAACATTTAAAAAACAGTTAGACAGGTACATGGATAGGACAGGTTTGGAGGGATATGGACCAAGCGCAGGCAGGTGGGACTAGTGTAGCTGGGACATGTTGAGCGGTGTGGGCAAGTTGGGCTGAAGGGCCTGTTTCCACACTGTATCACTCTATGACTAGTGTAGCTGGGACATGTTGGGCGGTGTGGGCAAGTTGGGCTGAAGGGCCTGTTTCCACACTGTGTTACTCTATGTCTAGTGTAGCTGGGACATGTTGGGCCGTGTGGGCAAGTTGGGCTGAAGGGCCTTTTTCCACACTGTATCACTCTGTGACACTTTGACTATCTGACCCTTTCATACCTGGTATTTTCAAATGCTCATTTTGGTCCTTTGCCCATTTGGTCATCAGACGAGTTTACAACATGAATGGCAATATTGATTAAGTCATGAGAATGCCAATGGATTTAATTTTATGTGCAGACTGAAGGACACTGAAACCAGAGACGCCATAAAACCGGAGCAAGAGGAGAAAGTGGCTCGACAGTGACTCATGACTCTGGGCTCTTACAAAGCTCTATTTTAAACCTGTTTATTTCTCTTGGGACTGCTTCCAGTCTGCTGCGGCCAATTGTGTCCCTTTGGTCAGCTGTGACTTACTGAAGAGCACTCTCACCGCTGGGTCTGGAACTTGTTGGTTCAAGTACCACTCCAGACTTAAGCATACAGATCTCTGGAGAAAAGGAATAGGTGACGTTTCGGGTTGAGACCCCCTCCAGAGATGCTGCCTGACCCGCTGAGTTACTCCAGCATTTTGTGTCTATCTTCGGTGTAAACCAGTGTCTGCAGTTCCTTCCCACTCATGGCAAATCAAGGGGCTGGCTGTGTTCTCAGGCGACTGGAGAAGCTATGACAGTGCCTTTACACTGTACCTCAGTGCACGTGACAATAAACTAAACTGAACCAGGACCATGAACATTGATCAAAGGAGAGGAGGGGAGTTACTCCTGCTGTCCCTCGGTAATCTACAGGACAAAAGCCAATCAGCTGATCATTGCACTTAGTGTGTAGATCGGTGACTGCATTTCCTAAATTGCAATCAGTAACCACACTACCTCAGTGGCTGCAATGTGCTTTGGGATGACCCAAGTCTGTCCAAGGCCCCATCTAAATGCAGTCTGTATTTGTTGCTTTAATACCCTATGTTGCATTCACAGCAATCACAGAAAAATCTGAAGAAGTCTGAAGTCTCGACAGAAAACGTCACCTCTCCATAGATGCCCTGCCTGAGTTACTCCAGCATTCTGTGTCTATCTTTGGTGTAAACCAACATCTGCAGTTCCTTCATACACAGAGTTGATTGCATTAGTCAAAACAGGGCCGACCACGTGAAGGTTGCAATCTTCCACCCCAAAGTCATCCACAGTGTACAGAAACAGGGCATAGAGAATAATGTTTAGTAATGTCTGATTAAAGATTGTGTGAGGTCTCCAATGAGATAGATGGTAGATTAGGACCGCTTTCTAGTTGGTGATAGGATGGTTCAGTTGCCTGATAACAGCTGGAAAGAAACGATCCCTGAATCTGGAGGTGTGCGTTTTCAAACTTCTGCACCTCTGTATGTTCTTAGTCATTGCACCTGGTGACACTGCCTGACCAGGTAAATGGCACCTTCAGTGTCAGTGTGTCAGGTGTACTTGTAAAGATGAACACAGGGTGAAATAAGAATATATCAGCATAATGGGCCTGACCAACTTAGGCCACTCTTTAGGCGACTGCCAGGGACTAGTTTTGATGGAATTCACCTACGCTACCTGGCGACAACCTACGACAACAAAAATCGTCACCACTGTCGCCGAAAATTCTTCAACACGTTGACAATTTTGCTGCAGTCGCCTGTAGTCATCCAAAAAATCACCCTTGGGACAGGCCCTTAAGGAATACAAGTTGGAGTAGTCAGATGGTTCCTTGAGATTGTTCCATCATTCAATAATATTATGGCTGATACGATTTCTCATCGCAAGAAGATCCAGTTTGATCCTCATAACATTTTGCTCCCCTCTAATTTAATAATACTTAAATATTCACATTCATGGCCCTCTGATCTTTTGAGCTCCAAAGATTCAGATTCAGAGAGGCTCCATTACACATTATTGTTGAGGGACAGAGAGTGTGTTCTCCAGTTTTACATTTCCCTATCAGGTTTAGATTAGTTTAGAGATACAGAATGGAAACAGGCCCTTCGGCCCACCAAGTCCATGCTGACCATTGATCACCCATTCACATTAGTTACCCCACTACACACTTGGGGCAACGTACAGCGCTCAATTACCCTCCAAACACCTGGATGAAACCCACACCATCACAAGGAGAGCATGCGAACTCCACACAGACAGCCCCCGAGGTCAGGATTGAACCTGGGTCTGGTGCAATGAGGCAGCAGCTCTACCGCTGCGCTGCTGTTTTCTAACAGCTTTGCACTGGCAGGCTCTCTGGGCTGTATTGAACTCCATAAGGAGGCAGATGTCGTGATTTCAGAATTCCTTCAATGCTGGAAGCTGAGCAGAGCTTCCTCTGACCTTACAATGCTTTCCATTAAACCTGACCACTTGGGAATACATACTATAACATCTCACAGCAGAGAAGGTAGCCAATTTGCCCATGATGTCCTTTTGATGGAGCCCCCTAGCCAATCGGACTTCTGTCAGATCCCTGCACACTTTACCCTTTTCAAATACATTTCCAAAACCCCTTACAGTCACAAATCCCATATCTTACAAAATTCACGTTGAATCTACCTCCTCCAGGAGAACGGAGTATAGAAGTTGCGAGGTCATGTTGCAGTTATATATGACGTTGATGACGCCACATTTAGAGCATTGCGTTCAGTTTTGGGAACCTTGTTATAGGAAAGATGTTGTCAAGCTGGAAAGGGTGCAGAGAAGATGTACGAGGATGTTGCCAGGACTCGAGGGCCTGAGCTATTGGGAGAGGTTGAACAGGCTAGGACTCTATTCCTTGGAGCGCAGGAGGATGGGGGTGATCTTGTAGAGGTGTATAAAATCATGAGAGGAATAGAGCAGGTAAACACACAGAGTCTCTTGCCTAGAGCATGGGAGTAAAGTGAGGTGAGGGAGGAAAGAGGAGCCTGTGGGGTAACCTTTCTACACAAAGAACCAGCTGCCAGAGGAGGTAGTTGAGGCAGGTACCAACGCAACGTGGAAGAAACATTCAGACAGGTACATGCAAAACTGCAAATGTTAAACCAAGAGCTGTTTTCTTTCTCTGTCTAATTCTTTTTACCAGATTCTGTGTAAAGATTTATGGAGTGGAGATTGCTGGGCCCACTGTCAGCACTGTGTTCTCAGCTGTGATGTGCTGTTAACTTTACACGGAGACAGTAAGCTGCTCAGGACTAAATATAGCTTCATAAGTGTCTCTGTGTCTGTAGACCATGTCAATATTTAAGAAGCTGAAAGGGTTAAAACAGTTATTTTTGGAGGTTTACAATGCAGTTCAGTCTTAGCTTTTTTTCTGATGTTACTCCCTCTTCCTCTCTCACACCCTTTTTTTCCTTTAACAATAAATGCTTTGGGATTATTTATTTTGCTTTTTAATTCAAATGACCAATTGTTGCAAATTCCGCAGGCTTTTATGGTGCCTGTATTAATGTAACTAGTCACTCATGAAAAGAATTTTGTTGTTGAATAGACAGCGTCCGGATCTCTAGTCAGGCAGGTTGATAATACGGGACGTGAATTTGAGTTGATTTAGATAGAACCAGTTTGTCTGGAAGAGGGATTAGCAGATTAAGGGGCTCCGTGTTATTTTTTTATCATTATGTAATGCAGTGTTAGATTTCATAACTAGAAAGGGATTAATTAAAATGTTAATGGACGGGCAGCGGAGGAGAACAGGGTTTCCAATGGCAACATTAGCGACCCCAGCCACACACACACACACACACACACACACACACACACACACACACACACACACACATTAAACATTCCCATGCCTGTCATTCTTGGCTGTGCTGTTCCCTCCTCTCCCTCGATCGCCTGCCGACAAACCTCTTCAACAGAGCGGGCCGCTTCCTGTCAGACAACATCTCTAAGCTGCACACTTTATAAAGTGTGACCGGAGCCTCATTTGAAATCCATTATTTTCCTTCCACGAGGACATCGGTTTTTGATCTATTGTCCACTTGTTTCCTGATAAGTTGTCTCATGTGCTATGCATGAAGTGTAGAGGATATTGAAGTGCCCGACAATATCCCATATGTTGACTGAGGAGAAAGGCAAAGGGCTCGTCGGTACCCTGAGAACTGAGAGGGGCCAGTGTAGGTGGGCAGCCAGCAACAACGTCTAGACACTATTATTACCCATCAGAATGACGTTCAATGCTACGCGGTGACCGATCAGTGCTGGAGGTAGAACTACTGGAAGAGAACGGCTCCTGGGTGGCCTTTCTCCAGTCGTGGGACAATCATAGTTTATGTAAGGGCTTAAGATAGGCACAAAATGCTGGAGTAACTCAACAGGGCACGCAGCATCTCTGGGGGGAAGGTGGGTGATGTTAAGGGCCTCCTGGCTGATATCAGTACATGGGCTGTTCCTCACAGTCCCTCTTCAAGCGAACAAGCGAACATGTCCCTGAAACAGGGGTTCTGTTTTCCTTCTCTTACCCTTCGTTAAAGATGTGCTTCACACTCCCCAATACACAGGCTGACTCCAACCTTAAAATATGTGGCTTGGTTTCCTTTCCTACAGACCTGCTCTACCCCTCAACACACGCTCCTCAACATAGACATGTTCCCTTCCTCTGTACAGACCCATGCTTTCCCTTCATAGCATGGCAGCTGTCTGTCCTTCAATCTAGAGACAATCCCGTCCCCAATCCAGAGACAGTTTGGGGAATGGCAGAAAGAGTGAATACATAAAGAGTGACAAAGATCAGCCTTTATCGTCTTCCATCACAGTGGGGAATGTGGGGAATCCACTGTGGTGGATGTTTATGTTAACTTTTATGTAGTCATGTGTCTTGTTTCTTTTTTTTAGTACGACAGCATGGTAAGTGGAGTATCACTGTACCTTAATTGGTACAGGTGAGAATAAAATACCCTTTGAGTTTATTTCATCCTATGGGATCAGTACATTCCTCAGTACAGAGCCTGCCCCTTCCTGAATGCAGACACAGATCCTGATTTGATACAGGGGCCATCCCCTACAATATACAGGAACTGTCCACTCCTCACTACAGGAGTTGCTCCTCCCCATATCACAGGCACAACCTTCCTCTCAGTTCAAGGACGTCTCTCTCCTGGAAAGAGATCTCACTTCCAGAAAACAAGCTCTGCTCGCTCCTCAATACACAGCAGCAAGGTGCTTCAATTTTTCATCTAAGGAAATTTTTCAACTAATCTCTCCTTGATAAAGGATTGACTTCATCTCAGAGGAGCAAGGAGCCGCTGATGCTGGTTTGACGTGGATCTTCTGAGAACATGGATAGGTGATGGTTTGGGTCGGGCCAACTTCTTCAGACTCCTTGTTCTTCAGGCAGATTGCTTTAAGGAAGCTCAGCTGGCAGGGACATTATTGCTGGGCCTACCTCCTTGTGCTTCATCTTTTTCCCAGCCATATTAAGACCACCTCTGGAGACATGAGCACATAATCCAGTCTGATAGCCCAGGCAACATGCTGGGAGAGACTTACACCATCAGTGATGCTGTCTTTGAGATGAGACCTTCTGCCACTCTGGCTCCAGCTAAAGGTCATATGCTGAATTATAGGGTGACCAACTTAATGACACCTTTCTTTAGCTGGATGACCAGAAAGGCACACAGTGCTCCAAGTGTAGTCTCACTAACCACTTGTACAGATGTATCATGATATGTCCACGCTTGTACTCTTCCCAATGAAAGCAAGCGTGCCAACTGCCTTCTGCACCAATATGCCCATCGGACTTGCCACGGTTAGGGAACCATGCGCCTGCACTCCCAGATCTCTCTGTTCTAACACTCTCCAGGGCTCTACCAATGTTGAATAAGTCCTGCCCTAGTTTGACATCCCAAAGTGCGACACCTCACACTTGTCAGTTAAATTCCATTTGCAGTTTCCCGGCCCACCTTCCTAACTAATCTAGATCTTGTAGTAAACTTAAATCATCTTCCTCACTGTCTGCTATACCACTAATTTGGTCATATCTGGAAATGTATTAACAACGTTAACTGTAATTGTTCACATCCAAATCGCTAATAAATGTAGCAAAACAGCACAGACGCACCTGCAGCACGGCGCCCTGTCCACCAAAGCAATCACCTCCTCAATATTTCATAGAGGCTTGATGGAACTGTCATGTTTCTGATAATATTGTAGTTCTATATTTTAAAAATATTCCATTGCATGTAAGATAGTTTGGTGATATGAGGCTGAGCAATGGAAGGTGAGAATAGGAAGGTAGAATCTTCTTTTGTTCTTTGCACTTGTTTTTTGAAGAGTTATAATCATCGATGGGAGGTTTACTTCCTTCAATATATAATGCCTTTTCCATATTAAGCTAAAAAAGTTCAGAAATAATGTTGAGGTTTCACACCTAGTTGGTGTTATACTGTAGCTGGCACAAGGCCCATGCACTAGGAATGAGAGGCTCATTCACCTCATTACCATGTAATGGCTAAACTGATTTCTCAATGAACACCCTGATCTTTCTAAGCCAGGTGATATCTGATTGTAGTTTCGGGCCGTAACCGGAAAATTATCACCACTAATTTCAATATCAAGATCGTGTGTTAGAGTCATAGCGTCATACATACCGACCCCGTGACCCAACTTAACCGAGTTGTGGGTTTTATAACTGAACTAGTCCCATTTTCCTGCTTTTGCCCTTCATCCCTCTAACCTTTCCTATCCATTCATCTATCTAAATGTCTTTAAACGTCATCATTGCACTCGCCGCTACATTGTCCAAGATATTAAGACCGACTGCACATCTGCAAATGTCTTTTTTTGAGCTTTTATATTTGATTGTGCAAGCCCCCGGCCCATTGTTGCTTATAATTATTTATAGCCTAGGGTCAAAGGAACAGTTTTCCCAAGATAGACACAAAAAGCTGGAGTAACTCAACGGGACAGGCAGCATCTCTGGAGAGAAGGAACGGGTGATGCTTGGAATTATGAATCAATTGATGATTAAAGACCATCCCTAATGGCTCTTTCCCATTTTGAGAATAATTCCCTTTCACCAACAAATTTGGTGCAAATGCATTGTATATTCTTGAGCCCCATCTATTTCAGGACTGATTATTGTGCTTAAAATCACTTTCAAGTTTTCAACATCAGTGTTGTGTGGTAGTGAATTAATTAATAAGACTCGCTTTAACACTCACCCTACAAAAGCCAAACGTGTTTTGTTATTCTGCGACCGTTTCAATTTTTCACCTTCCTTCTGCAGTTGATGCAAGACATGGCAAAAATCTATATTAATATTGTTCTATGCCTCTGTGGAGGTTTCTCATGGCTTTGCCTTTGGAATTTCTTACACTATTTCTTCGGCTGGTTAAAATCCACCTGCACCTCCATTTAGCAAAAGATAAGCCACTTCTCGAAACTAAGAACTGCCGATGCTGGTTTACCAAAAAACCCAACAAAATGCTGGAGTAACTCGGCGGGTCAGGCGGCATCCCTGGAGAACGTGGCGTTTCGGGTCAGGATCCCACTGAAGACCATTTCTATCTGTACAAATGCACACAAATAAACATTAATATTCAAAGGATTTTTTCTTCAGTACTCGAGCCCATTAGTTCATCATCTTAATTACATTGACGATAATCTATACCTTGTAATATTTTGTCCGTGGCGGTTTGAAGATCACATCCAAAGGAGAAGTTTTGTTTTATTAGTGTAGAGATACAGCGCAGAAACAGGCCCTTCGGCCTACCAAGTCCTCACCGACCAGCGATCCCCACATATTAACACTATCCTACACACACTAGGGACATTTAAAAAAAAACATTTACCAAGTCTATTAACCTACAAACCTGTACGTCTTTGGAGTGTGGGAGGAAACTGACGATCTCGGAGAAAACCCACGCAGGTCACAGGAAGAACATCCAAACTCTGTACAGACAGCACCCGTAGTCAGGATCGAACCCTGATCTCTGGCGCTGCATTCGCTGTAAGGCAGCAACTCTACCGCTGTAAGGCACCACCGTGCCACCCAGCCACCGTGCAGGATTAAAGACCCCAATGTGTATTGATCATTATACACTTGTACACAGTATACACTCATTATACAACAGTTGGCTTCTGTTGGCTGGGCGTGTGCATGAGTTTGGAGAAGTTTGGAGGTCAAGTCTGGAGAAGCTTCTAGCTCTGTTAACATTGTGCAACAGGTCTTGCTCATCTCCAACTGCCTCATTCAGCGCTTACTTGCAATCACCAGATTGTCAAACTTCTTTCGGCACAATTGCAGTTAGTTTATCTAGTAATTCGGGTGCTTGGTTTCACTAGAACTCCAATCCATTTTAACTTGTGTAACCCTTCCTCCGTCCTGTCTTTCAGCACATGTAGACAGACGAGGCTTACAGTAGACTGGTTCTGCATGTGGCTGGATGTTCCCATGTAGGTATCATTGGACACTTATCTATACTTTCCCAATAGTATGTCTAAAACGGATTTACTCATCATTGAAACAAACTGAACATTCCGTCTGATCTAAAGTTTCGATACTTTGCCAACATCAAATTCACCAAGTACTTTGTGTGGTTACATGACTGAACTTACTTTAAAATGCACCCTTTCTGATAACTGGGCAACCTGCTGTTATGCCAATGCTCAGCTGATACACCGACCGTTTATCTGTCCTTTTGTCTCGAGTTTATGCTGCTTTCACCCAATGGCTGTATAATGCCATTGTTCACATTGGCTTCACAGTCATGAGGGTTTAGCTTCTTTGTGTGCAACCCTCCTCTTGGTGAAGTAACCATGTTTGCAGCATTGCACTCATTGATCATTGTAGCCTCATGTACAGAGCAAGCTTAAACGTCAGGAGTGAGAGTCCCATTGTGTCCCCTAAGCCCACCTGGATGTTGATCACTTGTATCCCACCCAATTAACAAAGACCAGCACCTCACTGCTACTAGAACACATTATCCTCAGACTATGAATGTTAACGATGGGGGAAATTGAAGTTCAAGGATAATTTCGACTTTGATCTCAATGATGTCCATGCCTTCGTTGCCTGGGTCAAACAGGGCATTCGCCTGGACTGCTTCATCAGCTGGCTTGGACGTCATCAAATCTGGAATGGAACTAGTTGAAAGAACTTGCAGAGACCCATTGAGTGAATACTTGATAACACCGGGGTGAATTAGACCTAACTACAATGGATAAGAAATACGGAGCTCATTTCCTCACAGCTGAAATATTTGTGGTTTGGACCCAAGTGTAGGAATGCCTTTCCCTCTCTCATGTTCTGGATCAAGAGGATAATAACAGTAATCAGTATTCTGAAACAGTAGCCACAATTTGTGCAATAGCTTCCAGACGCAAATCCTCACAATGCGAAGGCAATTTATGGCAGGTGTCTTACTTTCCAACATGGAGGCAATGGGGTGTGGAGAATTTAACCTTTCAAATGCCATAACAGCTGAGATTGGGTTGGGATATCTCTGTGGGAGGGCGGGTGAATGGAGGAAGTGGCAAATTTACCAAATCCAACCCTACCTGCCTTTTTTTGTTTTAAGCTTTGAGGTTTTGAAGTTCCCTAATGGTTCTGATAATTAGACACTTCCTTCGCTCATTACTTGCAGAATTCCCAGGCTACGTTACAGAAATATGTAAGAACCGGAAGGAGCAGGAGTATTTCCTTCATGCTTCACTCCTCCTTCTTCTAACCAAACCCTTTGTTTCAACCAGCGGATTCTAACACTGCTCCTCCAAGCTCAGCGTCTCAATTTTCTTCCAAGTGTTGAGCTCTGCACCAACTCTCTAATTGGTGGTCTGATGGTCTGGGGATCAAGGACTTCAATCAAGATTGATCCATCATTCTGACCATCAGCCAGGTGACAATCAGGTCATCGAAACAATAAAGAGGTCCCAGCATGAAACAGACCACAAGATGTTCTCCTCTCCCTCCCTCTCTCCCCAACCTACCTGGAAATGTTAAGATGGAACCCTGGTCAAGTGAATTCTTGTTTCAAAGCTGCACTCAGGAATGCTTTCCACATTCCACTTGCACAAAATAGTATGCTAAATAATCAAATGGAGCAAGTCCGCGTGGATGTTCAAAGAGAGAGAAAGGCTCATGATAAGGGGGAACGGAAGAATTCATTCTTTTTTGTTTAGTGATGCAGCGCGGATACAGGCCGTTTGACCCACCGAGTCGCACCGACCAGTGATCCTCGCACATTAACACTACCCTACACACACTAGGGACAACTTCCATTTTTTGCCAAGTCAATTAACCTACAAACCTGCACGTCTTTGGAGTGTGGGGGGAAACTGAAGATCTCGGAGAAAACCCACGCAGGTCACGGGGAGAACGTACAAACTCCGTACAGACAAGTGCCCGTGGTCAGGATCGAACCCGGGTCTCGGGCGCTGTGAGGCAGTAGCTCACCCGCTGCGCCACCGTGACCCCCAATGTGTAGATTATTTCTAAATTAAACAATATCGCAGGTCAATCAACGGTACTGTTGAAATGGACAATTATCTAAGGATTGAAAGAAGGCCAGGAGCTTTACTCCAATCAAAATTCAAGAGATCTTTTTCTTTAAAAAAACCCATATTGATTATGGCACTATAGTGTGATATAGCAAAAAACATGAGATTCTGTATATAGTAGATGAGCTCAAAGTCAGCCTCGGATAAGTACTTTTCACCTGCAGAAAGACAGATCTAAAAGTTTAAGGTATTATATCTTCAGCAGGTTGGACAAGTATCTCAAAGATAGATACAAACAACTGGAGCAACTCAGCGGGTCGGGCAGCATCTCTGGAGAAAAGCAAGAGAGGACGTTTTTGGTCGAGACCTTTAATCAGACTCCTTCAATATAAAGCAGCATCTGCAGATCCTTCGTAGGCATATCTAAATATATGACTCTTCCTTAAAAAGGCAGCATTATTATAGCTTTAAAGACAATAGACAATAGGTGCAGGAGTAGGCCATTCGGCCCTTCGAGCCAGCACCGTCATTCAATGTGATCATGGCTGATCATCCCCAATCAGTACCCCATCCCTGCCTTCTCCCCATATCCCCTGACTCCGCTATCTTTAAGAGCCCTATCTAGCTCTCTCTTGAAAGTACCCAGAGAAAGTATTCAGAGAAGTCGGGCATTTTTATTTTGAGAACTTATGTTCATGTGGAACATTCTTCTGGAGGTGAACTGACCTAAAATAGTGCAGAAAGTAGAGGGATATTGATTAAACAAACTGGTCTGTAATTGCAATGCGATGCGAAGGAACGGTATTAAGATGAGAGGGACCTCATTAAAACTTACCGAATAGTGAAAGGCCTGGATAGAGTGGATGTGGAGAGGATGTTTCCACGCGTGGGAGAGTCCAGGACCAGAGGGCACAGCCTCAGAATAAAAGGTCGTACCTTTAGAAAGGAGATGAGGAGGAATTCCTTTTGTCAGATGGCCAAGTCAATGGATATTTTTAAGGCAGAGATTGACAGATTCTTGATTGGTACGGGTGTCAAAGGTTATGGAGCAAAGGCAGGAAAATGGGGTTGAGAGGCAAAAAGATGGATCAGCCATGATTGAATGGTGGAGTTGACTTGATGGGCTGAATGACCTTATTCTGCTGCTAGAACCCATGAACATGAAGGTTACAGGAAGAAGGATCTAAGTCTTAAGGTTCTCTCAATTCTGATGCTAAATAATAATTAATATATTAAAAGATAGGATGGATTTGGGATGGCAGAGTGGAACTACCGGTAGGGATGTTGCCTCATAATCTAGCAACCAGGCTTCAGCCCTGCTATTGTCTAGTGCTATTTGTGTGGAGTTTGCGTGTTCTCTCTGACACGGTGTGGGTCTCCTCCCTGTGTTCCATCCCACGTGCCAAAGATGCCTATGTTGATCGATTAATTGGCCTCTGTAAACCATCCATGTGTGTGTCTGAGTGTACTGGTAGTGAGAGAATCTGTAGGCAGTCAGTGGGATTGCTGATGGGAATGTATATCAAATAAAAATGGAATCAGGTTTAGTGCATGTCTTTGGTGTTTGGCAGGGACTCGGTGGGGCAATGGCCTGTTTTTTCTGTGCAGGACGGAACTGCAGATGCTGGTTTACGCCAAAGATAAGATTCTTTGGAGAAAAGACATCTCTGGAGAAAAGGGAACGAGTGACGTTTCAGGTAGAATTTCGGGTGAAGAAAGGTCTCGACCCAAAACATCACCTATTTCTTTTCTTCAGAGAAGCTGCTTGACCCGCTGAGTTACTCCAGCTTTTTGTGTCTATCTTTGGCCTGTTTTCTCTGCTACATGGCCCTATGATATTTGTGATTTAATTCATGGATTATTTACAGCCTGCATTTGAAATAATCAACTCAAGTTATCATCATCTCTAAACATTTTAGCCTCAGGGATTTGTATATTTCTCCAATCCTCATCTCTGTGCATCAATGATTTTAAAGTGCATCTTAAATGCTACCTGGTGTGGTGTGGCAGCACCTAACGGCATCGGCTCAACTGCAGTCCGTTTGTCTTTTTTTTAATTTTTGTCTCGTTAGATGTATGTTTTTGGGTTTAATGTTTTATTATTTTTTAGTTGTGTATATGTTGGGGGGGGGTGGAACCGTTTAATCTCTTCCATGTACGGGGACCCGACTTTTTCCCTGTCGCGTTTCCAGTGTCGTTGGGCCGAACATCGTGGAGCTGCCGGTGACCTCCAACCGGAACCAACCTGAGGGCTCCAGTCACGGAGCCTGCGGACTCGCCATCGCGGAGCTGGCCGACTTCGAAGCGGGGAGAGCTGTGGTGGCGCGTGGCTGCGACCCGACTTCGGAGCTTCGGAGGTTCCGGCCGCAGGGCCCGATGGACGGGAACATCGGGAGCTCCAGGTCCCTGGTGGGAGACCGCTTTTCGGAGCTCCCGCAACAGCAACTTCTCCTGCCGGAATAGCGGGGTTTAAATGACTCGGAGCGGGGCCTAACATCGCCCGGCGCGGCTTAAACGGCCGCGGGGCTTACCATCGCCCGCCGGGGGCTTTAACATCGTGATTCCCAGTCGCCTCGACGCTGCAATTGGACTGCTGGACCGCGGGAGAAGAACAAAGGGAAGAGATAAGACTTTTGCCTTCCATCACAGTGAGGAGGTGTTGGGGATTCACTGTGGTGGATGTTTGTGTAAACTGTGTTAAGTGTGGGTCTTGGTTTTTTTTTGTAATGTCATGACTGTAGGAATGAAATTTCGTTCAAGCCTTGTCTGTTTGAATGACAATAAAAGGCATTCTATTCTATTTTATTGGTACTTGGTCTACACGATGTTAATTTGATGTTTATTTGGTGTTAATTTTATTTTATAGTCGTGCACATTGATTTGCAGGGAATTGGAGGATAGGGATCATATGCAGGCAGACGAGATTAGCTTCATTTGGAATTCTGTTCAGCATGGATTTTGTGGGCTGAAGGGCCTGTACCTGTGCTGTACTGCTCCATGTGTTGCTTGTGAAGTGCCCTGGTGCAATTTATCATATTACAAATTCAATGCTAATTGTGATTAAATTGGAAAATGCAATTCATTTTCTGTTCATGATAATATATTCTTTCACGCATTCATTTAGACATGGATATCTTCATGTATCGATTCATGTATTAATTTGGAGCTGCTTTGCAGATTAATATCTTACTTTCTTAATTAAATTACATGAAACAAACAAACTTAATTGTAAAGTTGATTTATGGATTAATTTGCAAATATCTCATTGTAAATCTAGACAATTTTAGTTGATTATTCATTAAGATCACTGTATGCAAAATGCTCCAACTAAACTGGCATTGCAAAACTGAAAGCTTAGAGTGGGTTGGTTGACCGGCTGAAATAACCCAACCTGGAAAATAGTCAATCAGGTTATTTAAAGGGAAAATTCAAATAACCTTCGATATCTCATCACCAGGTTATTATGAGCCTCTCCCAATGTTCTCTTATACAAGCCTGATGTATAATAGAGGGCTAATTTGATAACTAAAGTGAGAAAGACTTGGTCACCGTACAACGGTAGACAAAAATGCTGGAGAAACTCAGCAGGTGAGGCAGCATCTATGGAGCGAAGGAATAGGTGACGTTTCCCGTCGAGACCCTTGGGTCTTGACCCAAAACGTCACCTATTCCTTCACTCCATAGATGCTGCCTCACCCGCTGAGTTTCCCCAACATTCTTGTCTACCTTCGATTTTTCCAGCATCTGCAGTTGTTTCTTAAACGACACTGGTCACCGTTCAAGGGGAGACATGGTGACGCAGAAGTTGGGATGATTTACTGAAGCCAATTAATCAACAAACATGCACGTCTTTGGAGTGTGGGAGGAATCCGGAGCACCTGGAGAAAACGCACGTGGTCCCAGGCAGAATGGACAAAATCCGTACAGACAGCACCCGTTGTCAGGATCGAACCCCGGTCTCTGGCCCTGTGAATGATCCCCGGTTTGTAGTATAGAACTAGTGTACGGGTGATCGCTGGTCGGCGCGGACACGGCCTGTTTCCACGCTGTAACGCTAATGTAAACGAAGAAGGGCAAAGGTGAGGAAGTGATAACTGATCGAGAAACAAGAGGCGCGGGTCGGGTGAGTAAAACCGTGTCAATTACAGGGCATTTTCAGATAAGTGCATGTTTTGTTTGAGAATGTGAATAACTGAAGGTTTCGGGATTCCCATCTCCCTTCCCCCCCCCCATTGAATTTAGAATTCAATTCCCAAGAACAGGTCTATTTTCCACACAGTTTATTGTGGTTGGTGATTACTTCTGACATTCTCAAACCTGCAGGAGGAGAAGATTCCCTGGTGACCTGTTGGCTTAATATCATCAGCATGCAAGCCTTTCATCGTTCAAAACCAGCATTTTGGCTTGGAGAATATGCTTCCCGAACGGCATTAAGCTTTGTTTCAACTTGTGCTATCTTATTTCGTCTTTGTCTGCTGAACAATTCCCATCTGTGTGGCATTCTGAGACTTAAGGACCCACTTAGGGTAAATGGCCACAGTCGGTGCTTTAACCTTTAAGTAGCCAACCTCCGTTTTAAATGTTCTAACCACAATCATTCCTCCAAATAGTATTTTCTCATCTTGCCTCTTTTGCTGAGGTACAATTTCAGGGATGATTTTCCTCCTGTCTTATAGGGCACTGCATGTTCTAACAGGACCCTCTCCTCAAAGTTTGGTTTGAAACCCTTATTGAGTTGTTAAGTTCATGTTCTTAAGTGATAGCAGCAGAATTAGGCCATTCAGCCCATCACGTCTACTCCGCCATTCAATCATGGCAGATCTATCTCTCCCTCCTAACCCCATTCTCCTGCCTTCTCCCCATAACCCCTGACACCTGTACTGATCAAGAATCTATCTATCTCTGCCTTAAAAATATCCAATGACTTGGCCTCCACAGCCTCCTGTGGCGATGAATGGGAATCAGAATTTCCTGCCTCTTTAACGATGGAAATTATACAATATTTGTTATTTGAAGCAGGGTTTATTTTCGTATGCTTGAAATGAGGGTAATTGTAAATTATTGGACACATCAGGTCAGAATCTTATGGAACTTCCGCCTTTTCAAACAATGCACTGGTGACAAATGAGAGGCCTGAAGTTGAGGCATGGATGCAAAATTTTGGCTTCTGCAGGGGCAGCACATAACCTGTCTTGTAAAAGAGGACAGTGTGCATCAGCATCTGGTGAACAGGACCAGGGAGACAGGAAACATTACAAAGGAAGGCTGCTGTTGGGGACCGTACATGTTAGTGACCTAGCACTGCAAAAGGGACATGTAAGTGGTGAAATTACTCTGACAGAATATACTTTGGACAGAAGGCATCCAAGGTCAGTTTTTGGAGCTGTGGGACAGACTCTTCAGCCTACAATTTGATATGCATGGAGGCTTTGACAAGCACCTCAAACAGAGCCTCACATCAGTTGGACAACAAGTTTTCTATAAGACACCTACTGGCCATGTAATGCAAGAAGATGTCCTGATTTACAGTCATTCAGTGGTATACTGTTCAAGGTCCATCAAGTCCAGTAATTCAATGTAGTCGGTTACATTCCATTTAGTCCCATTGCACCACATTCTTGCTTCAAACATAACACTGAAATGCAAGATCCTGCTTTAGCAGAAAACATTTCCTAATCATCCTGCAACCATTTTCTGTTCCAAAAGAATATCTTGAGATGCACATTGGTACGCACAAATGGATTATAACTCAATGAATCATCTGTGGCATAGTCCCCGCAGATCTCAGGCAGCGCGGTGGCAGAACGGTAGAGTTGCTGCCTCACAGCGCCAGAGACCCGGGTTTGATCCTGACTACAGGTGCTGTCTGTACGGAGTTTGTACGTTCTCCCCGTGACCTGGGTGGGTTTTCTCCGGATGCTCCGGTTTCCTCCCACACTCCAAAGATGTACAGGTTTGTAGGCTAATTTGCTTAGTATAATTGTAAATATTGTCCCTAGTGCGTGTAGCATAGTTTTAGTGTGCGGGAATCACCGGTCGGCATGGACTCGGTGGGGCGAAGGACATCTTTCCGCACTGTATCTCTAAACTAAGCTTTCAATAAATCTGCAGGAAGGAACTGCAGTTTAAACTGACGATAACTCAGCGGCACAGGCAGCATCTCTGGAGAGAAGGAATGGGTGGCGTTTCGTTTGAGGCCCTTCTTGAGATGCAGAGTCTGAAGGAGGGTCTCGACACGAAACATCACCCATTCCTTCTCTCTAAAACAAAATCTGCACTCTCCTCTGCTCTGTGCTCCCTTGCAATCTGCATCCACTGCACTTTGTACCTTTGTCGGGAAATCTTAATCCAGCATATTCTATACAAGCAACCTGGGTCAAAAGATAGAAACAACCTTCTGTTATGGTGAACAGAAAACCACCAGGATTTTCATTAAAAAATCATCTTTGTCATCAATGCTCTTGGTTGCAGGGAAGATGTGATCCAGTCGGCATGATTCCTGACCAACGGCAATGTGGCTGAATCTTAACTGGTGTCTGGGTTTGCCCAGCCACCCAGTATTTCAATGATGCGCTGTTTGTCGCAAGCCTTTCACCACAACAACTCTGAAGTCTCCAGGATGTTACTCAGCCATCCGACGGGCAATTAGTTTAGTTTAATTTAGAGATACAGCACGGAAACAGACCCTTTGGCCCACCGAGTCCACGCCAATCATCCATCACCCCGTACACTAGTTCTATCTGTTCCTACTTTGGCATCTCACGCACTAGGGGCAATTTACAGAAGCCAATTAACCTACAAACCTATACGACAGGAATGTGGGAGGAAACCGGAGCACCCAGAGATATCTCACAAGGTCACAGAGAGAACGTACAAACTCAGCACAAACGCCTATAGTCAGGATCGAACCTGGGTCTGTGGCGCTGTGAGGCAGCAACTCAACCACTACAATTGTATTGTTCCACATCGGAAAGACTTTCAACCTTAACCTTGTCTGCGATATCCACGTCCCATGAGAAGGTAAATAATTCACCGCACCTTGGGACATTTTACAATATTAACATCGTTAGTTGCATGCAAGTTTTAAAATACTGTCACCTCCCTTTTCTCTCCACTCCCCACCCGGCAGTTTGTCATTTACTGGAGAAAAATGGAGAAAACTGCAAGTAGAAATATGCAAAAGCCAGAAGTCCAATTGGAGACTGAATCTATTTTGTGTAAAATATTTGTAGTTAAGTGCTTTCTGTTGCTTTTTGATTTGATCGAATTGCTGATTGAATGCGGGGCAAAGCTTTGCAAATTGGCTGTGTTTATCTGCACTCTCTGGAATCTCTGACCAAGCAAAACCTTCTGGCACAATCAATGCACTTTCTATTCCAGTCGCAGCTCCTCCAGCAGCCAACAGCAACAACTCACATTAATATACCATTGTTTAACCCAGTTCAACATTCCAAGACATACACAGGGCTGTTACCAAACAAAGTTTGATACTGAGTGTTCAGAAACAAAATGTGAAACAGTTTTGCTGTTGAATAGGAATACTTCATTGTCCCATGTGACTAGGCACAGTGAGATTCTTTGATGCATACACAATGTATATAAATAGCAGCCACCTATGGCGCTGACAAAGGTACAATGCACACTGGCTCCCCCTTTTGTCCACCCCTCCCTCCCCCCACCACCGCGGCTCCCCCACGCCAGGTCCCCATTGTCCCTTGTCCCCCCGCCACATTGTCCATTGTTCTTCCCCTCCCCTCTCAGCAGGACAGATCCGGGAGGCATCAAGACCATAAAGGCCTCCGTCTGCATTCCAAGTCCACAGCCACGGCCCATCGGGAAGTGCAGCATAGATTCACGAGGTTAATTCCCGGGATGGCGGGATTGTCATGTTATGAAAGAATGGAACGACTGGGCTTGTATTCACTGGAATTTAGAAGGTTGAGAGGGGATCTTATAGAAACATATAAAATTATTAAAGGATTGGACACGCTAGAGGCAGGAAACATGTTCCCGATGTTGGACGAGTCCAGAACCAGGGGTCACAGTTTAAGAATAAGGAGTAGGCCATTTTCAACGGAGATGAGGAAAAAGATTTTCACCCAGAGAGTTGTGAATTTGTGGAATTCTCTGCCTCAGGAGTCAGTGGTGGTCGATTCACTGGATGGATTCAAAAGAGAGTTAGATAGAGTGGAATCAAGGGATATGGGGAGAAGGCAGGAATGTGGTACTGATTGTGGACGATCAGCCATGATCATATTGAATGGTGGTGCTGGCTCGAAGACCTACTCCTACACGTATTTTCTATGTATTCTATCTTTATGTCAGGAAATAGAGGCCCATGTTTTGCATTGGGAATAAAATGAGATTCTCAACACTTATTATTATTGAGTAGATTGTACACTCACGACAGGGCGGCACGGTGGCGCAGCGGTAGAGTTCCTGCATCACAGCGCCTAGACACAGGTTCAATCCTGACTACGGATGCTGGCTGTATGGACTTTGTACATTCTCCCTGTGATCGTATGGGTTTTGCTTGTGTACGGGGTTAACCTGGCCAATGGAATGGCATGCAGCTATTAATGCCCCTGTCCCACTTAGGAAACCTGAACGGAAATCACTGGAGACATTGCGCCCCACCCAAGGTTTCCGTGCGGTCCCCGGAAGTTCCCGGAGGTTTTTGTCAGTCTCCCTAATGGTCGAAAGTGGTTTCCGCTTCTTCTATGTTCCGGCGAATTATTTCAAAAAGTTGAAAAAACCTCCGGGAACCGCACGGAAACCTTGGGTGGGGCGCAAAGTCTCCAGAGGTTCCGTTCAGGTTTCCTAAGTGGGACAGGGGCATAACTATTAATTGAGAGCCCCTTTGAAACATCACTGCAGAGACATGGAAATCTAGATCATTAGTGTCCAGCACCAGGCACAGTTCAGAACAATGTCATCATTAGACTTGCAAGGGGAAGAGCCCGACAGATGTTCTGGAATGGTGTGATCCTGCCCAGAAACCAACACTACCACATTCTTCTCAAGCGAAGTGTTGCTTTTCCAACACACATGGCCATTAAGAGGCATTGCTACTTGACAGATATTTAAGCATGCGTAGTTCAGGTAGGTTTCTTCCATTGGTTGGAAAGCCTTGTTTTACCCAAAGATCCTACAGCGAGCAAGATAGTCCACTCGACGAACAAGACGTAGTACGGTCATGGGCAGATTCATGGGTAATTTTCGGCCCCATTTCCGTAACCGGCTTCCGTCTCCGCACCAAAGATCTCGTAGCGGAGCAAAGATACTAGTGCGGAGACGGAAGCCGGTTACGGAAACATCCTCGTAAAAATAAAAGTTATTTGGTAAAAATGTTCTCCTCATTTTCAGAATGTAAATTTATTAACACAAACTGGTCCCCTGCAACGTTGGTTACACTGTGAGTCGGCTCGGGTCCGGTTACTGAAGTGGATGATAAAAAGGCCCACGTTCCGCTCCGTTGCGTACTACACGTCAGCCCATTGCATTTAGCAGGAGTGGTCTATCTTGCTCCGCTAGAGGATCTTTGGTTTTGCCTGCTTACAGGTCCCCTGTGGAGGGAGACACGAGGAAATGTAGAAGCTGATATTTTGCTGAGAACAAACATAATGCTGGAGTAACTCAGTGGGGCAGGCAGCATCTCTGGACAAAAGGAATAGGTGATGCTTCGAGTCGAGACCCTTCTTCAGAGCCAAAGGGATTCTTCAGAAGGTTTTTGATCTGAAACGTCACCCTACTCCAGCATTTGGTGTCTATCTTTGGTGTAAACCTGCATCTGCAGTTCCTTCTTAAGCAAATTGCTGGAGTTACTCAGCCGATCAGGCCTCGTGTCTGGAGGACATGGACAGGCCATGCTTTGGGTCGGGACCCTTCTGTAGACTGTAGTAGTTTCAACATTGGAAAAGAGACCCGCTGTTTGTGCCTGACCGCCTTGTGTATGTATATAGTCCACACTGGCCCTTTGTTGTGAGTGCAAAGTCCATGGCATCAAGTAGGTTTAAAAAAACATACCTCCTTCAAGTGAGTAAAAGTTTGGATGGAAAATTCCAAAGTTTAGGTTTTGGATTACCAGCTGCATACGAGAGGATGAAGAGGGGACAGGTCTGGAGACATGTTGCGGACAGTGCATGGAGCTCTTGGAGGCCTGAAAAGATGGAGGAGGTTCACTTAGAAAGAGCGAAGAGAAGACGAGAGAGATTCCACACTGTGCAAGGTGTCTTATGATACTGATTGCTAGTTGTTGCTCCATCAAAAATAGGAAATTGTATCTCAAACCTCAGACTTCCATCAAAAATGAATAAGAATCTATCAATCTCCACCTTAAAAATATCCATTGACTGGGCATCCACAACCTTCTGTGGCAATGAACTCCATGGATTCACCAGTAGTGGGATATGGAGCTACATGAGATTACAGTGATTGAGAGAGTGAGATCGTAAGGGAACAAGGAAGTAATAATGGAGCATTAGCACAGACACGTGAAAGGGCGATGAGTGACTCGCACCAGGTGTGAGTTGGTCTCCACACAGAAAATCTTTCATTAGTCAGATCAATCTGAACATGAGCCCATCTTTAGGTCCTTTGGCAGAAATTACAAAGAATCATGCATGAATCGTGGCGGCCTGCCGCGCATACACGGGCTGTTTCCAATATTTCAATCACAAGTGTTTGAGAAATTCTGAGGCTGCGATGGATGACCAACACCAGTCTGTGTGTCTTTCTTTTTGCAACAGACTTGGAATAGTTAGACTGGTTCTATTATTGGACGTGGAGGAGAGAATAAAATGTTTTAATGGAGACAGCCAGAACTGTTAAAGGGGAAGCCCAGTATAGAAACTGTAACAGCATGGGTCTCTTTATTTCCTGTTCTGCACATCGATACGTATCTGTGGATATTCCCCGCTCAGGTTTCTTGACCCTCCTTGATGTCCCTCGTACCTTCATTAACAATTGTGACTCCAAACACCTCAGCACCGAACTTCCTTCTTGAAATTACACCTTGTGAGTTTTAACTTTTAGAAAGGAGACGAGGAGGAATTTCTTTGGTCAGAGGGTGGTGAATGTGTGGAATTCACAGCCACGGAAGGCTGTGGAGGCCAAGTCAGTGGATATTTTTAAGGTGGGGATTAATTGTAAATTCAATGCAGTGATTTAATTCAAGGCGGAGGTTGACAGATTCTTGATTAGTGCGGGTGTCGGTGGTTTCTGGGGAGAAGGCAGGAGACTGGGGTTGAGAGGGAAAGATAGATCAGCCATGATTGAATGGTGGAGTAGACTTGATGGGCTGAATGGCCTAATTCTGCTCCCACAACATGAACTTATGAACTGCTCCAACTTAAAACGTAGACACAAAATGCTGGTGTTTCAGGTCGGTAATGCCACCCATTCATGTTCTCTAGGGATGCTGCCTGACCTGCTGAGTTACTCCACCATTCCGTGTCTTTCCCTGGTAAAGCAGCATCTGCAGTTCGTTGAAGTTTAACAATTAAAGTTTCACGGGCCCTCCTGGTTTTCTCGTCTCCACCATCGCGGTGCTGCCTTCCACATGCCTCCCCTACCTCTCCACATTATGGAGTCGTGTAGGCACCAACCTCCTTTACATTGACTATTTATATCTCAAGCTGCCTTGGCAAGGCCAGCTGCATAATCAAGAATGAGTCACACCCTGGTATAGAAGTGTGAAAACGCACACCTCCAGATCCAGGGACAGTGTCTTCCCAGTTGTTATTAGGCAACTGAACCATCCTACCACAACCAGTGAGCAGTATCTACCACTATCTGCCTCATTGGTGACTTCTTGTTCTTCTTGCGTGTGGCGTGCACAGCCTAAAGCTGTCGGACAACTTGTTCTATTCGATCTTCCGTTTTTGCACGTCGAGTTGATTGCATTAGTCGAAACAGGGCGGACCACGTGAAGGTTGCAATCTTCCACCCCATTGGTGGCCTTGCACTATCTTTGATCAGACTTTACTGGCTTTACTGTGCACTAAACATTATTCCTTTATCATATATCTATACACTGTAAATGGCTCCATTGTAATCATGTATTGTTTTTTCCACTGACAGGTTAGCCGCAACAAAAGCTTTTCACTGTACCTTGGGCAGTGGTATAAATATTGACTTTTCTAACTTCAGGTAACCCTTGCTTTCCCTCTATCTCCATCCCGTCCCACTTCCCATTTCTCCGACTAGTCTGACTGTCCTCATTTATATTTTATCTACTTGCTATGTTGTTACCTTCTCATCGCTAACAATGATTTATTCTACATTTGCCTTGATCTCCACCCCCTTTGTCTAACTTTCACACCTTAAACTTCCTTATCTCTGTATCTCCCCCTGCCCAGACTCAGTCTGAAGAAGGGTCTTGACCCGAAACGTCACTCGTTCCTTCTATCCAGAGATGCTGCCTGTCCCGCTGAGTTACTCCAGCATTTTGTGTCCAACCCTCCCTCTTCCCAGTTCCCTGACCAGTCTGACTGTCCCTCTGATTACATGCTATCTCTGTCTGCTTCGTTGTCACCTTCTCCAAGCTACCAATGGTCTGTCTACATTTTCCTTGATCTCTTTTGATCTCTTACACTTCCTTATCTCTGTAACTCCCTCTCCCCAGACGATAGGTCTGAGGAAGGGTCTCGACCCGCAACGTCACCCATTCCCGCACCATCCTGGCCACACACTCATCTCCCCGGTACCTTCAGGTAGAAGGTACAGGAGCCTGAGGACTGCAACAACCAGGTTCAGGAATAGCTACCTCCCCACAGCCATCAGGCTATTAAACTTGGCTCAGACAAAACTCTGAACATTAATACCCCTTTATCTGTTATTTGCACTTTATCAGTTTATTTGTTCATGTGTGTATATATTTATATAATGATATACGGACACACTGATCTGTTTGTAGTCGATGCCTGCTATGTTCGGTTGTGCTGAAGCAAAGCAACAAATTCATTGTCCTATCAGGGACACACGACAATAAACTCTCTTGAATCTTGAATCCTTCTCTCCAGAGATGCTGCCTGTCCCGCTGAGTTACTGCAGCATTTTGTGTCTATTGACAATAAACTAAACTGAACTGAGTGGGCAGCAGGATGGTGAACCTGAATGGGCAAGGGTACATCAGAAGGTCGCTCCCTGCGCACGAGCTGCCTGCTCACTGACCCTGCTAACTCTTACAAGATTAGTGATAGATGGCACCAACAGGACTGATCCCTTTAACTGCTCAGCAGATTTTCTGGGCCATAACCCTAGATTACAGCAGTTTAACATCAACTGCAGAGTTGAATAAATCAGCAGTAATTTGAAAGAAATCCAGATGTGGATTTTCGGCAGAAGGTTTATACTGTCTGCAAGCTCTCTCCCCCTCTCTCAGAGAGAAGATTGTGTTGAGATCAGGATCCATATGATTTATGTAAATTCCTCTGTCAATTTGCAGTGCAAATTTGGTTATAAATCCTGCATTTTCTCTCATTGAAGTATGAGCTGCGATAATTGGGTAAAATCTTTGTATTTCTAACAAGCTTCCATGAATGCAGATTCTGTGAAACTTCCGTGAAATAAAAACACTTCCTTCGACAATCCTCAAACGAGGGTCTGGAATTCGGGTGGAAATACAAGAGACTGCAGGTGCTGGGCTCTGGGGGCAAAGACACAATCTGCTGGAGAAATTCAATGGGTCTGGCTGGCAGCATTGTGGAGACACAGGGGTGGTCGATGTTCCATGTCGGGACCCTGCATCAATGTAGAGTGTAGAGGGGAGAGAGTGTAAGGAAGTGGTAGAGAGGGGTGATGCAATAACTGGCAGGTGATGTATGCTAGTGCTATCCTACCTACACACATTAGGGACAATTTACAATTTTACCAAAGCCAATTAACCTACAAACCTCTACGTCTTTTGAGTGCGGGAGGAATCCAGAGCCCCTGGAGAAAACCCACGCGGTCACAGGGAGAACGTCCAAACTCCTGATTCACGCCGGGCTCCCTCACCCCCTTTATACAACACCCGCAAATTGTACGAAATAGTCTCCTGATCCCCTGTGCCAGAGCCGCCATGTTTTGAAGCCATTTTTCAATTCCAGCCCACTCTCTAGGTGTAATGGTCCCAGTTCCAGGCAAGCCACAGGCTGCTGCGGGCCTCCAGCCATCACCATCCCTTGGACCTGCTTGTTGACCGGCGAACCAACATCCCTCTCCTCGCCCATACACCTGCGTCCCCCGAACGGGACATCTTTGTACCAAATGGATCGGTACAATCCATCACAATGTCTTCACAATGCTGCCAGACTCATTGAGTTTCTCCAGCTGTCGAATGGGTCGCTGGGCTTGTATTCACTGGAATTTAGAAGGATGAGTGGGAATCTTATAGAAACATAAAATTCTTAAGGGATTAGACAGGCTAGATGCAAGAAAACTGTTTCCAATGTTCACAATCCCAAAAGTGGATAGGTATATGGACGGGAAAGGAATGGAGGGGTATGGTCTGAGTGCAGGTAGGCACGGACCGGAAGGGCTGAGAAGGCCTGTTTCTGTGCTGTAATTGTTATATGGTTATATGGTTATGTTGGGGGAGTCCAGAACCAGTCACAGTTTAAGAATAAGGGGTAGGCCATTTAGGACTGAGATGAGGAAAAACCTTTTCACCCAAAGAGTTGTGAATCTGTGGAATTCTCTGCCACATTGCAGGGGAGGCCAATTCACTGGATGTATTCAAGAGAGAGTTAAATATAACTCTTAGGGCTAACGGAATCAAGGGATATGGGGGTACTGATTCTGGATGATCAGCCATGATCATATTGAATGGCGGTGCAGGCTCGAAGGGCTGAATGGCCGACTCCTGCACTTACTTTCTATGTTTCTATGTACCGACCTCGTATCACAGATCCCGGTTCCCTCTTCTCTCCCACCTGCCATGATCCCGGCCAGTCACATCCATTGTTGCCAGTTCAATCCTACCGGTCATGTCTCGGCGGGCTCCCCCTTCCAGGCCGAGGTCTACGGGGTTCCTCTACTGGGGGGCACGGCACGGCGTCTCTCGGAGATTCCCGAAATGTGTTGGATCTGTGCAGCTTCTTGTGGGCAGGAGGTATCTGGGCAATCTTCCAGAGTGTCGGATTGATGCCTGTGCTCTAGCTGTACTGGAATGGCTTGGCTAAGAGCGCGATTTGGTCTTAAACAAACTCTTCTGCGGCTTTGAATTTCCTTACTGGCAGAGCTGGCAAGTTTAGACCAAGATTTACAGCAGATTATTGATGCCTTACACCACATTTCCTGCAAATCTCGACAGAATGCAAAATAAAGAAGGAAACTAAAATCAATAGCAACTGAGGAAACTGACAGACATGAATTATTGATTTTGTGAATCCCGTTGAAGAGAATCCGATAATATCAAACTATTATTTATATCCATTAGGCACAGCATGGTTAAGAAAATGCTGCAGAGTTGTGTTTTCATTTCTTTGTGTAACTTATACTGAAGTTCTGCAGGTGCATTCGCATGTGCGTACAGCACTGGTGAGCTCTGAATTATACATCTCCCAGCAGAAGTTGTCAAAACACACCAGAGGCATGGAAACATCTGCAACCAATTCTGAACTAACATATATGTGGTAAACCCAGATTGTGTGTTAGACCATAAGACATAGGAGGAGAATTAGGCCATTTGGTTCATCAGGTCTGCTCCGCCATTCGATCTTGGCCCGTCTATGTTTCCCTCGCGACCCCATTCTCCTGCCTTCTCCCTGTAATCCCCGTAATAATGAAGAAACTACCCAATGACTTGGCCTCCACCCAATCTGTGGCAATGAATTCCCTCTGGCTAAAGAAACTCTTGCTCATCTCCATTCTAAAGTTACCTCCTTTAATTCTGAGGCTGTGCCCTCTGGTCCCAGACTCTCCCACTACTGGAAACGTCCTCTCCACTTCAATTCTATGTCGGCCTTCCATTATTCGCATCGGGACAGTGAAATGACAATGAGCACCTCTGACAAACTTAGTTGGATGGATGAAGGAACAACAGGATGCTGAAAATGGCCTGTACTTTGGGCTGAAGGTTGGCATTAACCCAGTTCCAGGCAAGCCCCAGGCTGCTGCCGGCCTCCAGCCATCGCCATCCCTTGGACTTGCTGGTTGACCGGCGAACCAACATCCCTCTCCTCGCCCATCCACCTGTGTCCCCGAAACGGGACATCTTTGTACCGAATGGATCGGTACAATCCATCACAATGTCTTCACAGTGCTGCCAGACTCATTGAGTTTCTCCAGCTGTCGAATGGGTCGCTGGGCTTGTATTCACTGGTATTTAGAAGGATGAATGGGGATCTTATAGAAACATAAATTTCTTAAGGGATTAGACAGGCTAGATGCAAGAAAAATGTTCCCAATGTTGGGAGAGTCCAGAACCAAGGGTCACAGTTTAAGAATAAGGGTTAGGCCATTTAGGACTGAGATGAGGAACAACCTTTTCACCCAGAGAGTTGTGAATCTGTGGAACTCTCTGCCACAGAGGGCAGTGGAGGTCAGTTCACTGGATGTATTCAAGAGAGAGTTAAATATAACTCTTCGGGCTAACGAAATCAAGGGATATGGGGAGAAAGCAGGAACGGGGTACTAATTCTGGATGATCAGCCATGATCATATTGAATGGCGGTGCTGAGTCGAAGGGCCGAATGGCCTACTCCTGCACCTACCAAAGTAGGCGGAGAGGTCTGTGATGCTTAAATGTCTTCTCCACGTGCGGACGTTACACTCATTCAACAGGCTTTTCCCTTTGTTCTCCTCAATATCTCTTGCCATGAAAATGCTCACCGCAGGTCCTTGTTTTGAGATTCCAGTGTTAGGTGTGCAAATGGTGTGGTCAGCCCATCAGAGCTGGCAGAGTACAGTTCAAGCCTCAATTCCTGCAAGGGGAAAATGACATTGCTTCATTTATCCTGCCAACAGACTTTGTAGAGCTGGTATTGGGGTTCGAGGAGCCTTCTGCAGCCAAGCCATGTTGCTGAAGCATACAGGCGGGCAGGGATAACTACGGCCTGGGAGATCAGGTGTTTAAAGAGACATTTGGACAGGTACATGGAAAGGATATGTTTAGAGGGTTATGGGTCAAGCACAGTCGGATGAAACATAGAAACATAGAAAATAGGTGCAGGAGTAGATGCCATTCAGCTCTTCGAGCCTGCACCGCCATTCAATATGATCATGGCTGATCATCCAACTCAGTATCCTGCACCTGCCTTCTCTCCATACCCCCTGATCCCTTTAGCCACAAGGGCCACATCTAACTCCCTCTTAAATATAGCCAATGAACTGGCCTCAACTATCTTCTGTGGCAGAGAATTCCTCGGAATCACCAGACTCTGTGTGAAAAATGATTTTCTCATCTCGGTCTAAAAGACTTCCCCCTTATCCTTAAACTGGTACCCCTTGTTCTGGACTTCCTCAACATCGAGAAAAATCTTCCTGCATCTAGCCTGTCCAACCGCTTAGGAATTTTGTAAGTTTCTATAAGGTCCCCCTCAATCTTCTAAATGTCAGCGAGTACAAGCCGAGTCTATCCAGTCTTTCTTCATATGAAAGTCCTGACATCCCAGGAATCAGTCTGGTGAACCTTCTCTGTACTCCCTCTATGGCAAGGATGTCTTTCCTCAGATTAGGAGACCAAAACTGTATGCAATACTCCAGGTGTGGCCTCACCAAGACCCTGTACAACTGCAGTAGAACCTCCCTGCTCTTGTACTCAAATCTTTTTGCTATGAATGCCAACATACCATTCGCTTTCTTCACTGCCTGCTGTACCTGCATGCCTACTTTCAATGACTGGTGTACCATGACACCCAGGTCTCGTTGCATCTCCCCTTTTCCTAATCGGCCACCATTCAGATAATAGTCTACTTTCCTGTTTTTTGCCACCAAAGTGGATAACCTCACATTTATCCACATTATACTGCATCTGCCATTCATTTGCCCACTCACCCAGCCTATCCAAGTCACCTTGCAGCCTCCTAGCATCCTCCTCACAGCTAACACTACCCCCCAGCTTCGTGTCATCCCCAAACTTGGAGATGTTGCATTCAATTCCCTCGTCCAAATCATTAATTTATATTGTAAATAGCTGGGGTCTCAACACTGAGCCTTGTGGTACCCCACTAGTCACTACCTGCCATTCTGAAAAGGACCCGTTTACTCCTACTCTTTGCTTCCTGTCTGCCAGCCAGTTCTCTATCCACATCAATACTGAACCCCCAATACCGTGTGCTTTAAGTTTGCATACTAAGAATGAATGAATGAATGAATGGATGATACTTTATTGTTACATGTGACAAGTCACAGTGATATTCTTTTGTTACCACATAAAGGCCGGCGACAAATTTAGAAGTATTCCACTTTAACACAAACCATGTTTAACCCATTTCATTTGTGGTTCCGGGACGAGTGTAGATGGGGCATGTTGGCCGGTGTGGGCAAGTTGGGCCAAAAGGCTTGTTTCCACATTGCATGGCTCTATGACACTAGTGCCAGGTTTGTGGTCTGGATCTACAAAGCCTCTTTTCTGCAGGTAGCCAGAGGCTATGCCGGTGGACTGGAGGCACTGGTGGCTCCCAAGGTCTACGTTTTCCTGGGTCTCTTGTTGCATGCGGTTGCTGAGGGCAATATTACGCGATGGAGAAAACTGTTGTCAGTTGGCAGATATTTAGTGTAGGATCCACTCTCCAGAACGCTTTGACAAGCAAGTCAACAATGTTTGGATCTTGGCCGCTGATTGTGCCCAAGAGCACATGTTCTGAAGCTGTGACTGAGACTTGAATGTCTCCAGAGACCTACAGGTTTACAGGTCCATTGGCTTTGGTAAAATTACAAATTGCTCCTAGTGTGTAGGATAGAGCTAGTGTATGGAGTGATCGCTGGTCTGCACGAACTCCGTGGGCCGAAGGGCCTGATTCCACGCTGCATCCCTAAAGTCTAAAAAAGTTTAAAAGACCTTGGAGTGGAAGTGACAAATCTATGACCAAAAGTGTATTCAGTGCTCCAGCTATGATTAATATAGTTTCACTATGACCTTGCTACACTTACAGTCTGTTACAAGCTCCAGCCAATAATGCAAAGTGTTTTCTTAATAATTCTATCGACCGGTTGGGTCACCTTCAGAGATCTGTGGACATGTACTACAAGATCCCTCCCTTCCTCTAACTTCCCGGAATCTGATCATTTATTCTCTAGTCTTTTGTCTTGTCTCTTCTTCCACTCGTACATCTCCAGATTGAATTCCCTCTCAACATAACCTGTCTATTGGAGTCCACAGATTTCCTCCTCCATCATCAAACACACAGCTGCTTTGGCAAAAGGTGCATTTTATGAACGTGTTGATTGCATATAGGTCTAATTTATTAATATAAGCCAGAAAGGAAAGGGCCAGTTTAGGGCCTGTCCCACTTTCACGACCTAATTCACGACCTTTTTTACTCGTGGACATTTTTCATCAGGCTAGAAAAACGCCCCACCCCACTTGATGCCACGAGTACCTACGACTAGCATCACGGCCTGCTAAGACCTACCTACGATATCCTACCACCTCGTGTCGACCATGCTGCGAGTATGAGTCAAGGGCAAATTCGGCAGCGGTCGTGAATTAGGTTGTGAAAGTGGGACTGGCCCTTTTCTGTGTTGTACTGTTCTAAGCCCCATGTTCTGTGAATACTCAATACCACCCTTCGAATGTGCTTATCTGTTCAAGAACTTCTTCATTTGGGCAGCACCATGGCGCTGCGGTAGAGTTGCTGCCTTTAAGCACCAGACAACTGGGTTCGATCCTTGCTACGGGTGCTGTCTGTAGGGAGTTTGTACGTTCTCCCCGTGACCTGCGTGGGTTTTCTCCGAGATCTTCGGTTTCCTTCCACAGCCCAAAGGTGTACAAGTTTGTAGGTTAATTGGTTTGGTATAAATGTAAAAATTGTCCCTAGTGTGTGTAGGATAGTGTTAATGTGCGGGCATTGCTGTGTCGGCGCGGACTCGTTGGGCCGAAGGGCCTGTTTCCGCGCTGTATCACTAAACTGAACTAAAAATCATTAGCATCAAATCTATTTTCTCGGCTACTTCCCACATTTTCTCTGTAGTTTAGAAATCAATCCGTCAAATTCTAACAATTCACAACTCCCTAAATAAAACTCCCAATACACCAATTCTGGACCTTTCTCTCTCAAGGAAGCATCCTCACACTATTTACTTGGTCATGCCCCTCCTCAGAAACTTGAGGAGAATCAGATCACCTCTCCTTCTAAACCAAGACAGTCTGCGCCATTTTCAATATGACAGCCGTCAACCCTCAAATCTAATGTGTTAACGGCAGCGTAGGTTCAATGGAATCAGCAGATTTAATAGGCGTAAATAACCGCACGTGAGAAATGGATTCTTGTTTGAGGAGGTGGTGGCAACTTTAGCCCAGAATGCGTCAGTATCTTCGGGCGAGGGGAGGAGAGAACGTGGAAAAATAACAATCAAGAATGCCTAAACAGAATGTGTTCCTGCCCTCAAGCCGTTAGTACCAGCCTTACACTCCCACCAGCATTCGTGACAAAAGCTTTGCACATAATAGGAAATAACATTGTGCACTACAATGTGAATCAGCTAAAGTCATGATACTCCAGATTCAATGGTGCGTGGTGTAAGCAATAAAGGTAAAACAAAGGAATTGGCTGTGGTCCAAGAACGGGCATTATCTCCTGATCTGGGAAGCCAAGTGGCACATGTAAACTGATAGGATCTTCTTTCCCACAAGGTCCAATTAATCATTCCTTTTTTGTCCAATTGAAACCTCACTTATATACCATATATTTCAATGCTTCATTTTCCAGATGCACAGTGGCATGTTTCAGATTAATGAATTTAAAATTAATTTACAAGCAAAACAGCAAGGCTACTGGATGTAGAATGGCGTTGATATGTGTGTTTAGTCTCGCAATTTATTGACACCTAATAGAGATATTTCTTTATTGGGGGTTGGGGGTTCAGTATTGATGTGGATAGAGAACTGGCTGGCAAACAGGAAGCAAAGAGTAGGAGTAAACGGGTCCTTTTCAGAATGGCAGGCAGTGACTAGTGGGGTACCGCAAGGCTCAGTGCTGGGACCCCAGCTATTTACAATATACATTAATGATCTGGATGAGGGAATTGAATGCAACATCTTCAAGTTTGCGGATTACACTAAGCTGGGGGGCAGTGTTAGCTGTGAGGAGGATGCTAGGAGACTACAAGGTGACTTGGATAGGCTGGGTGAGTGGGCAAATGTTTGGCAGATGCAGTATAATGTGGATAAATGTGAGGTTATCCACTTTGGTGGCAAAAACAGGAAAGCAGACTATTATCTAAATGGTGGCCGATTAGGAAAAGGGGAGATGCAGAGCGACCTGGGTGTCATGGTACACCAGTCATTGAAAGTAGGCATGCAGGTGCAGCAGGCAGTGAAGAAAGCGAATGGTATGTTAGCATTCATAGCAAAAGGATTTGAGTATAGGAGCAGGGAGGTTCTACTTCAGTTGTACGGGGTCTTGGTGAGGCCACACCTGGAGTATTGCGTACAGTTTTGGTCTCCAAATCTGAGGAAGGACATTATTGCCATAGAGGGAGCGCAGAGGTTCACCAGACTGATTCCTGGGATGTCAGGACTGCCTTATGAAGAAAGACTGGATAGACTCGGTTTATACTCTCTAGAATTTAGGAGATTGAGAGGGGATCTTATAGAAACTTACAAAATTCTTAAGGGGTTGGACAGGCTAGATGCAGGAAGATTGTTCCCGATGTTGGGGAGGTCCAGGACAAGGGGTCACAGCTTATGGATAAGGGGGAAATCCTTTAGGACCGAGATGAGAAGGACTTTTTTCACACAAAGAGTGGTGAGTCTCTGGAACTCTCTGCCACAGAGGGTAGTTGAGGCCAGTTCATTGGCTATATTTAAGAGGGAGTTAGATGTGGCCCTTGTGGCTAAGGGGATCAGGGGGTATGGAGAGAAGGCAGGTACGGGATACTGAGTTGGATGATGAGCCATGATCATATTGAATGGCGGTGCAGGCTTGAACGGCCGAATGGCCTACTCCTGCACCTAATTTCTATGTTTCTATCTATGCTTCTATGTTTAGTGCATCTAGCTGCCATTATCAACCATGGATTAATGTGTCAGCTAATAACAGAAAGATGGAGTTGAGCAAATGGAGGCAGAAGATGAAACCAGATTTGTCAACTTTGGAAAATGCATCTGATTGTTGCTCAAATCCAGCATTGTCATTAACTTTAGAAACAAGGAACTACAGATGCTGGTTTACAAAAATGGCACAAATAGCTGGAGTAACTCAGCGGGTCAGGCAGCATCTGTGGAGAACATGCATCGGTGACATTTCACAGAGTGCTGGAATAACTCAGCGGGTCAGGCAGCATCTGTGGAGAACATGGATCGGTGACGTTTCTGGGTCAGGACCCTTCTTCACACAGATTGTGGTAGGAGGTGGGGGGAAGAAAGACGGAAGAATGGGCATGCACATCAAAGCCAGGGAAATAACAGGTGGAAGAGCTCAAAGTGCTGGAGTAACTCAGCGGGTTTGGCAACATTTCCAGAGAACATGGATAGGTGACGTTTGGGTTAGGACCTTTCTGCAGACTGACCAAACCACCCCCTTTGCTCTTCTTTGCTCATTGCTTGCCAGGCCCCCCAACTTCACCCCACCACCATCAATCTGAAGATCCTGACCCAAAATGTCACCTATCCATGTTCTCCAGAAATGTTGCCTGACCTGCTGAGTTACTGCAGCACTGTATCTTTTCTCCATTGAACTTCCCCAGTAACTTCATCCTCTACTCAGCTAATTTGATGGAATGAGAAACCAATTCAGCACAGAAGTATCCAGATGCCGCTTAATGTCAAAATTGGTTGCAAAGCTCCTTACTCACAATCCCCTAGTGTTTTACCTGTGTCCTCTAGAGCTTCACCAGTGTGAATCATTTATTATGGAGTCAATGTTGAAAATGTCACCTCAAACACTCCTCCAAGATTGTTAAGGCTGCGATTCATGGGAGTAAGGTGGCAATGAAGCAAGGTCGTGTGGTTTTCATGATTCCTTGGACAACCCAGTGAACATAAATGCAGAAAATGCTTCTGCTGTTCCATCAGAGGTTAACAAAGACTAAAGGAGTAAATATTGGAGAACATTTTAATTCTGATTTACTTTCTTTATTCTCCCAATTAAAATACTTTAAAAACAAAATCAGTTGAGGCTTAACTAGGTGACATGTCAATGTTGCCATGAGTCCAAATATTTAAAAAATGGGATCTGGATTAAACCATGCAGCCATTTTGTGCTTCCCTGGTCTACTCCAACTCATTCGCAGCCCCTAACATCTTTTCTCAAAAGCATAGCTTATTCACAAAAACGAGCACAACTTTTGTAAATAAAAAACTAATATCATTAAACGGCTGAGAAGTCTTCAGCCCCGATCCACAGCGATTGAAATCCTGACATTATATATTTGATATTGTTTTTTTTTCTTTTGGCGTCAGTGGTCTGTGTGGCGATTCAGATGCCATTCACATCGCCCTGCAGTTGCATAAGAATTCTGATCATGGTTCTAATGTCCCACCGACTCTCTGCCTCTTCAGATTTCACGCTGAAACGTTAACAAGAACTGACACAGGAGATTACAAGCAGACAGTTGAAAATTCCAGGTCTTTGTGCAGTATGGACCTGAGCCAGCACTGCAAGCAACTGCAATCCACACAGGGTAAGAGAGAGAGAGAGAATGAGAGAGAGAGTGGGAGAGAGAGAGAGAGAGAGAGAGAGAGAGGGAGGGAGAGAGAGAGAGAGAGAGAGAGAGAGAGAGATTGAGCAAATGCGAGAGAAGGAACAAATATGCAAAGAAGAGAGAAACAAAGAGAGAGATAGAATGTGAGAGAGAGAAAATGCGTGAATGAGAGAGAGAGAAAATGTGTGGGAGAGAGAATGTAGGAAAGACACGACAGACAAAGAAACAGAGATAGAATATGAGAGAGAGAAAATGTGTGAATGAGAGAGAGAATATGACAGAGAGAGAGAGAGAGAGAACGTGTGTGAGAGAGAATGTGAGAACGAGAGAGGCAGACAAAGAAACTGAGAAAGATCGAATATGAGTGAAAGAGAGCATGTGAGAGAGGAAGAGAGAGAGAGCAAGAGAGAGAATATGCGAACAAGAGAGGGGGTGCTTTCTAACTGAAGGAAAGATTTCTTTGCAAGAAGAGGCACAGGAAGGGGTGTCCAGTCGGGCTGTTACTCAACTTGAAGGCTTCGTTCAACGCGGGGCAGAGCCGGCATTTAGTTGTTTTGACCCTTTCCCAGCTGCAGTCCCTCAGGCATTGTGGGGGTGCAGGAGTGCTGACAGCCATGCACACCATACATCTGTCTGTGGACCAGTTATGGTTCGTGTACATCCCTTAAGGACATCGTCAACCTGTAGCTGATAGAAGGTCAAAACTCACCTTCAAAGCTTTGAAATTAAGGACCGAATTATCCATGTCAGTCTATAAAAATGTTACAGTGGTGCAGGCTTCTCCCTCGTCGTCCATTTAGGGGGGAAATGTTCCCCACGTTTGTATATTTTTATAGCTATCGCACTTTTGAATGGAACTGAAATAAATTCATAAGATAGACACGAAAAGCTGGAGTAACTCAGCGAGCCAGGCAGCATCTATGGAGAGAAGGAATAGGTGATGTTTCGGGTCGAGACCCTTCTTCAATGTTTCGGGTCGAGACCCTTCTTCAGACTTCTTCACCAGTCTGAAGAAGGGTCTGGACCCAAAACCTCGCCAATTCCTTCTCACCAGAGATGCTGCCTGACCCGCTGAGTTACTCCAGTATTTTGTGTCTACCTTTGATTCAAACCAGCATCTGCAGTTCCTTCTTACACTTATAATTCACATGTCCGCTTGTGAAATTCTTGTTGAATTTGAAGAGAATTTAAGTTTAATTTGAGCTTTGTGGTGGATGTAAGTGAGGGAGAGCAGAACAAGGTGTAACCATTGAACACGATTGAGTACTTGCAAAGCATAGGTCTGAAACAGAAGAAAGCTCTTGCTCCACAACTTATGGCTGGTACAGCATGGATTAAGTGCAGAGGAAAACTCCTTGTAACCTTCCCATTGAACGTCATCAGGCTGTTTAGATACATGGTTTAGATACATCAAGCTGGAAAGGGTGCAGAGAAGATTTACGAGGATGTTGCCAGGACTCAAGGGTCTGACCTACAGGGAGAGGTTGAGCAGGCTGGGACTCTATTCCTTGGAGCACAGGAGGATGAAGGGTGATCTTAGGGAGGTGTCTTCAATCATGAGAGGAATAGATAGGGTAGAGATTCACAGTCTTTTGCCCAGGCTAGGGGAATCGAGGACCAAAGGATGCAGGTTTAAGGTGAAGGGGAAAAAATTGAATTGGAATCGGAGGGGTAACTTTTTCACACATAGGGTGGAACAAGCTACTCGAGGAGGTAGTTGAGGCAGAGACGGTCACAATGTTTAAGAGACAGTTACATGGATAAGACATATTTGGAGGGATATGGGCCAAATGCGGGCAGGTGGGACTAGCGTAGATGGGACATGTTGGCCTGCGTGGGCAAGTTGGGCTGAAGGGCCTGTTTCCACATTGTATGATTGTATGATTCTATGACTCTATGACTAAAACACAATGTCTACTCTCCCAGTAAGGACATCCAGGGCTGGTACTACAAAGGTACAACATAAACTTACCTCTATTCTGTCCTTCATACTCTCGGAGGACAGGTAAAGAACAGGTTAGGCACAGAGTAACATTTCCTCTACACAGTTCATTTCTATATTCCACACCAGTTACAGTGCATTTCACATGCGGAATAGAGCTCCCTTTGTACCATCACAGCTCTAGTTTAGATGTAGTAGTTTGTGGCGATAGACTCTGTATGGTTGCTGCATAGCATGCCAAAGGCCATCTCACCTGTGGGGCCACCACTTAACGCGTCCAGAGACCTTGAGCAAAGATTCCTTTTAAAATCTGTGGGGCACCTTATGAAAAATGTTTTGTTCAGAAACAGGCCCTTTGGCCCACCGAGCCCGCGACGAGCAGCGATCTCCGTACACTAGCTCTATCCAACACACTAGGAACAATTGACCAAATTATATATAAGCCAATTAACCTACAAACTTGGATGTCTTTGGAGTGTGGTAGCAAACTGGAGCATTCGGGGAAAGCCCATGCTGTTACGGGGAGAATGTACAAATTCCGTACAGACAGCACCAGTAGTCAGGATCGAACCCGGGTGTCTGGAGCTGTGAGCTCCACCTGTGACTCTGGGGTAGTAACTTAATCTGAAGTGTACTTGTTACTTTGTGGCTGGTGAGGCCAATGCTATCATGAACGGCTCCACCACATAGTTGGCAATGGCAATGTTGTGTGGACCATGCTACAGGTTGTGTTGAATATCCACCGCCACAATAATGTGTTTTCCTTGACACACCTTGTCCGAGTGGATTTTACACTACAGTACAGGAAGGAATTAGGCAAGTAGCAAAGAGATTGTGGGCCGAAGAGCCTGTACCTGTGCTGTACTATTCTGTGTTCTATGTCACGTTGTATACCTACTGTGTGAGTCTGTTTTGTAGGGTGAAGTTGATGAGTAGCATGAAAGCACAATGAAAGCATTGCAAAAATGAAGCGCGATTCAATGCAAGGAGGCAAAACACAAACCCCACGTGTCAGTAGATATGTCAGAACTCACAAGGTTTTTGGCATTGAATGGAACTGCAGATGCTGGTTTAAACCGAAGATGGACACAAAATGCTGGAGTACTTCAAAGCAAATAATACTGCGGTAGTTAGATTGAACAGCAGTTAGGGCGGCACGGTGGCGCAGCGGTAGAGTTGCTGCCTCACAGCACCAGAGACCAGGGTTCGATCCTGACTACGGGCGCTGTCTGTACAGAGTTTGTGCCTTCTCCCTGTGACTGCGTCGGTATTCTCTGGGTTCTCCGGTTTCCTCCCACACTCCAAAGACGTTCAGACTAAACTGTACCTCTAAACTAAACTAAACATTATGATAGTCCCTGCCTCAACTGCCTCCTCCGGCAGCTCGCAGCTGATCTTCATCAGTAATACAGTGAAGGACCAAATGCTGTGAGTCCACCTGTCCACCTAGTATTTTCCCATCTGTCTCTCCACCTATCCTGTTCCTGGAACCTGGAGCAAAAAACCACCAAACTGCTGGAGAAACTGGACGACTCAAGCAGCATCTGTGGAGGCAAAGGTTGATGTTTTGGGCCAATACAGGAATGAGACAGGGGGGAGTGGATAACCTGAACGTAGAATATTCAATGTTCACACCATGGCTTGTAAGTGAAGGAGGAAATGTTGTCTCCGTTTCTCTGTCTGCCTTTTTGCCATGTATCCATCTCACAACCTGTCCATTCATCGGTATATCTAAGGGTCGAGTGGGGCTGCCCCGCCTGCAGCTGTTTGTCCTTTCACCCTTTTTTTTAATTTTTAGTGTGTTGAAAATTTTTGTTTTGGAATTCTAGTCTTTTTATGTGGGGGGTGGGGGCGGGGGGGGGAGGGGAAGGGGGAAACTGTATTTCTCAGTCCCTACCTGGTTGGAGATTCGGTTTTCCTCCGAGCCGCATCTTCGCCCCTTCCTCGCGGCCGACCAACGGGACTGGAGCGGCGTTTCGTGCCGGGAGCGGCCGGAACCTCAGTTTCGGCAGTGGCGCAGCGCTGAAGTACCAGCGCGGAGCGGGCGATGCCTTACCCGGGTCGCCGTGTGGTAAGCTCCGGACTGCTGTGACCGCCGACTCCTACATCGCGGAGCTGTGGTCACGGGGCGTCCAGCTGCGGGCGGCGCTGGGTTTAAACGCCGCGGAGCCTGGGATCTCTCGCCGAGGTCACCAGTGTCGGAGCGCCGACCAGCGCGGCCTGTGGACTTCGGGAGCCGCGGGCTGTGGGGAGGAAGCGGCCATTCCAGACACTCCAAGCCGTTGAAGAGTGTTGAAGAGCTCCATCATCCGGCGAGAGGGCCTGTAACATCGGGCCGCTGTCTCTGAGACTGCGGAGGCCTCAATAGGCCCGACTATGAGTGAACAAGAGGAAGCGGACTGGACTTTGCTGCCTTCCCTCACAGTGGGAACCATTGTTGGGGATGTTTTTATGTTCAATGTTACATTCTGTAATGTTGTGTTTTATTTTTATTGATGTGCTGCAAATGGCAACTCAAATTTCACCGCACCAATCGGTGTACGTGACGATAAATGTCCGTTGTCCTTTAGCGCCAATCTCGCTCTCTCTGCTTTTATTTATTTCCCTGTACATTTATCCAACTCTCTGCATCTGTTTGTCCATCAATCCATCAAATGTATCATTTGTGTGTCTGAGTCTATGTCTCTGTAAAGATGCTGCAAGGAAGATTTTTCATTGTACCTGTGGCTTACTGTTGTGCAATAAACTCGACTATCTATTTGTCTGTCTGTCACTCAATCCGTATCATCTATATCGCTATATACCTGGGTATCTGTCTCCTCAGTAGACAAAAATACTGGAGAAATTCAGCGGATGAGGCAGCATCTAAGGAGCAAAGGAATAGGTGACGTTTCAGGTCGAGACCCTTCTTCAGACTGATGTGAGGGTGTGGGGGGGGGGGGGGCGGGGGGCGATATATTTCTCTATCTATATATCTGTTGGTCTCTGTTGTTCTGTCTATCTAGCTATGTACTTATATCTGTATATTTATCCCCCCATGTATCTGCTTATGTATTGTATACATCTATCTATATCTATCTAGCACTGATCTGCACCAACCTTAATCCTACCTCAGCTATGAGCGCTATGGGCTATCTCTTGAATTATCATGGACTTGTATCCTAATTGTATTTTTGCACTAATATCTTGCACACTTTTTATTTTGCACTAACTCTTATATGTTTCTATGTTCTCCCAGTACATGTACCTGTGATGCTGGTACAGCAAGACTTTCACGGTGCATGTACCTTACTGCACTTTACAATAAACCTGACGTGACCTTTATTCAAGAAAGAATTAAGGGCCTGTCCCACTTGGGCGACCTAATCCATGAGTTCTGGCGAGTTTGCCCTTGACTCATATTCGCAGCATGGTCGACACGAGGTCCTAGGAGGTCTTTGTAACTCTCCGTCACGCTCGAGAGTGATCTCCGTGTACACGAGGCCTCAGCTAGGTCACGACGTATTTTTCAACATGTTGAAAAATGCCCGCGAGTAAAAAAAGGTCGCCGTGGAAAAAATTGATACTTTTTTTACTCGTAGGTTTAGTCGTAGTAGGTCGTAGTAGATCGGCATGTTGGTGGTAGGTAATCGACTTGGTGTGACAGCCCCTTTAGGCTAGTTCTTCCAGCTAATGCAGATGTTTTGCCCATGAGTACAAGATCTAATCCCAGCTCATTCCCAACCCCTGCAGCATCCTAACATTCTGTAAATCACAAAGTCATCCAACTTTGAGAGAACCCAATTTATAAATCCCGATTTATGGGATTCTGCTGCAGAAATTGTCTTTGATAGAAAATATGAATCGTCTAAGCACTTTCTGTGCTTTAAAATGTCCTTCCTTCTTTTCACAGTGACTCTTACTGTAAATGTGTACTGGGATCAGAGGAAACCACCAAGTTTTATTTGTTTATTTAATGTTTATATTAACCCGCTCCATCCGCAAGCCTTCCGCCAGCTAATTTACCAAAAGCCCACACTTGTCAAGTGTAATCAAAACAATAACTTCCTAATTACAGTAAAACTAAATGGATAAGCAAATTAATTTGGCATCTTATACAACCGCAGTATATCCCCAAGTGCTTTACAGCCAATTAAGTAATTTTGAGCTGCCTTCACAATTATAATATAGAAAGTATGACAACCAGTTAGTGCATAACAAGGTCCCACAAACTGAACACATAATGACCAGATGATCTGGTTTTAGTGACACTGCTTGAGATTGTGAATGATCAGGGCGTGTACAACCTCCAGTTGAGGAAGAGTCATGTCGTGCATCTCATGTGATTGAGCTTGGCTCCATATACCTCTTTCTGTGTGTGTGTGTTTGTATGTGTGTGTGTGTGTGTGTGCGTGTGTGTGTGTGTGTGTGTGTGTGTGTGTGTGTGTGTGTGTGTGTGTGTGCGTGTGTGTGTGTGTGTGTGTGTGTGTGTGCGTGTGTGTGTGTGTGTGCGCGTATGCGTGTGCGTGTGCGTGTGCGTGCGTGTGTGCGTGCGTGTGTGCGACTATGCGTGTGTGTGTGTGTGCGTGTGCATGTATGCGTGAGCGTGTGTGTGTGTGCGTGTGCGTGTGTGTGTGTGCGTACGCGTGTGTGTGTGTGTGCTCACAGGAAGCTACGTCCTATTTAAATATGGCATGAAGAACACTCAGCCAGTGAGGCACACTCGCTCACACCCACAGGAGTACTTCACACACCCATTCATTCACACACCCAGGCATAGGCACAAGCACTCACACTCACACACACACATACACACACTCACACATCCACGGGCAAGTGCACTTGTGCACACATGCATTGACAGGGTGTGTTGATCAGCATGTGAGTAAGGTTGACTGGGTATGGGACCATGCTTGGTTGACCGGGTTTGTGTGAAGGCAAGTGTTCTTTACGTCACATTTGAATAGCTTCCTGCCTGCAGATGCAACAATGGGCCAGGTTGTGGGAACCCGGCGAGAATTTGCAATCATTTGCCGAAAGATTTTTGTTCTCCAGATACAGGCCTTTAATGCCAGACATGTTGCTGGCTAGAAGTCCTGTCAAGCAATTCACTCCCGTTTACAATTAAATTTCTTACAATTAAAATCTGCCTTCTCAAAGAACTGTAAGATTATAAATTGAGGAGGATTAGTTGGAAATGGATTCTGTAATCCTGTCTTTGTAACTGAAACAGATGACTTTATTTAGTGGTTTAAGCTTTATGTAAGTAATTTTCTTGGTGGGAGTATGGGAATTACTTTGTTCCACAGCACACTTACTCCACTGTCTACAGTAATATTTAACTTTGCGAGCAGACGGAGGATCTCCATTTGGTGAACAGAGTTAAGGGCCTGTCCCACTTACGTGATTTTCTTCGGCAACTTGCCGGCACCCATCATAGTCGCAGCAGGTCTCCGGAAATTTTCAACATGTTGAAAATCCAACGGTGACCTGAAAAAGGTACGACTCTTTGGGCAATTACTCACGACCAAACAGGCGACATGGATTGATTCCTTGAGATAGGAAGGGAAATCTGGATGGTTGGTCTTACATTAGCTCATATTAGCTAGAGTTCTGAAAAGTAAGAAGGAGCCGCTTTGAAACATACAACATTTTGATGGAACAGAACAGAGTAGATACAGGAAGGATTTCCCTGACAGTGAGGAAGGCCAGAACCAGGGTTACAGCCTAAGGGCAAGGGGAAGGCTATTTAGGGCTGAGATATGGAGAAATGTCTTCATCCTGAAATGAAGATCCAAAATTCTTTCTACGGGAGATAGTTGAATTCTGGAAGGAATGAGAAACAGTTCTAATGGCCAAAGAAGTCAAGGGTTATGGAAGTGGGGGAAGCAGATCAGGGGACTGAATTTGAATGTTCAGCTACGATCAAATTGAATGGTGGTTAAACAAAAGTGCTGGAGGAACTCAGCAGGTGAGGCAGCATCTATGTAGCGAAGGAAATAGACACCGTTTCGGGCCGAAACCCTTCTTCAGACTGATGTATGGTGGGAGGGGGGGGGGGGGGGGGGAGATGAAAGGTGAAAGGAAGAGGAGGAGCCCGAGGGTTGAGGGAGGGCTGAGAAGGGGAGGAGACAGCAAGGGCTATCAGAAATTGGAGAAGTCAATGTTTATGCCGCTAGGGTGCAGACTGCCCAAGCGGAATATGAGGTGCTGCTCCTCCAATTTCCGGTGGGCCTCTCTCTGGCCATGGAGGAGGCCCAGGACAGAAAGGTCGGAGTCAGAATGGGAGGGGGAGTTGAAGTGCTGAGCAACACGGGGAAATCAGGTTGGTTAATGCGGACCGTGCGGAGGTGTTCGGCGAAACGACCGCCAAGCCTACGCTTGATCTCACCGATGTAGATCAGCTGGCATCTAGAGCAGCGGATGCAATAGATGAGGTTGGAGGAGATGGTGAATGGTGGAGCAGGATCAAAATGATGAAGGTCCTATTCCTACTCTCTATCTTCTATGCTTCTATGTTTCTATCCCGCTGCTCTCATCCTGCTTCTAGTCCTACAATCATCTTTTCTACATAGAACATAGAGCAGTACTTCACACGGAAGGGTCCTTCAGTCCACAGCATCCATATCGAATATGAAGTCAGGTTAAACTCATCTCCTCTGCTTGCTTGTGACCCATATCCCTCTGTCCCCTGCATATTCAAGTGCCTCTGTAAAGATCTGAGAAAGGATCCCAATCCAAAACTTCACCTATTCTTGTTCTCCTGAGGTGCTGCCTGACCCACTGAGTTACTCCAGCACTTTGTGTCTTTTTTTGTATATGTAAAAGCCTCTTAAAAGCCACCACCATATCTGCTTCCACCAGCACCTCCAGCAGCATGTTCCAGGCACCTCCACCCCTCTCTGTGTAAAATACAGAGTACTATGTTTATATATTCTACGGGGCTGCTGCAAGTAAGAATGTCATTGTTCTGTTAGGGACATATGACAATAAACCACTCTTGAACTCTTGAAACTTCCCTCTACACATACCCTTTGAACTTTGAACCTCTGTTGAGGCTATGCACTCTAGTCTTTGACCTTGCCACCCTGGCTAAAGCGTTCTGGCTGTCGAATCTTTCTCATTCTCTCATAGATTCTGCCAACGCTCACTTCTATTTTCTGATCTTTTCTACTGCTCCAATCAGCCTCCGATCGCCAACCCCAGTCCTGTATGTTCCAGTTTAGTTTATTGTCACCTGTACCGAGGAACAGTGAAAGATTTTATTGTGTGTTATCCAGAAAGACAAGACATGATTACAATCAAAAGTAGACAAAAAGTGCCGGGGAATCTCAGCGGGTGAGACAGCATCTACGGAGAGAAGGGTTTCAGGTCTCGACCCAAAACGTCACCTATTCCTTTTCCCCATAGATGCTGCCTCACCCGCTGAGTTTCTCCACTTATTTTTGTCTACTTTCAATTTTTCCAGCATTTGCTGTACCTTCTTAAACAAATGATTACAATCAATCCATTTACAGTGTGTAGCTACATGATAAAGGAATAATGTTTAGTGTGAGGTAAAGCCAGTAAAGTCTGATCAAGGATAGTGCAAGGGTCATCAATGTGGTAGATGGTAGTTCAGCACTGCTCTCTTGTTGCGGTAGGATGGTTCAGTTGTCTGATAACAGTTGGGAAGAAACTGTCTCTGTATCTGGAGGTGTGCATTTTCACACTTCTGTACCTTTTGCCCGATGGGGGGGGGGAGAATTGGGAATGGCCAGGGTGTGACTCATCCTTGATTATGCCGCGGGCCTTGCCGAGGCAGCGCGAGGAATAATTGGAGTCAATGGAAGGGAGGTTGGTTTGTGTGATCTTCTGGGCTGCGTCCACAATTGGCTGCAATTTCCTGCGGTCTTGGATGGAGCTGTTCCCAAACTAAGTTGCGAGGCATCCTGATAAAATGCTTTCTATGGTGCATGTCCTGGAGCAGGCTAGTTCCAGGCTGTGGGGCTGCGTGATCAGTGAAGCACTGTGTGCAACGTCCCATGGAATCGTTCTCCAACTTGCAAGTGGGCAGATCGCAACCAAGCCAACTCCCTGACTCCTGTCTGCTCTCCGCAGCTTGACGTCAAGTTCAACACTAAATCTTTCATTAACAATCAGTCAACTTTGACTTGGAAGGCAAAATCTTATTCAGGAATTGAAATTAGCCCTGGGGAAGTGAAGAAAATATATTGGCATATTAATAATCTTCCAGCCACTTTTCTTGGCCTTCAAGAATTTTCAGCCTAAGAAAGAAAAAAATCCTGAACATTCTAATATCTTAAAGGGTGAACAAAATGTGCGGAAGCTCAATATCATCTTCTGTCAGTGAGCTCAGCAACTTTGAATGCTAAATTATCCTGTTAGTCAAAACCATGAATACTTGGAATAGAACATCAGACAACATTTGAACACAGTTAAACGGACATAACCTTCAAATGAATAAAGCACTGATATTCTCTGGATGGAGGAGAATCCCAGCTCATAAGCAAAGCATGCAAAGGTAACTTCCTTATGGAATCAATTTGATCTCCCGTGGACCAATCTGTAAACCCAACTGTGCCACGTCCAAATCCACACGCAAAATGCTTCCTTCCCTCAATGACCCTGGGGAGAGGTCTTCATAGATACTGTTCTTGTTCCCACAGTTCAACTGCAAATCATTAATGGAATGCAAAGGAAAAAGTGCTCACCAGCTTATTTGAGGTATTCCCATCGCACCTCGAGCTGTCTATTGTATTATTTGTCCACTTAACTTGCTTCTAGGTGCCTTGTACATTTTCCTTCTTCATTTTAACCCTGCAAAGAGGTATCTCAACACATGTTGGAGGAGCAGATTTGATCAGTTTGGCCCATTGATTATAAAGGGACATGGCGTATGGAGAACCCAGCTCAGCTGGTTGATACAAGTATTTATGTCAAGGAAGGAACTGCAGATGCTGGTTTAAGACAGAAGATAGATACAAAATGCTGGAATAACTCAGCTGGTCAGGCAGCATCTCCGGAGAAAAGGAGTAGGTGACGTTCCAGGTGGGTATACTACTTCGGAAAGTCTGAAGTAGGATTCCGACCTGAATTGTCCACCACTCCTTCTCTCCAGAGATGCTGCCTGACCTGCTGAGTTTCTCCAGCATCTTGTGCCTATACAAGTATTTATGTTCCACCTGACATCTCCATTTGCTTTGCATAAGGTTATGAACTATTGTCCTGGCCGATATCGGCTTTACAATCAACATCAGACAATGCTTGTCCGCCCACGCAGCATTTATGGAAGTTTGGTGTTTAGATTGTCCGGCAGGTTTCTAGATTGCAATGAGTCATAGAGTCATCCAGCATGGAAACAGGCCCTTCAGCCCAACTTGCCCACACCGACTAACATGCCCCATCTAAAAGTCCCAGCTGCCTGTGTTGCCCCATTTCTCTCTGAAGCTATCCTATCCATATACCTGCCCAAATGTTTCTTAAACATTGTAATAGCACCTGCCTCAACTACTGCACCTCCTCTCGCAGCTCGTTTCTTGTTCCTACCACCCTTTGAGTAAAAAAAGTTGCCCTTCAGGTTCCTATTAAATCTTTCCCCCTCACCTTAAAACTTAATTCCTTGATGAGAAATCCCTTCAGGTGTCTTGAGTTTGGGGCGGCACGATGGTGCAATGGTAGAGTTTCTGCTTTACACCGCTTACAGCACCAGAGACCCGGGTTCGATTCTAGCGACGGGTGCTGTCTGCACGGAGTTTGCACGTTCTCCCCGTGACGTACGTGGGTTTTCTCCTAGAACTTCGATTTCCTCCCACACTCCAAAGACGACGTACAGGTTTGAAGGTTAATCGGATTGGTATAAATGTCAAAATTGTCCCTAGTGCGTGTAGGGCAGTGTTGGCAGTGTTGGCGTGTGGGGATCGCTGGTCGGTGCCGACACGATGGGCTGGAGGGACGGTTTCAACGCTGTATCTCTGAACAAAACTAAAGTGAACAGGCGCTCTACAAATGCACCTCTATCATTCATTTCTTTATTGTGAGGAATTTCTCAAAGGTTCTAGCGCACGTTCTCCGTGGATTTGGGGTTCCCCTTCCCCATGTACCTCTGTGTTAAGGTGAGTATCCGGCAACTGCCAAGAGCGTTGCTTTCTCTTTAAAGATTCCTGGCCATTTTCTTTTGCCAATAATCTGCGCAGCAGGGTCAGTGGGCAGCCGTCTGCTTGCTGGGAGATTTGACTGGCAGTGGGTATTGCAGCACGGGCTTTGATGTGGAATGTTATCAGGATTTATTCAAGTGCAAGACTAGGTTAATATTTCAGCTTGTATATATCATGAAAAGGGACTTAAAATATATCACAAGAGTAGCTCCATTCAGAGATAAGCTCAAAGAGCTTAGTACACTAAAGCATGCAGAATATATGGCATTGAGCAGGCCATTCAACCCAACCACCCTCTGCTAGCCTTTGTACTCCAATTCTGCATCCCCCAGTCTTCCCTACCCCTCCTCCATCAGTATATCCCTCTATTCCTTGCCCTGTATTTGATTCCCCTGTGATATATAGCTAGTCTGCCTCACCTTTTCATAAGTGATAGGTGCTGAATTAGGCCATTCGGCCCATCAAGTCTACTCCGCCATTCAATCATGGCTGACCAATCTCTCCCTCCTAACCCCATTCTCCCGCCTTCTCCCCATAAAACCTGACACCTTTTATATGGACCATTTGCTTCAAGCATTCCCTTTCGCAGAGACAGACACAAAGTGCTGGAGCAACTCAGCGGGTCAGGCAGCATCTCTGGAGAAAAGTGACATTTCGGGCCAGGACTCATTTGCAGGCTGATTGTTGTCGAAGGGGAAAATACTGGAAGCAACAAAAAGATGCAGGACAAATCCAGGTCGGCAACCGATGACCTCAGGGGAGGAGGTTCCCTGATAGGCTGGTTGTTAGGTGGAGAGAGGTGTGGGCCCAAGGAGGATATACAGTTGTGAACTGCGGAGCTAGTTCATGGCCTTCTCTACCCAACAATCTGCCTATCAGGGAACCTCCTCGCTTGAGGTCATCTGTTGCCAGCCGTGATTTGTCCTGTATTTCTCACTCCCAGCTTTGCCTCGCTGTCCTAACTACAATCGATCTGAAGAAGGATCCCGAAACCTCACCTATCCATTTTCTCCACAGATGCTGCCTGATCCGCTGAGTTTCTCCAGCATATAGAACATAGAAACATAGAAAAATAGGTGCAGGAGTAGGCCATTCGGCCCTTCGAGCCTGCACCGCCATTCAATATGATCATGGCTGATCATCCAACTCAGTATCCTGTACCTGCCTTCTCTCCATACCCCCTGATCCCTTTAGCCACAAGTGCCACATCTAACGCCCTCTTAAATATAGCCAATGAACTGGCCTCAACTACCTTCTGTGGCAGATAATTCCAGAGACTCACCACTCTCTGTGTAAAGAATGTTTTCCTCATCTCGGTCCTAAAGGAATTCCCCCTTATCCTTAGACTGTGACCCCTTGTTATGGACTCCCCCAACATCGGGAACAATCTTCCAGCATCTAGCTTGTCCAACCCCTTAAGAATTTTGTAAGTTTCTATAAGATCCCCCCTCAATCTTCTAAATTCCAGCGAGTACAAGCCGAGTCTATCCAATCTTTCCTCATATGAAAGTCCTGACATCCCAGGAATCAGTCTGGTGAACCTTCTCTGTACCCCCTCTATGGCAAGGATGTCTTTCCTCAGATTTGGAGACCAAAACTGTACGCAATACTCCAGGTGTGGCCTCACCAAAACCCTGTACAACTGCAGTAGAACCTCCCTGCTCCTATACTCAAATCCTTTCGCTATGAATGCTAACATACCATTTGCTTTCTTAGCATTTCATGTCTGTCTTGAGTATTAACAAACATCTGCAGTTCCTTTTTTTAATTAATCACCATCGCAGCATTGTTTTGTGATGCCTGGGGAAAAAAGGTTTTGTGAATTTGCTATTTGAGTATCGAGTAATATTTTATATTAATAACTTTTGGCTTTGGTTTTCTCTGCAAATGGAAACAGTGTTTGGAACAATTCAGTTTACAAAGACCGGCATTAAGTTCCCCTCTCCTTCCCTCCAACGCTTCTCTTAAGACAAAATACACTTTCATCCATTCCTGATGGACATAAGCTTGGATTTCTGGTGAGAGTCTCATGAATCACTCCCCCAGCTTCCCCATCTCCCTTTAACAACATAAGTGTGGGACAACGCATATGGGATAACGAAAAGTCAACCAATTTCAGCAATGCTTTCTGGCATTATTATATTGACAGCAAAGCGACACAAACTAGTGGGAGGACCTGCATTGCAATGCATTTGGACAAAGGAGAGAAAAGTGTCAGCAGAAATTGTTTGCAGAATGGATGTAAAATGTCCCATTAAGCTACTTGTACGACATCAAGACGGGTCTCCCTCTGTACACAACAAGGTCTCTCCTTGTCCTGTACCGTATCTATTCCCTGACCAACACATAACAATGTGTTTAAGAAAGAACTGCAGATGCTGGAAAAATCGAAGGCAGACAAAAATGCTGGAGAAGCTCAGCGCATCTATGGAGCGAAGGAATAGGTGACGTTTGGCCGAGGTATCAGACGGCAGTCACGGTAATATAGAAACATAGAAAGTAGGTGCAGGAGTAGGCCATTCGGCCCTTCGAGCCAGCACCGCCACTCAATATGATCATGGCTGATCATCCAGAATCAGTCCCCTGCCCCTGCTTTTTTCCCGTATCCCTTGAACCAGTTAGCCTTGAGAGCTTAATCTAAGACTCTCTTGAATAACTCTCTCAGTCAACAGACACCTGCACTTGTTTGTAAAATGAAACTCGATGAGAACAAGTGTGAAAGGGGATTAGAAAGGTCAAGAAGAAGTCTGAAGAAGGGTCTCGACCAGAAACGTCGCCCATTCCTTCTCTTCAGAAATGCTGCCTGTCCCACTGAGTTACTCCAGCACTTTGTGTCTATCTATTGTCTGTTATTGCCTGGATGAAATGATGTGAAGATATATAAGAGAGACAGACGTCAGGTAAACCTTTGGTTCATTCATCAGGGCATTGAGTCTGAGACTCGAGAAGTCATGTTGCAACGTTATAAGAGTTTGGTTCGGCCATATCTGGAGTATTGTCTGCATTTCTGGTCGCCCCATTGAGGTTTTGGAGAAAGTGCTGAAGAGATTTTTGAGAATGCTGCATGGATTAGAGAGAATTAGCTATAAAGAGAGGTTGAACAAGCATGATTCTTTTTTTATGGAGTATCAGAGGTTGAGGAGCGATCTGATAGGAGTATATATTTATTTTTGAACTGCAGTTGTAAGTTCATAAGTGATAGGAGCAGAATTAGGCCATTCAGCCCATCAAGTCTACTCCGCCATTCAATCATAGCTGATCTATTTTTCCCTTTCAACCCCATTCTCCTGCCTTCTCTGCATAGCCCCAGACACCCGTACATTTTGTGATCAATGGTTTTCTTGCTTGTGGAGAACTTGTTGGTTTGAGTGTGGACCTTGCGGGTCAAGGCTGCGGCTGGACCTGGTGTTGGCTGTGGTGCGGTGGTCGCACCCTCAACTCCAGGCAGGCGGCTTTGTTCGCTCTGCTACTACAGGGACTTGTGCACACCATCCATGCTGTGTGGCTAACGTGGTGGTGAGAACAATGCTCCTGTCTGGGCGAGAGTAACGTGCCAGAGTGGAAAAAAGGCAGTGGTTTGGAATGTTACTGTGTGTTAATGTATCGATTGTGTGAGCGGATGTGCATGCGTGTGCGTGTGAGTGTGTGTGCGCACATGTGAGTGTGTGTGTGCATGCAATTGTGTGTGTATGTGAGTATGCGTATGCATGTGAGTGTGTGTGTGTGTGCATGTGAGTGTATGTTGGCATGTGTGTGTGCATGAGAGTGTGTGTGTGCATGTTAGTGCGTGTGTGCATGTGAGTGTGAGTATGCATGTGAGTATGCGTGTGTGAGTATGTGAGTGAGTGTGCATGTGTATGTGTGTGTGAGCGCGTGTATGTGTGTGTGTGCATGTGCGTGTGAGTGTGAGCTTGGTTGTGTGTGAGTGTGGGAGTATGTATATCTCTGGAATGTACGTGTGTATGTGGCAATGACCCTGTCTGGAATGTGTGTTGTTCTATTGACCAGCCGAGATGACTGAAAGCACAGCTTCCCAAATCCATCAACTCTGACCCAACTTCCCTCCTCTCTCCTGGTGGAAGCTCAAAATGATCAATTCACTTCGAGGTTTTGCTTGAGTGGCTGCGCTAATTGACACAAATTTAATGTATGATGATGCCAAACATTGCAGCAGAACTGGGGGGCGACTTGTCTGGAAATATTCGATTGCAACAAAGCCTACATAAGCGGTGAAAGGGTTAAGAAAAATTACTTGCACCTGTTTCAAATTTTCTCACATAGCTGAGTGCCCGGGGAGGAGGTTAGCGTGGGGGAGGGAGCGGATGGAAGGAGAGTGCGTTGTATCATGGAATGCAAACAATCGAGGGGAGGAAACGAGAATCACATCAATGGGCGAGACTGTATGAACACAACAGCAGCGGGCAACATAAAAGATAACCCTCACATTTCCTTGTCGTATGTGCCAGGCTGCTTTAGGATTAACCTTTCTTCCTTAAACCCTGCATAATTAAAGATAATATCACGGGCTGTCGGAATGAACTGGCTCTCGCCTAGCGCGAAGGAGGAGAGGCAGGCCAGACAGAAATACAATAAAAAATGCACCAGTTTTAAGGTCAAGACTGAGCCCTCAGGGTCTTTTCTAGTTCACAGACAATCCCCCAGTCAGCAGGGCAGTCTGGTAATAAAATGCGTGACCTCCGAGGCAGCAGAGAGCCCATACTTCAACCATGCCCCACTAGCTCTCTCTGAAGAGAAAATAAATTCTCTTCTTCATTATTAAAACACCACCAGCCAGCCTGGTAACACATATGCGTTATATACATTCAGATCAAGCAGTAGTCATTTTATCTCCGTCTATTTATTTATATCTACATCCTCTTTATAAGCATGTATGCGTGTGTTTGTGCGTGTATCTATCTTTCTGTCTAGCATCGATCTACCTCAGTGAACGAGCTGCGCCCATCACAGACCCTGCACTGCGGAATTTGAAGCATTGCTTCCTGCTTTCAGCAGCTTCCTGGGGAAAGAAACTGCAGATTTTCTTACACAATGCCCGTTACTTTCATCCTCAGCCTTTGGTATTGATATCTTGGTATTTATTTATTAAAAAAGTCTCCCTTTTCTCTTCTGCAGCATCACTGACGTGGCCCTGGTGAAATTAGTCCACATCTGATTGCATTTTTTTGTCTCAGTAAGGATGAGGGATAATTTTATAATCAATCCCGCACAATCATAAAACATGTCATGTCAGGAATGTTACCAATGATACGTGATTTCTATGTTGATCTTTCAGGATGCGGGCATCACTGGCAAGACCTAATTGCCCTTGAGAACGAGACGGAGAATGACGACAGTCTATCTGGTGAAGGCAACGCCACTATAGCGCGGGCTGCCCTGTGATGCTACACACTACAATAACTGAATGACTTTCGCATTTTCACTGCACTGAGGTTGGACTACAAGCAGCAAAGCAACAATTGTTTCTTTGGATAGACACAAAAAGCTGGAGTAACTCGGCATCTCTGGAGAGAAGGAATGGGTGACGTTTCGGTTGGAGACTGGTTTATTTGGAGTCTAGTCTTCCGGAGATTCCAATGGTCCCATCAACGTGGGTACTTTTGCCGTTAGGGGCTGTGTTGTCAACCAACGCCAAAACCGTGTTTGCAAATCTGTCATTGCAAGATTACACAAGGGCCAAGTGGCTTCTAAGGCCCATGAGTGAAAGATCCCAGTGAGAACACTTTACCTTGCTCTAAATGCTATTCCCTTATCAGGTATCTATACACTGTAAACGGCTCGACTGTAATCATGTATTGTCTTTCTACTGACTGGGTAGCACGCAACAAAAGCTTTTCACTGTACCTCGGTACATGTGACAATAAACTAAACTGTAAACTGTCCTCCAAGCATACTTGCTGACGCTTATATTTAACTCCAGCAATAAAATTGTTCTCTCTGAAAAGGCCATCGTAATAAATTGGTGGTGCCTTTGATGCAAGAATTAATTTTGGAAAAATATAAAAATATTTCAACCAGTCAGCTATGGGAGTGTGAACTGCTTGCTTTTGAATAGGTGTGCCAGTCGTATATAGGGAATAGGTTCTGGTCAGGAAATTTCTAATCAATGAACTACCATTCACAGTTAATGCTGAAACTGAAATATTTAACGTTGAAACAATTCATTAATTAACATGGCATCTCATTAGCCAGTGAAGCTATTCAGCTGCATTGATCTGACCTTTTATTGATCCACAAGAGAACCAGTCACCCAGTGGGCAAACTAAACTCAGAGTGCAAACAACATCACGCCGTTGCAATGTGCCCACTCGAATATTCTGTGTTCCTCTGGGCAATCTGTCTTTCCCTTCCTCGAAAACTCCAGTACTCTGCTGCCTGTATTTATCTTGCATTTGCTCATCCATCTGTTTAAATCTCTTGATCTGGAAGAATGAAAGATGACTTGATTGAAGCACACCAGATACTCGGAGATCTTGATAGGGAGAATGTGGAGAAAATGTTTCCTCATTTGCAAGAACGTTTAGGAGGGATGATGGTTTAAAAACAAGGAACGACCCATTTAAAGCAGACTTGATCCCTCTTCCTCAAAGAGCATGGACATAGCATCCTTGAATAATTCTAAGGCAGAGCACAGGTTCTTGACCAACATTAGACGGGAATGCAAGAACTGAGGTTACGGTCTATCAGTCGTGATCTTGGGGTGGAAGATTGCAACCTTCACGTGGTCCGCCCTGTTTCGACTAATGCAATCAACTTGACGTGAACAAACGGAAGATCAAATAGAACAAGTTGTCCAACAACTTTAGGCTGTGCACGCTACACACAAGAAGAAGAAGTCATGATCTTAAGGGATGACGGAACAGTCTCCACGGGTCGAGTCCTATTTCACACAACCATACGTTTGTATGTTGTACAATTCCCTACTTCTACCCCACTCAATCCCTCTCATTTCTTTCAATCCCACCCCTGCAAGATTTCCTCATCAGCGGTTCTGACCTGTTGGTCATTGCCAGTTTTAATTACTGCCATTGTTTTTCACTGAGTTCTAGAACTCCCTATCTAACCCTTTCTCTCATTCCTGCTTCCCTCATTGAAGATGCCCATTTAAAGCTACCACCGAATAATATTTCAGTCACCTATCTTAAGACATACTCATGTCGCGAAGCCACTTGGGTCGACATTAAAAGAATGAACGTCATTGCTGCGTTACGCTGACACTTGAATCTGTCTGAGTAAAACAACGATCTGTTTCACATGGTTGGACCAGAGAGAAAACTGTCTTCCAACATCCTCTCCAAACTGCAATACAATGTCCGTTTAAACATTATTCAACATTATTTATGCATCAGATAGTTTAAATCTCATACATAGTTAAATATTTTATGTATGTCTATACATACCACCATGAACTTCCAGTCCTTTAAAGATTGTACTTTGTTCAAAACCTTCAGGAAAAAATCCATCGATTAACAGAGCAGCCCAAAAGATCAATATTCACTAAGAAACTGGAGATTAAATATTGATTTATTTTTCCACAATGACAATGAACCCCGACATCCTGTAGATGGACATGGTGCATGTCTGGCCTTTCCAATTCTGCCATTTAGTCTTTGCTGTGATTGGTTTCCGGACATTACCACATTGCACCTTCCACCTGCATTTAATTTACTACCGAGACAGCTTCCCTGTGAGCGAGGTTCAGCCAGGGTTCATCAGGTTAATTATGAGCAGCCATCTTTGAGAGATGATTGAAACCACAACAGAAGGCCTTTGGGTTCCTCAGCCGTTTTTGAAGGCCCTCCAATACTGTCCTATTCCCTCCGAATCTGGGACTTGCTGAGACCACAAACCAAAGGCCACCAGACATCTGAACCTCTCAGTCAAATGGTCATTCGTGGAAACGTGTACAGCTGCGTACAGATGTTTCTACTAGATCTTTCTTCAAGTAATCAATTCTGAATCCAATTGTCTTACACTCTCCGCATAGCTCCATTCCTTTCTTTGCTCCAAACACGTATTTGTCTAGACTTCTGAAAAGAGAGCAAATTGCCAATATATATGGATTGCTAGCTTGCTTGGCTAACTGTAAGTCCCCCAGTGTGTGATATGTGGTGGGATCAAGGGGGCAGTGGTGGAGGGGGATGGGAATAAGGAGAGAATAAAATGGGTTAGGGTTGGATCAATGTATAAGTGGATGCTTGATGGATAGTGCAGACTAACTGGGCTGAAGGGCCTATTTACATGCTGTATCTCTCTTTCTCTCCCTTTCTCTCTCTATCTCTCTCTCTCTCCCTCTCTCTATGATTTCATCACTTTATGACAAATCTACCAATGTTCACTTGTGTCACACAACAAAACTGACAACAATGTCAGGACGTGCATGCGTGCAGTTTAACATGGAAATCCTCACATCGGTTTCTGCAGCTTTTATCATGGAATCACGAGAGAACACTAGGCTACTTATGAACTGTGAAGATATTGGTTCTGAGTGCCTTGTTGGGAACTTATCTTGTCATAAACATCTGATTTGATGTTGTCTATTGTAATTCCCTCAAATGCATATTTAATAATACATGGGGTCTAATTTGATTTGTGAAGAACTCCCTTGTTCTCCAAGGTAATGCCAAAGTCATAGGTAGACAAAAGTGCTGGAGAAACTCAGCGGGTGCAGCAGCATCTATGGAGCGAAGGAAATAGGCAATGTTTCGGGACGATTGTCTACAACGTTTGTCTACCTTTGATTTTCCAGCATCTGCAGTTCCTTCTTAAACATAATGCCAAAGTCATGACGTGCACTCTCTCAGAACAATGCCAGACTTCTTGCCTTTAGAATTTGAACTATTAGCTCTCTGGCACCAAGTAGAGTGGATACTAATGGCTGAACTGTAACTTATACTTAGAGGGACCGAGCTTTTGTACAAGTAATTTGCAAAGTAGCAAACTAATAACGTCTCAAACCTTGGGGTGGAGTAACTCATGTCAATTGCAGAACAAATATCAACTTGGATTACTTAGACTGAGAATCATGAATTTAACAATTTGTATTTACATCACATCTTTAAGGGCCTGTCCCACTTACATGACTTTCTCGGCGACTGCCGGCTCCCGTCATAGGTCGCTGAACATTTTCAACATGTTGAAAATCCAGCGGCGACCAGAACAAGGTACGACTCTTTGGGCGACTACTCACGACCAAACAGGCTTCACCCCGCGACATGTCGCCTGTATGGTCGTGAGCCGTCTCCACAGTTGCCCAAAGAGACGTAGCGTCTTTCTGGTCGCCGTTGGATTTTCAACATGTTGAAAATTTTCGGCAACCTATGACGGGTGCCGGCAGTCACCGAAAAAGTTGCGTAAGTGGGACAGGCCATTTAGCTTATTAGTGTTTTCCTTAAGCATTGGGACACAGAAAGGAGAAGGACTTGTGACCAAAAATGATGCTAGAAGTAGGTTTCAGGGAAGAAAGATATAGAAGATGATTAGGGAGGGAATTCTAGAGCTGAAAGGTTTGATAGTTTATCAGTAATTGAGGGGGAGCAAGTGACCTGAACTGGAGGAGCATGAAGGTGGTGGGGGATTGTCGGGATGCGTGAGGTTGCACAGACAGGGAAGGTGAAAGTTGACGTTGGAATTAAAATATGGAGACATTTAGAATTGAATGTAACTCTTGAAAACAAAGAACTACTTAGGTCAGAAAATGTAGGGGGTGATAAGGTGTGTAGGAAGGAACTACAGATGCTGGTTTACACTGAAGATAGACACAAAGAGCTGAAATAACTCAGCGGGTCAGGCAGCACCTCTGGAGAGGGTCTTAACCCGAAACGTCACCTATTCCTTTTCTCCAGTGATGCTGCCTGACCCGCTGAGTTACTCCTGCGTTTCGTGTCTATCTTCGGTGATAAGGCGTGGGTGGGTAGAAGATGTATGGATGTTAAGGAGGCTGGAGTTTGGGAGGACAGTCACGGGTGCCATGGAATCACTGGGTCATGAGATAACAAAGGAATGGATGCAAGTTTCAACATCAATTTAATGATTCACATCCACATCCTGGTGAATCACAGGACGCAGTAATGGGAGAAAAATGCATTTCTGTGGGATTTGTTGATGCACTTCCATCCATGTCCAACATTTTTATGATCGCAAATAAGATTAAAACAAATTCAAAGTGAACTTGGGCATTCTATGGTGGTAAGAATATGAGTTGGCACATCTACATCCACAATTGTGTGTTACAAATATGAAAATATCACACCCTCGTCATTATGTGGTGACAGCATTGTGAGACAAGAGCTTTGTATAGTTCTCTTCCCCTACGCTCTCTAAACATACGAAAGGCCATTTTATCTAAGGAATATTTTGCAATACCTTTGCTTTGAGCCAAGACCTTCCCACTGATGTCCTGTTAATATTGTGTGTGCCTGCAATATCATCTGCAGCGAGCACAAGGGTTGATTGTGACTGGGAGGTGTTCAGAGTGGGTGAAAAATCAAGAATTGCCTGATGCAATAATCACCATTGAGGAAATGTGCGTGGTGCAGGGTTATGGACTTGTACGCACACGTTCACCCCATGATGCTACACACCCTCATGTGCAGCCCACCAGAAACTGACAGAGGTTTAAATTCCTACATATGCCCCTGGGTTGCGCTGTGATGCTGCCTGAAGTTGGCTCCACAAAAACCATCTTGGTGCTTGGTGGGAGCCAATGAGAGCATGGGATAAATGAGAGCATGGGATAAATGAACCCCTGTTCAATAAAATAATTGGGTGAATTCTGGAAAAGGGGAGAAATATTTCAGAAGGAAATGATAGAATTTGAGTGGTTTGGAACTTTATATCTGTATATTTCAATGCTGTAAGTATGGGAATAGTAGTTCAAGCAGCACCTCTAAAGAAGGGTCCAAAGTAGGGTTAGACTGGAGTCTGAAGAAGGGTCTCGACTGAAATGTCACCTATTCATTTTCTCCAGAAATGTTTCTCCAGAAATTCTCCTGACCCTCTGAGTTACTCCAGTATTTTGTGTCTACCTTCGGTGTAAACCAGCATCTGCAGTTCCTTCCTACATAATAAGTATGAAGGTTTCATTATTGAAAAAAGATTAAGGTGAAAAGAACAAAAAAGTTGGATAACAATCTACATTCGCCATGGTTCAGTTGACAGTGTGTTCTTGTTTCTGGGTTGGTGAACAGACCAGAGACTCAACACAAACTCTCAGGTGATGCACAGAGGCAGTTGTGAGAGAGTGCTGCTGCGTCAATGTGTGGCTCTCACGGATCAGACGTTAAACCATGGCTTCATCCGTCCCCTTCAATTGATGTAAAAGATTTCCCAAGTCATTATTGTGAAGAGCAGGGGTCCTCTGCGTTCTACTAATATTTATCTTTGCTCAGCCGGTAGAGATGCTATCTCTCAGCACACGTGACCCAGGTTCAATCCCGACCCTGGGCACTGCCTGTGTGGAGTTTGCATGTTCTCCCTGTGACCGTATGGGTTTCCTCCCACAGCCCAAAGACAAGCAGGATTGTGGGTTAGTTGGCCTCTGTAAATCGATGCTAGTGTGTAGGGAGCGGATGTGAAAACGGGATAGCTAAGACGTAATGTCAATGGGTGATCGATGATCGGCGTGGACCCAAGGGGCTGTTTCCATACTTTATATTTCAATCAATCAATCAACAAGCAATCTCATTGCAACAACATTAAAATGGCTCTTTTTTTTTTAAACAAAAATTGTATTCAATGATTAAAAAATAATATTTACACTACAATAAGCCAGAACCCACCACTATAATACAATACAAACATATATCCATAATGAACTACTATCCAACTATGTTACAATCCTTATTGAGGACACACTCAACACCCTGCGGAGCCCAGCGGTCCCGGAGCTCCCCCAGGGTGCCCGTGGACAGGGCGTATTCCCTTTCTAACCGCACCCGGGCACGGACGTAACCCCGGAAAAGGGGCAGGCAGCCGGCGCGGGTGAAGCTCTCCACCGCCTAAAATGGCTCTTTGGTCATGATCACACTTCTCTTTACAAGACCTTGCTGCCCGGACAGAAGGGCTGACCTTACCGCAATGACTATATTTCATTGCCTGTGGCCATTGCATTGCAATGTGGGCAACACAATACAAATGCAGCCTTTAATATAATCGTCTCAACTGGGTCCAGAACAAAGGCACGTTGTGTACAGATATGCATATCACTAAAAATAGTGACACAGGCTCATAAGGCTATAAAAAAACAGTGAGGAGTATATTTAGAGAGAGAGATTGGAAAACAAGAGTTACGTAAAGCTGTTTTTGAATCTTTGCTGGACCAGGCCTGAAAATGCCATGCTCAGTTTGAGCTCAATGTTATCAAGAGGAAATGGAGGAAGGAGAATAGCAAAGATTTACAAGGATGATACCGGGAGTGAGTGTTACATTTATCAGAGAAGATTGAACAAGTTGGGGCCCATCATCTTAAAAAGAAATACTGAGATATGACCTGTAATCAATTCCAATTTGGGGGAGTAAGGATAAGCAATGGTGATACAAATGAAGACAGTTGTTCATAAAGCTAATGTGGATTCCAAAAGAAACGTGTTAACTCAGAGAGCTGGGAACATGATTTTGTTACCTTTCGGAATGGTTGACGTAAATAATATTGATGCACTGAAGGAGATGCTTAGGAACATTTTTGAGAGAGATGTGTAGAGGGTATTCTGGTGTTGTTGGAAGGAGAATACATGAAGCAGAAATACCAGCACAATCCAATTGGCTGATTAGCCTGTACCTATGCTCACAGAGTCACAGAATTACATAGCAAACAAACAGGCCCTTCGGCCCATTGTGTCTATGCCAACCATCATGCATATCTATACTATTCCCATTTGCCTGCATTAATGGCACATGATTCCGTTGCTATTCTGCACGGTGGTGCAGCGGTGGAGTTGCTGCTTATAACACCAGAGCCCCAGGCTCGAGCCTGACTACAGCTGCTTGTCTGTACGGAGTTTTTACGCCCTTATACAAGCTTCGACAACCTTCTTCACTGACAACTGAGCCACCAATTTTGGTGTCAATTGCATACTTACTAATCATGCCACCCAGACTTTCATCCAAATAATGAATACATTTGTGAAACAAGAGAGGACCAAGCACCAATCCCTGAGACACACCCCTGGTCACAGGCCTCCAAACTAAAAGCAACCCTCCAATGCCACCCTCGGCCACCAAGGCAGTTCTTTATCCAAGTTGTTACCTTACTCTTGATGAATGAATTCATACGTTTTTTGGCCAAGTATGTGATCATACAAGGAATTTGCCTTGGTGCTCCGCCCGCAAGTGACAACACAACATACAGCAACAATTAAGAATGACACATAAAACATGAAACATTAATAATAAAACATTATAGTTTAATGGAACATAGTTCCACGTGTTCCAATCTTCTGGACATGCCTAGCATGTGAGACATTGTCAATGTACTTACTAAAGTCCATGTAGACAAACCCCTGAGATGTATCCACCTTCGTGCATTTCAAGACCTCCAATGACTTTATAATGTGGGTATGTTCCAGGATGTTCCTTCCCCTGAACATACTAGTTCCCATGACTTTGTTGGCTTTCTAATTCAAAACTAGGGCTCTGTTCACCAAAACTGATCACCTTTAAAAGATTTCCTTCGAAGCAAGAACAAGTCCAGACGCACATAGCCTTGGGCTAGAAAGCAGTTTAAAAAATCCCCTCTCATTAGATTCCTGTAAGAAAATCTAAAAAGTGAAAACTTCAGCATATTTTCCATGCTTGTGATTACAATGAGTTTTATGTTTCCGAATTCCACCTCCGATATGTAAAAGTTTAAAGATGCATTTGTCACAGTTCCTCTGCACTATAGTAAGCATGAACACATTCCTGCACAAAATCACAGGCTGCATCCTGATCCCTCAGGTCAATTCATGTTGGTTTCTCTTGGTTTTGGTGAGTGTGATTTGTGTGAGAGGGAGAAGGGGGAGAGAGTGGAGTGGGGGGGGGGGGGGGGGGTGGGGGTGGGGGGCGACTTATCATCTCACATTCTGTGAGCATGAATCCAGAAAGCTCAGACAGACTGTAAGATCAGATTTCCTCGGGAGGTGAAGTGGCGCAGTGGTAGAGCTGCTGCCTCACCATGCCAGAGGCCAGGGTACGATCCTGATGTCGGGTGAGTTTGCACGTCCCCTCTGTGACAGTGTGGGTTTCCTCCAGGTGCTCTGGTTCCCTCCCACATCCCAAAGGCGTGTAGTTTGTAGGTTAAAGATAGACAATAGACGATAGGTGCAGGAGTAAGCCGTTCGGCCCTTCGAGCCAGCACCACCGTTCAATATGATCATGGCTGATCATCCACAATCAGTACCCCGTTCCTGCCTTCTCCCCAAATCCCCTGACTCCGCTATCTTCAAGAGGTCTATCTAACTCTCTCTTGAAAGTATCCAGAGAACTCCACGGATTCACAACTCTCTGTGTGAAAAGGTTTTTCCGCATCTCCGTTCTAAATGACCTACCCCTAATTTGTAAACTGTGGCCCCTGGTTCTGGACTCCCCCAACATCAAGAACTTGCTGGACAAAATGCTGGAGTAACTCAGCGGGTGAGGCAGCATCTCTGGAGAGAAGGAATGGGTGACGTTTCGGGTCGAGACCCTTTTTCACACTTCATTCTTCACCCTACTCCAGCATTTTGTGTCTACCTTCGATTTAAACCAGCATCTGCTGTTCTTTCCTACTAGGTTTGTAGGTTAATTGACCTCTGTAAATTGTAGTGCGTAGTGGGATAACTAGTGTGAAAGGGTGATCAATGATTGGTGGGCCGAAGGGCCTGTTTCCATGCTATATCTCCAAACTAAACTAAACTAAACCATGAATGCTCTCTCACTTCCAATGCTGCCACTCTCCTTCTTAAGGTTGCCATTTTTTGGGCCTCCTACTTGAAGACCATTTTTTCAAGGAATGTGCTGTTCATCCTCATCCTTCTCAGCTCAACAGAAAACCAACCAGACCCTTCAGCCCATCATATTTAAAATGTCCAATCCAGGCAATATCTTTCTCTGCACCATCTGCAGTGCAATCACACTCTTCCTAGGTGTGGCAACTAGAATGACACACACCACCCCAACTTTGGCACAACAAATCTTCTAAACAGTTGTACCGCAAATGAAGGCAAGTGTCTTGTTTATGACGATCAGGTCCACTATGAGATGTTGAAAAAAACATCTCACAACAAAGGAACTGGGACAGCAACATTTTGGAAGATCCATCAATGCTTCTATTTTTGACATTTTCATTCATAATTTCAAATTCCTCCACAAATGTCCCATCCCTATTTCTCCACCAGTTCTATGTTTCCTTTGAGGTCTCCCACCATCCTCCATAACCTTAGCATTCCCTGTGAGTGATTCACACATGCATTGAGTCACAAGCCCTAATGACCAGTTAGGTGGATGAACAAAGATGTAGGATTGGACAGTGATTACCTCATTAATAACTTCTAAAAACAAAGTTAAAGGCTGATCTTTACATCATGGGATATTCCTCAAGGACTTTGTATTCCTGGATAAGTTTAGATTAGGTAACTAAACGATTATTCTCTAAGAAGACGGACCCAAAATGGTGGGGTAACTCAACGGGCCACACGCATCTCTGGAGAAAAGGAATAGGTGATGGATCATTCTCTCATGTCGCAGTGGCTGCTATAAATGTTACCAGGACAGGTGGTAGAATTTGGAACTACATGGGGTGGAACAGGCTCTTTGGTGCATCATGTCCATATAAGCGTGGGTTTTCTCCGCGATCTTCGGTTTCCTCCCACACTCCAAAGACGTACAGGCTTGGAGGTTAATTGGCTTGGTGTAAATGTAAAATTGGCCCCAGTGTGTGTAGGATAGTGTTAATGTTCAGGGATCGCTGGTCGGAGCGGACTCGGTGGGTCGAAGGGCCTGTTTCCGTGCTGTATCTCTAAACTAAAATTAAGCCATCCAATACATAATCAGACTAATCTCATCTTCCACAACTCTGCCGGAAGCCTCCCATGCCATGATATTGCAAGTGTTTATCTAAATACCGAAAGCTTGGTCAAAGCGGTTGGTCTCTCGCTCGAGTCTCAGAGGAGACAAGGGCAGAGAAATGTAGGCAATGATTTCCAGGGCTTGGTGACCAGGCAGACCAAGGCCTTAACAGATCAATCAAAATGAGCTGAAAAATTAAAAACCAACGCTTACAATGCTCTGAAACAGGGGTGAACACTTCAACAATGTACAACTGGCTTTGTGGGGAAATTCAGGTGAGGTCTCGCTCACTCTAGCTTGCTACACGTGATAATAATGAACCCGGATCTAAACCCAAACCTATAAACAGGTTCATGCAGAGAGTATTATGTCAATCAGTGCCCATCTTATGACATTTTACAGCAGTATTATGTTAGAAGAATTGAGCTGGTAATCACTCTGATTCATTTGTGCATCTTCTCCTCCACGTTCCCCTAATCTTCTGATTCTTCACAAACCACACAGCACATAACTACCGATGAAATATGCTGAAACTTAGAGATGACTGTCATGAAGGAAATGCACCGTTCGATTGGTATGTTCCAGTTGAATGGCAATGAGATAAATAACCACTTAATCTGTTTTTAATTATGTTGGTTATGAGGGATAAATACCAACCAGGATGCCAGGAGCAATCTCTCGCTCTCTCTTTCTCATGTCATAGGGTGTTTTACTTCCACACGAGAAGGCTGGCAGGAGCTCATTATTAATACTGTATCTGAAAGTATACCCTCATCGGTGAAGGTATCTGCTCAAGTACTGAACCGGAGATTGAACCTTCGAGTCCTGCTTAAGTCCTGAACCGGAGATGGACACACTGATCTGTTTTGTAGTCAATGCCTTCTATGTTCTGTGTGCTGAAGCAAAGCAAGAATTTCATTGTCCTATCAGGGACACATGACAATGAACTCACTTGAACTTGGCTCTTTGTACTTGCCAACCTTGTACTAACAACCAAGTGGACTCCTCACAGCATAAGGCACTTTCTATTAGTGGAACCCATTTGAAGAGCCTTTTTATTTTTGACAAACTTTCTAAATCGCCATAATCTTAAACTTTAATCCTCAAACAACATTACGTGTTGTGCGTTCATCAGCGGGAGCATTAAATATAGATATTCAACTTTTCATTCAAAGCTACCTTCTGGCCACGTCACTTTAATGGGGTCAAGGAAAGAGCGTTCACGTCGATCGCGGCCCTGCTTCCACCAATCTTTCCACCACCACGCACGAGAAGCACAAGAAGCAACAAGACAGACACCATTGTATGCAGACGCAGAGAAGTGTGTCCAGCTCTGGCTGAACAACTTCTAATCTTGTGTGCGGACTCGATAAGAAGAAGAAGACTTGACTTCAATGGAGAAACTATTTTCTGTAACTGCAGATAGACACAAAAGCTCAGCAGGTCTTTGGAGAAAAGTAATAGATGACGTTTCTGGTCGGAACCCTTCTTCACTCTGCTCCATATTGTGTAACGGGCAGGAAGGTTGATGTTTTAACATGCTTTAGACTTTAGGGATACAGCGTGGAAATAGGCCCTTCGGCCCTTCGGCCCACTCCAACCTGCGATCAGCCTGTACACTAACTACACACCGGGGACAATTTATAATTTATTTACCAAAGCTAATTAACCTACAAACCTGCACATCTTTGGAATGTGGGAGGAAACCTGAGCACCCAGAGAAAACCCACGCGGTCACAGGGAAAACGTACAAACTCCGTACAGACAGCACACGTAGTCAGGATCGAACCCGGGTCTGTGGTGCTGTGAGGCAGCGACTCTACCGCTGTTGCAATGTCCCTCACCTCTTTCTTCATTCCACCATATGTACTTACTGTCCTATTCCTTTCTCCTTCACTTGCCTATCAGGTCTCGAGCAAACTTTATTACTAATTTCTAATTATCCTATATACAAGTATGTACAGGTTCATCCCTCATACCACCCCTTTGAATATGTTTTATTCCAAAGTTGCTGCTCATTTGAATATTTTTGCATTTTCCACAATGTGTTACAGTCTTTGCACTGCAGTATAATTTACTGATTTTTATCTCCAAAATATATTGCATTTCTATGATGGTGCGTTTTGGTAGATTTCACAAAAAATATCATGTGGACTTGCGCTTTTTATGCAGCATTATTTGCTGTTTTAGTAAGCGTTTTCCCCTGAATATTTTGATATTTTTCTACATGTTGCAATGATTTTTCCACTAGTTTTTTCCTCAGGTTATTTGCATTATTTTTTTTCTCTCCAGTGGTTTTTGTGTCATATTCTCTGAGCACTTTCTTGTTTTTCTGAATTTGTATTGTATTACAAGATTTCTTCAACGTTTTTCAAGTATATATTGTGGGGTTTTTTTGTCTAACGTGCTTTAGTAATGGTGCATTCTTTAACCAATCGGTTGTGTTCTTTTCTCCGAAGATAGAAAGAAAATAGAAACATAGAAACATAGAAATTAGATGCAGGAGTAGGCCATTCGGCCCTTCAAGCCTGCACCGCCATTCAATATGATCATGGCTGATCATCCAACTCAGTATCCTGTACCTGCCTTCTCTCCATACCCCCTGATCCCCTTAGCCACAAGGGCCACATCTAACTAAGGGCCACATAAAATATAGCCAATTAACTGGCCTCAACTACCATCTGTGGCAGAGAGCTCCAGAGACCCACCACTCTCTGCTGGAGTAACTCAGCGGGTCAGGCAGCATCTCTGGAGAAAAGGTATAGGTGACGTTTTTGGTCAAGACCCTTCTTCAAACCATTCTTCCCTCCAATGCATTCAGGTGTATTGCTGAATATATTTCCTTGATTAGTGTATATTGGCAGACTTTGCTGAACCAGAATGTTTAGGTATGGTCTATTTATCGGTGTTTTAGTACAGTGTCAAGTGTATCTTGTTCTTTCTTTGTTATACATTGTTGCTTTTTTCTCCTGTATATATTTTTTACCAGTACATCTTGATTTTTCGCTGTTGTATTTTGATGTTCCGCCAAAGGTATTTTGGTTCTTATCCAGTTCCGCACTCCTCCCGCCAACTCCAGTTTCCTGATACATTGGAACGTATTTCAATTGCTTTACCTGTCTGTTTTGATATTTGATCAAGCAAATATGATGAATATTTTAACAACCATTAAATTGCAATCTCTTTTTGTACCTCTGCATGTATACTGGTATACTGCATGTAAACATGTTGGTATGTTATGTATATATGTCGGTATAGTATGATATTGTAATGGTTTGAGTTGGTTGCATTATCATAGAGCCATAGAGCTATACAGTATGGAAGCAGGCTCTTTGGCCCAATTTGCCCACACCGGCCAACATGCTCCATCTAAGTTAGTTCCATTGGTTTGCCTTTGGCCCACATCCATCTAAGCCTTTCCTATCCATGTACCTGGTCAAGTGTTTTTCAAAATGTTGGATAGTACCAGTCTCAAATATCTCCTCTGGCATCTACTTTTGTATATGCACCACCCTCTGTGTGAAAAAATTGCCTCTTGGATTCCAATTAAATCTTTCCCCTCTCACCTTAAACCCTCTGGTTCTTGATTCCCCTACCTTGGATGAAAGACTCATCCTATCTATTCCCTTCATGATTCTATTCACCTCTATAAGATCACCCTTCAGCCTCCTACACACGGAGGAATAAAGTCCTATTCAACCAACCATTCCGTATAGCTCAGGCCCTCAAGTCAATAGACAATAGACAATAGGAGGCTATTTGGCCCTTCGAGCCAGCACCGCCATTCACTGTGATCATCCCCAATCAGTACCCCGTTCCTGCCTTCTTCCCATATCCCCTGACTCCGCTATTTTTAAGAGCCCTATCTAGCTCTCTCTTGAAAGCATCCAGAGAACCGGCCTCCACTGCCCTCTGAGGCAGAGAATTCCACAGACTCACCACTCTCTGTGAGAAAAAGTGTTTCCTCTTCTCCGTTCTAATTGGTAACAACCTGATACAATCTTCACTGGACCTTTCTTGTTCTTTTATGAACAAATTTCTTCATGGGCACGAAGGTGCATATGAAGCACTCCCACAGTTCAAATCATGTGCTTTATTCTTTCAACATTTGTTTTACTATACGTTGGCTTGTTGCTGCATTCCGGTGGAGTTTGCGGAGATACTTTCTGATGGCTTATTTTGGAGATGTCTGGCATTTTGTTTTCAGTATAATTGTTTAATGTCTAGGGGTTTCTGCTTCAGTTATTGGTCATTGTATCCAACAATCAAGTTGACTTGCCCTGAAGTTTTGATAAGTTTGCAGCGAGTGAATGTTACAGTTAGAGTCGTTTATTTGCTGTAATTTGGTAGTGGGAATGAATTCTGATCAGATTGTCGGAGTATTATGGTGCAGCTTGATTGCGATATGCTCGATTGGGACACTTGCCAATATTTGTTTGTCCCAAGATGTATTTTATGAGATTTGATGCATTTCACTGGGATGTTATGCATTTTGAACAGTAGACTTGTGCATTCTGATAGAATCGCTTGGAGGTTTGGTTTATTTTTGTTGGGTTGGATTTACATTTGATTGTGTGCATGCCCATTCTGATCAGTTCCTTGTTGCCTGTTATCTGGTTTTGATAAAAATGTCCTGCTATCTTTTCCAGCTCCTGCACCACTTCCTCTGGAGTACCCAAGTTCTTGGCACTCACTTCGTATGTTCTGTTCCGTTCCTCACCCAAAACAATGGCACTTTCTACAAGGGCTGTAGCATCACAGCTCTACCCCAATGCCGTTGTCCCAAAATCTGCCACACTCTGGCAGACATCTCGTTGGGAGGCCAAAGTTCCTGCGACATATGCCCCACATCCAGTTCCAATCCTCTCGTTACTGTAGGTTGGCACGGTGGTGCAGCGGGAGAGTTGCTGCCTCACAGCGCCAGAGACTCGGGTTCGATCCTGACTACGGGTGCTGCCTGTACATTGTTTTGATTTAAATATTTAAGAGAAGTTTCATTTTGGGTACTTGGTATTGGATATGAAGCTCTGAAAATGGAGTGCCCTCGTGAAGAATGATTTGACACATTTAAGGGAAAGAGGCAGAAAATGAAACAGCACAAATTATCATTTTGTCACTGAAATGTTCACAAAAACATTGCCCTTTTAAGAAAGAAACCAAAATGACTTGCGATCGGGACCTCGTATGAACCCAGCAAAGAATGTGTTTGTGTACTATTCGCATCTGATATTTAGTTGGAGGTATAAACCCATTTAAAATTCCATTATTGGCACAAGCTAACTGCACGACAATCGTTCTTGGCACTGAAATATTAAATACATCATAATTTTGTTTTATTTGTATTGTAATCAAAATTTGATTAAGTAATGCTTAGTTTACACTGCCTTCAGCTGGCCGTGAAGGTCCACAGGAAATACAAAATGTTAGAGGAGGAACCAGAGCTTGTTCAAAGCTTTTTAAAAATATATATTTTTATTTATTAGAGGTAAATACATCAGTGTACGTCACATACATATTGTTACAATCATTGTACCCCATAATTTTACGGCTTTTAAAGAAAAAGAATAGAAAGAGAGAGAGTGAAGTCGGTGAAATCAGTTGTGAAAGTGAAAAACCCTTTGTCAAAGAATTAGAGAAAAGGTGTTAAGAGATAAATCCTAGAACAAAGAGATACATTTAAAAAAAAAAGCCAGTTACTATATTATATATATCACACAAAAGGAATCCACCAACTCGATAGTTTTTCATTCCCCCCCTACCAAGACCCGAGGTACTCCTGCACCGAATCTTTGTAGCAATTCTATAAATGCAAACCACATCTGATAGAAAGGATCTGATTTTCCTTCCAGGCGGAGACTCATATCTTCGAGATGTAGTGTTTCAAACATAGTTGAAGTCCACATATTTAATGTTGGTATAGGAGCATTTTTCTACAATTTTAAGATTTGCTTTTTTCCTATTATTAAGCCGTAATCAAATAGATTCTTTTGATACACATTTAATTCCGAACTACCTTCTGACATTCCGAAAATAATCCATCCTAGCTTTGGTGTCATTTTTATTTTTAACAGTTTTGTGAAAATTTCAAAGATTTCAATCCGAAACCTTTGAATTTTTGTACATAAGATGAATGAGTGCACTATAGTGGCTTCTTGACACTGGCATTTATCACAAATTGGTGAGACGTTGGGGAAAACTAATTTAATTTAGTTTTTGAGTAGTATAATCTGTGTAAAATTTCAAATTGTATTAGAGTGTGTCTTACGTTAATTGAGCATTTGTGCACATTTAATAAGTACAGCTTGTTGAAATATGAAGGCAATGGTGACCCGAGCAGAAGTGGTTATCACAGGGTTAGCGAGGCAAAGAATGCCATATTCCAGCCCTTCCCTCTCTACTCGGGTGAAAGATAAAGACAAACAGACGAGCCTGGAACTTGAAAAGAAAGCTCAAGAAACAAGAAAGGCACGGAAAACTGAAAAGAGAAGACATGGGCTTTGACAGAGGGTGTCATAACATCTCATTTCTCGCCACAAACAAACAGACTTGTTGCATTTTCACTTTTAATTTTGTTTATGGTTTTACAAACTCATTCAGTTCCCAATGTCAATGTCGCACTCTCTTCCTCCTCAGCACTTTATTTCTTTATTTTATTAAACCTTTCACTTCTTGCTTCATACTTCGCCCCTTCTACTTTCTCCATTTTCCTCTCCCAGAATCACCACCGCTACACACTGGCTGCCTCCTCCATCACTCTCTTCACCTCATGCTGGCTTCCTCTTTAGTCTCCCACTCTTCCCTACTCTACGAGTCTATAATCCTTTACGATGACCTCAAATAGCTCATCTTGGCTGATGGGCAGATTATGCACGTTCGTGATCTTTGTTCATATTTACATTTTTAAATTGGGATTTAAATTTAAAATGACAAAGTTTTTTAAACTGATGTCTGAAGAAGTGTCCCAAACTGAAATGTATCCACGTTCTCCAGAGTTGCTGCCTGATCCACTCAGATACTCCAGCACTCTGTCATTTTTTTGTATTTTTAACCAGCAGTAGGTGGTGCAAAGTTTCTCTCCAATCTAGACTCATCTCAGTCTGTGGACTATCTTTGAATCATATTGCTGTCTAGTTGGTTGCCAATATCTATTGCCCCAACATTAACTCAGTTTTTGCATGGAATATGCATCATTGGAACAAGCCATTTACTCCAAATGGTCTGTACTGCTGTTTATACCCATCACTAATCCTGAAGTTGCTTTTAGTCTCAGTTTTAGCCTCATGCTTCAACTCTCCACAATAGCTGCTCCTATCGTTATTCATCTCTATTGACTCTCTCACATGGGCCAGACCTGTGGCTGATCACTGCGAAGAGATTAGCCAGACTAGTACATGAGCAATGCCACTTGGAGAGCAGCTAGTGCTTCTGAGAAATCAACACCTGCAGAACAGAGCATATTATAGTTGAGGACCTACAACCATAGTATTTATAAAACCATCAGCGGCAGACTGCATTAAGAGCAACAACCCTGACGGTTGGGAATCCCAAAGTGTCGGACCATCAATGCAGTAGGTGTTGCTCCAAAGACATTGTTGTGAAGTTGGAAGCAGACAGTGAATGAACAGTGAGCATGGAGTTGGGAGAAGAGTTGACGAGATGAGTATTGCGTACAGTTTTGGTCTCCTAATCTGAGGAAAGACATACAGGGAGTACAGTGAAGGTTCACCAGACTGATTCCTGGGATGGCAGGACTTTCATATGAAGAAAGACTGGATAGACTCGGCTTGTACTCGCTAGAATTAAGAAGATTGAGGGGGGATCTTATAGAAACTTACAAAATTCTTACGGGGTTGGACAGGCTAGATGCAGGAAGATTGTTCCTGATGTTGGGGAAGTCCAGAAGAAGGGGTCACAGTTTAAGGATAAGGGGGAAGTCTTTTAATACTGAGATGAGAAAAACATTTTTCACACAGAGAGTGGTGAATTTGTGGAATTCTCTGCCACAGAAGGCCAGTTCATTGGCTATATTTAAAAGGGAGGTAGATGTGGCCCTTGTGGCTAAAGGGATCAGGGGGTGTGGAGAGAAGGCAGGTACAGGATACTGAGTTGGATGATCAGCCATGATCATATTGAATGGCGGTGCAGGCTTGAAGGGCCGAATGGCCTACTCCTGCACCTATTTTCTATGTTTCTATGACCATGGTTGGTTTTAAGATCTCCAGTTGTATTTTGGTGTAAATCCAAATTCAATGGTTTAAAGTGCAAAAAGGAAAATTGAAACAGTGGATGAAGAAGGTTTTGAGAAGAGATTGAACAAGATGGTGGAAGTCAATGTGGTGAACCCTGGAACAGCAATGGTCGGTAGTTCTGGAATGTAGGATGGTCACTGGTGACTAACGTTGTATCTTAATGTTGAATGAATATTAGGTGCCGGTTAGTTTATCCAGTTGTAGATAGTTGACTAGATTTGTCAAGAACGCACTTAAAATCAGTTGAGTAATTCTACCTGGAAAAGATAGTATGGGTGTGATGGGCTGAAGTGGCTCCTGCTGTTATTTCAAATCCAAGAATCCAAAAAGCAATTATTTTTTAAATCTGTCAGTCGTTTTTCAGCCAATGACTGACGTCTCCAGTTGTATTATTTGGGATCGGATTCTCCAGTTCCAAATTCTGATAATTAGATTCACTGATTCAAGATGACTGCAAACTTCAATTGTGGTTTTATTGCACAGGATTCTCCAGAAGATTCTATTGGTGTTTTGGGGGCTATCGACAATGATCACATCCACTTCGCCAAGCTGCTAATCACTAACCTCACAAAGAAACCACACATCCATCTACATTATCTGCAACAATGGGATGTGGCTAAATTACCTTAAGACATGATGTATGTGTTGCATTTGTGGAGGTATGATTTATATGCAGGTGCGGTTATAGTACGATCAAGATGTGGTGCTGAGAAACATAATCAAAAACACAATTAGCATCTGGCAATATCAATTTTATGTAAATCCAGTCGTCACACACTGATAGCTGTGGGAGTATGTGGCCAGAGAATAGTTATCATATTTATCAAGGCAAGTGCACTTCACTGTACTTCAAAGTAGCTTACTGTTTAAACAAATGCTTTGAGAGGTCTTTATGCAAAGCTGCGATTTAAATTAGAACAGAAAGAGAAGTACTGGAGAAGGTGCATATAATAAATAAAGGTGAACTTAGAGCTATTTTTTATTAGGAAAGACTGAATGGATTTGATATCTTCTTGCTAGAAAAGATCAACGCTTGATTGTAGAAAGTTCGTAGGATAGATGTAACGATATTTGTAATTACAGTTAGTTTATTGTCACGTGCACCGGGGTGCAGTGAGAAGCTTTTGCTGCGTGCTATCCAGCCAGCAGAAAGGCAACACATGATTACAATCGGGCCATTTACAGTGCACAGATACATGATTGGGGAATATCATTTAGTGCAAGGTAAAGCCAGTAAAGTCCGATCAAGGATAGTCTGAGGGTCATGAAAGAGGTAGATGGTGTTATTGCACTGTTCTCTGGCTGTGGTGGGATGATTCAGTTGCCCGATAACAGCTGGGAAGAAACTGTCCCTGACTCTGGAGGTGTGCGTTTTCACACTTCTGTATCTTTTGCCTGATGGGAGAGGGGAGAAGAGTATATTTGAGTATAAAGATAGGGGTTGGAAAAATCAGTTGGGTATTACTACATCCAGATGGAAGATAAAGATGATCAGGACATGGCAAGAAGCACATTAGCAGAGGAATATTTGAGTAGGTTGCTATGTGCATGGTGGAGAATAGACTGGTCGGTATATTGCTGGGCTGATACAAGGCTGCTGTGGGTTAACAATGGATCACTTGGACTTGCTTCTGTGCCGTAAACTCTGAGTATTTGGTGTAAATCCAAATCCAAATCTAATGGTTTAAAGTGCAAGAGGAAAATTGAAACAGTGAATGCCAAGGTCGTTCTGGATCTTGAGTGTTTGCCAATGCAGTTGATGATCCATCATCCCCCCCTCTTAGTGCTTGACATCAAGACGACAACAAGGTCCATTTCTGACAAAATTGCGATTCCTCGTCACTCTGGTCATGAAATTCCTTTGACTTTCGTGATAGTGGACTCCAAAGACGTGCAGGTTTATAGGTGAATTGACCGGGAAAAAATGTAAATTGTCCCGAGTGTGTGGGATAGTGTTAATGTACGGGTCGATCGGTGGTTGGCGCAGACTCGGTGACCAAAGGGTCTGCCGCAGTGCAGTGTCTCTAAAGACTGACAAAGACTAAAGACTTTAAAAAGTCAAAGGATCCTCAATACAGCAAATGGAAAAATGTAATCAACAAATGGTTATAAATTGAAATCACTTGGTTGGGCAGAGAGAGGTAGCTATTCGATTCATCCGTACCTCTCTCTCGATGTTTAATTCTTTTCCTCTAACGTACTCAATGCATTTTTCTTCATTGTCATTTAATACTGGCCAGAGTACATTCATCTTGTTTACTTCAATTAGAAGTAATGGATCTTGGGAGTAGAATAGTTATATTGGCAATGAGGAACTTAACAGCGACGGATGAAACAACTGCTCTTTCACAGTGCCAGCACATAGAAACATAGAAAATAGGTGCAGGAGTAGGCCATTCGGCCCTTCGAGCCTGCACTGCCATTCAATATGATCATGGCTGATCATCCAACTCAGTATCCCATACCTGCCTTCTCTCCATACCCCCTGATCCCTTTAGCCACAAGGGCCACATCTAACTCCCTCTTAAATATAGCCAATGAACTGGCCTCAACTACCTTCTGTGGCAGATAATTCCAGAGACTCACCACTCTCTGTGTGAAAAATGTTTTTCTCATCTCGGTCCTAAAAGACTTTCCCCTTATCCTTAAACTGTGACCCTTGTTCTGGACTTCCCCAATATCGGGAACAATCTTCCTGCATCTAGCCTGTCCAACCCCTTAAGAATTTTGTAAGTTTCTATAAGATCCCCCCTCAATCTTCTAAATTCTAGCGAGCACAAACCGAGTTTATCCAGTCTTTCTTCATATGAAAGTCACACCTAGACTATTGTGTACAGTTTTGGTCTCCTAATCTGAAGAGAGACATTCTTGCCATAGAGGGGGTACAGAGAAGGTTCACCAGACTGATTCCTGGGATGGCAGGACTTTCATATGAAGAAAGACTGGATAGACTCGGCATGTACTCGCTAGAATTTAGAAGATTGAGGGAGGATCTTATAGAAACTTACAAAATTCTTAAGGGGTTGGACAGGCTAGATTGTTCCCGATGTTGGACCGAGATGAGAAAAACATTTTTCACACAGAGAGTGGTGAATCTGTGGAAGTCTCTGCCACAGAAGGTAGTTGAGGCCAGTTCATCGGCTATATTTAAGAGGGAGTTAGATGTGGCCCTTGTGGCTAAAGGGATCAGAGGGTATGGAGAGAAGGCAGGTACAGGATACTGAGTTGGATGATCAGCCACGATCATATTGAATGGCGGTGCAGACTCGAAGGGCCGAATGGCCTACTCCTGCACCTATGGTCTATTGGCCTAACTCCATTCTCCTGACTTCTCCCCATAACCTCTGACACCCATACTAATCAATAATCTATCTATCTCTGCCTAAAAAATATCCACTGACTTGTGGCCTCCACAGCCTCCTGTGGCAAAGAATTCCACAGATTCACCACCCACTGACATCCACAGCATTCTATAAGAATTAAAAAACGGAAACACTGCAGGACCAGCCAGCAGTTTAGTAAAGTGGAAAGAGGAACAATGGGTGGTGCAGATTAATGAATATATAGAGAAATTGGATGTATTGGAGTTTATGCAAGGCTGGAAGATGGAATTCTGCAAGAAGTGCGTTGGAATAGCAAAATCTGGAGCAAGAATTTTGAAAAGCCTGTTTTAAAAGCAAATCCTTCTTTTCAATAACTGGGGGCTTTTTCAGGAGTTTGCTCTTCCTTACCCACATGTAGTGCCTATTTCAGGGGGTCAGTACTTAGTTCGGGCTTACTGAGTAATTGCCATTGTTGTACAATGCAAGAAAAGTGAAACTTTGTGCTCCAGCTTCCAGCTAAACAAGCAGCTTCCAGCGCGGTCCATGAAAACTAACATTCCATGGACCGCTGCTTGTTTAGCCGATGGGTTCAGGAACAGAGTGCACGTGAAATCAGACAGACCTGGACTTGAAACTCCTGCTGGTCTCCCTGCTTCCTCCCTGGCATTATAAAAGCTAGTATCAAAGCAATGGTTCATTAACACACAACCCTGCAGCAAGTGAAGAATTGATTTGGCCTGATCCTAGAATCCAATGTTGGTGTAATACTCTTGAGCTGTAATTAAATCTTAATCTCCCAGTGTTACTTGATGATCCAGAAGCTCATTGTCTCTTTATCCAGCAGACAGGACATCTACCCGGCATGAAAGCAGATGCTCTTCGAATAACCCTTCAGGAACAAAGACTCCAGCTTCAAGCAGCTATTCTTTTAGCTGGCAGCAGTTCCTGTTTTAATAAATCTCTGCGCGCGCACACACACACACATACACAACATAGTCTCACACTCACATACATAGAGATGCAATTGTGTTGACACAAACAGATATCACAGACATAAACGCTCACACACTATTTCACACTTCCACGATCCCAGAATTGTAACGGCAGGGAAAGAGGTCATTTGGCCCCTTGATTCCATGGATAAAATAATCTATTCAGATCCATTTCCATGCTTTTACCCCTGATGCCATGCAAGTTATTTAGCCTCGAGTGCATATTAAAATTCCTTTGTGTGATGAGCAGAACTACTTGCAATTATCTAATCATGGCCTAACCAGTATTTTATACGGTTTCAACATAACCTCCCTTGCTTTTGTATTGTGTGGCTGTATTTATGAAATCCAGAATCCCACATGCCTTACTAACTGTTCTCTCAACGCATTGTGCCACTTGCAAAGATTGTGTGTACATATATATCTGTGCCCTTTTGTCCCTGCATAATCTTTAGAACTGCTCCATTTAGCCTTTATAATCTCTGCTTTCTCTTTGTATTAAATTTCATCTTCCACTTGTCGATCCCCTTGTATTCTCTTGTAGTCGAGCACCATCCTTCTCAATAGCTCTCCTTATAGTATGGACAGACCCCGTAGATGCAGACCAGCACCCAGTCAGAGTCATGGATAAATATACACAGTCAGACATGCGTAGACAGTCAAACATGCCGAAATGTTCACATTCACAGACACTGAAATAACAATGGCACGCACTCGCACCCATTTACTGAACACACGGATACATGCAGAGGCCATGGAGAGCACATAATGGCTTCTTTTATTAGGAAAAGAGAAGTAACACTATACACTTGTGAAGCACCAGCACCTCTGAATGAGCAAGGAGGACATGTGATCAAAGAGGAGAGAGACCGCCACACAGAGTGAGAGAGGGGGTCTTCAGAGAGAACCACTTCCACTGCGTATCACAAAGAATCCCCTGAATGAGCATGCTTGTCACAGAAGCTGTCTTTCATTACCCACACTTACTTTTGTGATTAAAGAGATTTTCTGTCCATTCCCGCAGGAGACCATGACACCCTCAACTTTGAACCATGTGCCGGGGACTGTAAATCAAAGTTCTCTTTCATGTGTTTTTAAAAATAAGTTTCAGGAAAGCAAGAATTATTTTGTCTGATGGCTCAGACTAACAGGTCTTTATTTCTCCCCGAGTCCCATTGTTTCCAGCACTTACAGCCTAAGTGGAGAGAAAGTTTTGACACTAAAAGGGATTGCTGTGTCCCTCAGAATGCTGGCCCTTGTCTTAAGGCCTCACAAAGACAAGTGACAGCCTTTCCCCTAAAAATTGTAGAGTATTTTTTTTTGGTCACCTTTTTCTCTCCTCTCCTGAAGACTCGCCAGGGAATGGAGAAGGAATGTAGCGTGGGACACTGGCCATTCAGTGTGGGACACTGGCCATTCAGTGTGGGACACTGGCCATTCAGTGTGGGACACTGGCCATTCAGCGTGGGACACTGGCCATTCAGCGTGGGACACTGGCCATTCGGGCTTGCTAGACTGGAACAGGAAAGAAGTCATTCACCCCCATCAAGTTCATCACACAGGCACATGAGGCCATTCAGCCCCTTTGAACCTGCTACACTGGGTAACAAAGACGATATTTAGCCCCCAGGGTTGATACACGGGACATCCAGCCTGTCGGTGACTACAGCAAAGGCAGAATGAGATCAGTCACTGTCTGTTGCTCAGGATCAGAAGGAAGTATTTGACCCCTCTGGTCCGGTACACAAGACCAGTCGATACGAATATGGCCCCTTTCCACCAATTACATTGGCGTAGTTCTATTCTGATCTGGATTTATTCTTTTTTTTAATAAACACATATTATGGTGAAAACATTTCATGTGTATCAATCACACATTATTAATATTATCAATTCAGGATTCGTTCTGCTTCTAATAACATTGTTTTTTATATAGATAGAAAGTAAAAAAGAGAGAAAAAATAAAAATCATAAATGTCAAGATAAAAAAAATGGAATGATTTACCATTAATACATCATTGGAGATAGGTTCGAAGAGTATAAAGTGTAACTTTTCATCTGATCCCAAGTCCAAGTTTCAGTTCGGTTCCAAGACGAGTCGATAAGAATATGGCCCCTTTTCACCAATTACATTGGATTAGTTCTATGCTGACCTGGGTTCATTCTAATATGCCTGACGTATCAGTATTTCAGCAAACCTCCTTGTTTCTGCAACCCTTTGTTAACAAATATTTATTAATCTGTTATTAAATGTAATAGATACCAAATATCTATTCATCTGCCTTTTGAAATTAGTCAGAATGGCAGCTTCTGAAGCAAATTCCAGATTTTCTTGAAAACAGACACAAAAAGCTGGAGTAACTCAGCGGGTCGGGTCAGACAGCATCTGTGGAGAAACGGAATAGATAATCTCCACCCTTTGTGCAGAAAAAATGCTTCTGGACTAAACTCCTTGAACAAATCCGGTCTAATTTTCTCATTCCTTCTGCCTTCTGGACAACTCGGTTTCCAGGGTCAATATCTGCCAGAAGTCAGGAGAATGGGGTCAGGAGGGAGAAATAGATCAGCCACGATCGAATGGCAGAGTAGACTAGATGGGCTGAATGGCCTAATTCTGCTCCTATCACCGACGGACTTATGAACAATGATGGAACTATTGTGGCAGGATAAAGGACTTTGAAATGCATTTCTTTCTGTTCTACAATATATATATATATTTTTTTTTTTAACAGAAAAACTGAAATGAATATAATCTTCCTACGAGTACTTTGCCAGCTCTGCATGTTGAAGGGCTATTATTTTAAGAAAATGGAGTAACATTCTAAAGAGAACAATTCTTGCTGATTTCAAAGTAGAGCAGTGATATCCGACGATGTGATGGAGAGGCTGATTAGTGAAGGAATTGGCACAATCTACCGGCGTTTAAACCTTATAAGCAGGTGCATTGCTATAGAGAGGATGCATTAAGAATGGCTTGAAAAAAAGGTTCCATTGTTTATGGGGCATTTTATGTCCTTCGCCAATAAAACATTTTTTTTTGGAGCTCAGTCAAAGCTGTAAAGTCGGAAAGGAAACGAGAATAAGATAGGCGGGGGTGCAGGAGTTTGCAATTAGAGTCTAGAGGGATATCCACAGCTTTGGTTAACATCCACAATGAGTGAAAATCAGAAAGGCAGGTAGAAGAGAAATTTAGAAGCAATTTCTTCCCTTCACACACTGTGTGTTCCCAATCACCAACTTAATGGCCCCTCGCTTCCCGGTGACTCTGATAAGCAAACACGCAGGTCTTCAACCAAGCATTTTATTATAAGCAGCATAAAATGCCTGGACTGGAGAGCGAGCAAGCGAGAGAGAGAGAGAGAGAGAGAAGAAAAAAAAATCTGCTATCAATAAATAAAGGTGGCGGGTGTCTGGCCAGCAGCAGCGGAGCCCCGACCTCAGGAAATAAAATTAAATGGGAGGGATGGTGTGTGTAGCGAGCCCACACCGTCTATAAATACACGTTTAATCTACATACAATGGAGTCTAGTCATTCTAAGGTCCTCTGTATTTGTAATAATGGCTATTCTTTTTCGCTGTCTCTCCTGCATTCTCTGTCAAGTGTAGCTCCTTCGTGACGAATGGGAAGGAGGCGATAATATCCCTGCTGGTTTCCATACCAACCAGACAGTATTGCGCCGTGCTCTGAATTTTCCTGCTTAAAATGAAACCAGAGGCATAAAGGGGAGGGGAGGGGAGGGGAGGGGGGCTGGCGTTGGGGCTGAAACAGTTCTTTTAGTTTAGCGGCTCTGGGTGAAATGGAAACTGTCGGTGTTTCAATCGCTTCTGGGGATTGGAACGGAAACATTTAGCAAAGCAACAGAAAGATTCTCTCTTGCAATAATATAAAATAAAGGATTACAGACAGACAATGCAGTGCAGAGTTGGTTTTTGGACTGCAGCGTTAGACTGATGAGCGGATCAGTCTACCACGGTGCTGCTGCAGCAGCAGCTGTGTACATCTCCTTGTGTGGAGGATATCATCGCTTACTGTGTGAACGGTTTATTCGGGTATTTACAATGAATACAGCCAGCCTGGGGGGAGGTGGGTGGGATGTAGACAGTTCCAATAATAGATTGCGCGACCCGCCAGCCTTTTACCTGAGGTTTTATTCAAGTCAGTGTCGAATTCCATCAGGGGGAGGTCAGACCCGAATGCCTTCACTGAGATAGATCGGCGGCTTGTCTCCGAATGTGTATAATTAATCTAACCATGTTCCACAGGCGATTAACCCATTATCCAACAAAGGGGGGGGGGGGGGGGTGAACCCAGCCCGATTTCCGCTTTTTTTTCGCCTCCTAATGATTCACTTGGTTAATGAGGGAGGAAGAGAAGCCAGTGACAGGACGTGCAAACATCAATCATAAATCACACATCATTAGGCTCATTATGCCCATCATATAGTTATTTGGGGTTAATGGGGTAATTGGTGACACCCCTTCGTCTTGCGATTCCACCCCCTGTCCCACCCCGAACAATAAGACCTCATGATCACCACTTCAAACCAGATTAAAAGTCTGGCTACACACAGCGGTTACACGGAACTTCATTCCCACATGTACCCAGGTACAGGGAAAGAGATTTATTTTTCTGCATAGGGTTCAGAAACAAAAATTCTTATTATAGAAGCACAATGATCTCGAGTACAAGAGTGCCGGGATTGTGGATTGCACTGAGACTGCACACAAGTAGCGCGACATTTTCGGCACAATTTTGTGCGATTCAAGTCCAAGTTGACGAAAGGAATACCTCGCCTCTTGTTCTATAAAGCGCAGGTACAATCTCAAACCCTCAGCAGCCTCTCTCTCTCTGTTTTGGCTCCTGCGTCTATTGTCTACATCGAGCTGTCAAAGCCCATGGCGCATGTTGCAGCCGACCCCACATCCTGATGCTGCCTTCATTAATACATGGGCAGGTGAAGAGGCAGCGAGGAACGCCACCCGCTCCGGGAGAGATCAGAATGGTGGGTATTCTCAGGTGAAAGATAACGGCGCTGCCTTTCCCCAGAGAGAGTGAGAGAGAGAACAGAATAATGCTCGGGTAGAGAGAGGCAGCATCTCGGGAGAGAAGGAATGGGTGACGCTTGGGGTCGGAGAACCTTCTCCCGGTCTGAGGAAGTGTCGAGACCCGAAACGTCGCCCATTCCTTCTCTCCAGAGATGCCGCCTGTCCCGCTGAGTTACTCCAGCATCTTGTGTCTGTCTTCGATTTAAACCAACATCTGCAGTTCCTTCCTACACAAAAATAAAGCTGTGATTTTACACAACTGAATCAAAGATTTATTTAAACTGCAGTCAATAGATTGGCAGCGCACGCTGACTGCTTCTCGCCCTCAGAAAGAGCTACAATTAAATGCAATCTCAAGTCTACGACCCCCCCCCCCCCCCCCCCAATATTTGTATCAGTGGGGAGGCGACAGTGTCGTTATATTTCGTTGGCGTTTTTTTTCAGGGAGTGTTTTTATTTCAAATTTCCATCCACAGATGCTGGTTTGAACTTTGCTAACTGGAGGTTTTTTTTCGCTGTGGAGATCAGTATCAATAAGGCCCCGCTTGTTTCTGCTGAGACCCCCCTCCCCTCCCCTTTAAAGACAGCACTAATTGATGTGTCTGGAGCAGTCTAGCCGATCGGTGATTGACCCAACTAGCAATTATGCTACTCATTTCAGTGCACTTCACCGCCGGGCCGGGCCGGGCCGAGCCAGCCAACCTGTTTGTGCAGCAGCGCTGGGCCCAATGCTACCTTCCCCATTGAGTAACCCTTGCTCCGGTCCACTCTGAGACAGACGTCTTTTCACCAAATTATCCCAAACCTTGTGCCCCCGCTCAGATTCACCGCCCAATCAGTAATATCAGTTTTATTCCCTCCAGTTCTCCTCCCCTCACCTTGTAAAACAACTTATGGGGCTGAAACTCTAAACCTGGAAAGAAGCATTTTTTCTCTCTCTCTCTCTCTTCCCCCAAATTCCCCGTTAGTTACCTGGTGCTCGGAGCTAAGGTTGGGTTAAAAAAATTATATATATATATTCTCATTTATTTTAAAATGTGCTTCCTCCCACTTATTTGCGCCATTCGCGTGTGCTCTCGTCTCCTCCAGCTCAACCATCAGTATCCCGGCCTCTCCCTCTGGAATCCCCCTCTCAACGCCACCTCTCCCTAAAGCACCTACCTGCAAAGCCCCGGGGCACCTGTCTCGCCATCTCCTCACGTGGGCGGTATCACTCTCCTGTCTGTCTGACTGCCCCCCGTGTAGCATCAGTTGGACATTTTTACCTCGTTAACCCAATGATTAAATGCGGGTCGTGCGGTGACGCACCCGCAAGGAGACGGTGCAGAGAGTGATGTTGGGACCAGACTAGGAGGAGGTTAATTGAGGTGAGGGGAGGACGTCTGCAGAACTTTTTTTAAAAAATCATCTTACCTGGCGGGGAAAGAAATCTCTGTCCTCTGCTAAGTATTATATTTATCCCCCCCCCCCACCCACATAACCACCCCCCCCCCACACACACACACGAGGGGGAGGGGGGGGGGGGGCTGAATAGGACAGAATGGGGCTGAATAGGACAGAATGAGCAGGGGTCGCCTGAGTGCGGATCATTCACAATCATTCGCCACAGTCCAACACACAAATGCCCGCGTTCCCCTTAACGAAGAACATCAAACCCTCACACACGGAATCAGTTCAAAGTGTCGTCATTTTATTCGATTTATTATTTTTTTTGACAATAGAAACAGCGGCTGAGACGTCGCTCGAGAAAAAACAACCCCCCCCCCCCCCCCCCCCTCTTACCCGACACTTGACAACATGTGTGTGCGGCTTGAACGCTAAACGCGCAAATCTGGAACATTGCCTTTTGTTTCAAATGTTTAAAACACACACAATTTTCACCCCAGCTGACGTCTGTGAGATTGTCATCTGACTGACATTGTTCCATTGAGCCACCCCTCGCCCACACACCTTCACACCAGCCCTGGCCCTTCCCAAATGGCCTCCTATTTTAAGATGCCAACGCACAGCACGCAGCTCCCAAGAGCCTAACCCGTGGATTAAGGAGATTCACATCACAAGTTAGGGTCTCAGGGACTGAGAGGAGTGCACAATGTTTGTTTTTAAATACACACTTAGAGAGAAATATTAAATGGACTTTAAAACAACCAGTCGGAGTAAGTCGCGAGGAATCTAATCTTCTTCTTCGCCTTAGACCGACACCACCTCTTCATTCCTGCCAATCACACCAAGTCTCACCTTGCCCGCATCCTTAACCAGTTCTACTTTGCAAGAATAAATGAGATTTAAAAATCGGTGTCGACAAATGTTGAGAAACAGAAGGAAGGTTAGGAATCGGACATTGTTCCCCCTTGTCGCTGCTTTGGCTGCATTTTAATCAGCCGGGCATTTATTTATGACATTAGATATAAATATATATAATATATTATATATTATTGGGGGGGGGGCGGGGGTGTCTCTTCAGAGAAGTCCCCCCTTCCTATTCTCTCAGCATGTCCAGGGCTGAATGTTCATCCTGTTATGGTGAAATATGGGAGGAAATGAAGAGAAGAGAGGGGGGAGAGAGAGAGAGAGAGGAGAGAGAGAGGACACAGAGTCTGCCAAGCAAGTCGAGAGACAGGAGGGGATTTACCCAGCCCCGAGCCCATAAATATCAGGTTTAAGAAGCAAATGACAAGCAGAGGGAGGGAAGAGGTGAGAACCAAACATCACTTCACAACTCACCTATCCGCACGGAATTCACACACAGTCTGCAGCCAGCCCCGGGGAGGAGTGGAGAGGAAATGTAATGATTAAAAAACAAATCACACCAATCCCAGACCAGGACTTGACTGTTGAGAGAGAAAAAAAAAATAAAGACATCTTGATTTTCGTTGCCCCGTAATCCCAGCTTTCGACCAAATGGCAAACCAGGTACAGACAGATCTCCGCTCGCACCGAGGATATTCTCTCTCCTATTTCTCGTCCTCTCTTTAAACCCCCCCCCCCCCCCCTCCTCCTCCATCGGCTGCCACCTTCTCGGCTGCTCTATGTATTTTGCGAACCCTGTCACAGGGGCCTCATGCATCAGCTGCCTGCAACAAGCCAAGGCCAAATTAACAACTGCAGTTCTGATGTGTCATTCAGTATACACAGGGGGGAACCTGGCAGACATACTGCCCCCCCTCCCCTCTCTCTCCCCCCCCCCTCTCGTACATACCCTTGTGTCACTCTTGGTCATCAGTGGCCAGAGGAACAGGCACTTTCCGTGAACTTTGTGCCGACAGAAACGGCTCCAAAAAACAAAATCTCGCGGAGGGAAGCAACCCTCCCGTCCCCTCCCCCCTTAACACACACACACACACACACAAAACCCCAGTCTCCTTTCCTCTCGCATTCCCCCAGTCCCCCCCCTCTCTCCGGTTTTTATAACGACGCGAATAAGATGATCGATCTTAGACCCAGACGGAGTGGAACCACCATGGGAGAGGAAGCGGGAGGCAGCCAGACAGACAGACAGCCAGCCAGCCAGCAGGGTGACCGACTCAGGCAGGGGCCCTTCACTGGAAATCCCAACTACTGTCCATTCAAACACAACATTAAAAATAAGGGAGCAAACCCCACATTGGGAACCCTGGCCTCGGAGACGGGTGACCAGAACAAGGTGGCGTATTGTCTGCAAAAACGTCCAGTCTCATGCACGAATGTCCGACTTATTTTCCTCACCTCTTCAGAACACACACACACACACGCCAGGAACACAATCCTCGTCGCCAGCCTCGTCCAGCAGCGCCAGACCCGACATCACAGGGACTGTCTTTAAACGTAACCATGCAGACAGACAGACAGACAGACAGACGGACGGACGGAGCGCTATCGATGCGGCTGGCTCGCTGGCTCGGGGTTTTTTACAGCGCGGATAGTCTGGAGCTGACTCTCGCAAAGGAGGTTGCCGATGGCCGACACACACCATGCACTAATCAGTGACACACAGGAGTGTTTGCAGGACCACACTGCCCCCTCTCTCTCTCTCCTGGAAAGTATTTCTCCTTTGTCAGACTCTCTCTCTCTCTCCCCCCGAGTTAGACGAAACGCTAACAGCACTGGCGGAAGCAGAAATCAATAGCGCTCTGATTACCGCTCCCTTCCCTCTGCAGACCGGGGGGAAGATGGACAGAGAGGTGGCGAGGTGAGGGAGGGAGGGAGGGAGGGAGGGAGGTATCCATTATAACAACCTCAGCTATCCAGAGCGGCAGCATGCTGGATTCACCCCGTCACCCCACTCTACTGCTTGGGGAGGGAGGGGGGTCATCTGTAACACAGGGTAATACGGAGCAATGCTGTTGGGGGGGGGGGGCATGATCATGAAGATAGTAGGAAATGCTAATAAGTGGATCTGATTCATCCTGATAGGTTCCTGAAACCGATGCAGTCTGCTTCAAACCAATTATTTCAATAAACAGAAGATCAACATTAAATATTAGAATCGGTTAGATGCAGGCTGGCAGGTCCAGTCTGTGGTGGAGCGCAGGGGGAGGAAGGAAGGAAGGGCCGCGGGGAAAGGTGGGCTTGGAATTGGATGCTTGAAGTCGGTTCCTTCCTCTTAACGACTTATTTATGGGGCGGGCGGGATGAAGAGGCAACTTCACTCGCAGGCAGGCGGCAGCGGTACAGTTATTCCAGACCGCTCGCCAATCTACCGGCAAAATGCAGCGTCCTGGGTTTAACATGTGCGAGAGACAGGTGGGTCTGTGTGCATGTATGTCTGTGTGTGCGTCCATCATGTCTGGGGATGTATGTTTGTGTGCTTGCGTGTGCGCGCTTGTGTGTGTGTGTATTTGTGCCTGTGTGTGTGTGAATGCATGTGTGTGTACGTGTGCTTGTATGTGCTTGTATGTGTGTGTATGTGTGCTTGTGTATGTGTGTGTATGTGTGTTTATGTGTATATGTGTGTGTGCTTGTATATGTGTGTGTTTATATGTATATGTGTGTGTGTGAATGTATCTGTGGATGTGTGTGTGGAGGGTGGGGAGAGGAGGGCTGGGTGGAGGGGAGGGAGGGGAGGGGAGCTGGGGGCGTGAGGTGGGTGTTACGGGACGCTGAGCAACTGCAGCAACAGGCAGGGTGAGGAATCAATGGCTGGGCACAGACAGACTGACAGACAGACAGATATTAAGATTCCGGCTACATTCCTTGGGAAGCGATCTGTCAGGTGCGGATGGCAGTATCGTGCCTTGAAATAATGTTATCCTTTGTACGGAGCTGAAACAAAGAGGATGAGAGATCTCTCCGACATCATCAAAGGAGAAAAAAAATCCCGCTCCCGCAGTCAACGCCTACACTTTGACAACTTAACCCGTTCGCTGACGCTTCCCCGCTGGGCTTTGAAATGTCCTGGCCCATCTCTAGCTTGTACATCTTGTCCTAACGCGTGACTCTTGCCCGATTCCCAACAGCGTTTCCAAGATCTCAGGGCTGCTTTCTCAGATATTGGCAATCCTCCATTTCCTTGTTCAGATGCCACACACACAAGTGGAGGCTGAGCGCCATGGAATCTGTACTGGGGGGCATATCATACAGGACCAGAGGACATCAGTTCAAGCTGAAGGGGGAAAGATTTAATAGGAATCCCAGGGGTGACATTTTCACACAAAGGGTGGCTGGTGTATGGAACGAGCTGCCAGAGGAGATAGTTGAGGCAGGGACTTTCCCATCGTTTAAGAAACAATTAAGCAGGTACATTGGTAGGACAGGTTTGAAGCGATATGGACCAAGCGCAGGCAGGTGGGACTAGTGTAGCTGGGACATGTTGGTGAGTTGGGCCAAAGGGCCTGTTGCCACACTGGATCACTCGACGACTATGACCGACCGACCTGAAGGCATTTATCCTGGACCTCTTAGACAATGCTAAGAGTTATATTTAGCTCTAAGGTCTAAAGGAATCAGGGGATATGGGGAAAAAGCAGGAACGGGATACTGATTTTGGATGATCAGCCAGATTATATTGAATGGCGGTGCTGGCTCGAAAGGCCCAACGGCCTACTCCTGCACCTATTTTCTATGTTTCTGTGATACTACTGAGGAATAACCCTGGGAACACCACCCTAGATTCCACCAGGACAAACTGAGAAACTTACATTCTGTTGCAAAATATACAGAAATAAAGCAAAATTAATCATAGGAAAAGTAATGATGAAATCAAAAGAACTCAACTGATTCACTTACTTTCTTTATCAAAGGACACTCGATGCTCCAACAATTCTGTGGCCATGCTTACAGTTCAACTATGATCCGACCTCCCAATTGCTTCTGAAAGCAAAATAATGCAGATGCTGGGAACCTGAAATGAAAACAGAATATGTCGGCTATACTCAGCAGGTCAGGCAGTGGGTGTGGAGGGAGAAACAGTGTTAGTGGTTCATGTTGATGACTTTCTGACAGAATTGGAAATGTAAAACAAGTTTTAGACAATAGTTACAGGGGTAGGCCATTCGGCCCTTCGAGCCAGCACCGCCACTCAATGTGATCATGGCTGATCATCCCCAATCAGTACCCCGTTCCTGCCTTCTCCCCATATCTCCTAACTCCGCTATCTTTAAGAGCCCTATCTAGCTCTCTCTTGGAAGTATCCGGAGAACCGGCCTCCACCACTTTCAAAGAGAAAGGAGTAAAGGATGAAGAAAACACGGGTTTGAGAGGGGCTGGAAGCTCCCATATGTTTTGGTACGTAATGGCCCTTCACCTTGATTCTTACTTCCTTTTCTGTGCTTCAGAAATACTTCATTGACTGTAGAGTGCTTTAGCCATGAACAAAGTTATAGAAATGCAAATTCCTTTTCTTATTTAACAGAAGGCTGTGAGTGCAATCAACCTTTCACATTGCTAAACATTCATAAATCTTTCTTTCTTATATTAGCACTGAAATAGCCAATCTTCAACTGGTCTAAACGACTTCAGGGCCATCAAATGGCCCCAGCATTTCACCATCTCCATCCAGCAAGTGCCGACCAATAAACATTGGACTTGCCCTTGACGCATGCATTCCCCGGATGCTGCTCACTTAACACCAGGGGGTCTGCCACAATGTCCTTCTAAGATGCTGCCTAAAATGGCACTGTTCCCACCCAGACTGGAGACCCTGTCAAACAAGCATGGTAAGGAGAGGGAGATGGACTTTGAGCATTGGATCTGTCTACAACTATCCTCCATTCAATGCATCCCACGGGAGAAATGACCCTGCTTCCGTTTACAAAATGTCTATACATTCAATATTGCTATTGTTATACTCAGGAGTAGCACCTCCCTTTTACTTTACAAACAACACTCCTGTGGCCCCAGGGGCGATATCCCATCTCTTATTTGAGGGGTGTCTTCACTAGACTCAGCCCCTCGAGTAATGGAAGGACCCTGGACTGTGGTCCTCCTCCAGACAGCCTTGGCGTTGGCTGCATTGAGCTTTGGTGCACCCACAGCTTGTACCCCTGTGGTCTGGAATTGGCCCGTCTGCACCATTCCCTTATGGGCATCTTTGCTGTGCTGTCAGACCAACATGTTTTGGGCAGACCATCTTTCACCGGATTGATGGCCTTACAGCCACACTTGATGTTGGTCTTTGAACTTGTGCCGGGGAACAGCCCTTGATGAGAGAGTCTTCTGTTACCCAGCTGCTCGGGACGAACCGTGACAGGGAGCCTTGCATCTCTCGCCAGAGAAGTTGCTATGGTTTCTTATTTAATAAGCTCTGTTTATTCCCTCCTTTAACCAGTCTGTATTCCTGAGTCAATTAAACCTTTGCCTTACAATGAACTGTTGTGAGACCAGATGTGAACCCACCCGACCCTCCAATACTCTGCCTAATCTTGTGTCTTCAGTTGGCACCATGTCAAGGGAAATGATAGCACAAAGGACACTCTCCTTCAATGGGGGAATCCAGAATTTGGGATTTGAAATCTAAACCCAGTTAACTTCAAATTTAGAAAAACATTTCTTTGTCCAAAGAGTTACAAGAGCGTGGATAATAAACCCGCTGATGCACAATCTTTAGTCTTTGAAATGAAGATACATAGTAGCTGTGGTGGGAATGAAATAACATTGAAGGGATATTAACAAAGAATGAGGGTTTGAGGATAAATATAACTAACGGCAGTAATGGCTAAACAAATGTGTACCTTGGTAGCTAACTCCTCCTCACTCTATTCGGGTTAACGTCAGAAGACTTTGGCTAATTTCTTCACTCTTCCTTGGCCCAGAGGCATCGAGTCCTAAATGTGACCACTATGCACCAGCTAATAGTGTGAACTTTCATTATTATGTGTCTCAGATTGCAATTCATTTGAATAAAGTGTTCCAAAACAAAATCTGGTGCTGGGACGTGAAGCAGAAAAGCCAGGAAGAAACAATTAAAATGAATAGAGAGCAAAAAACAAGTTCACACAAGACCTTTGGGGTGCATTTGAATACCAAGAAACTTTATGGTAGATTCAAAAGATTAATATAAAAACCAAGGGAGGAGAGAAGAGTCATAAGAGATTTTCTCACGGTGAGGTGTATAATAAAACAAATTATTCAAAGCACATAGAATATTGAACGACATTGTCACAGCAATGGAGGAATTGTATTTATATAGAATTTTTCAAATCCATCAGCTGATCCAAATTGCTTTACATAGAATGGATTCTTTGGGTTTATTTTTTTGTTTAGAGGTACAGCATGGAAACAGGCCCTTCGACCCACCGAGTCCACACTGACCAGTGATCCCCGCACATTAATACTATCCTACACACACTAAGGACAATTTGCACTCATGCCAAGCCAATTCACCAACAAACCTGTACGTCTTTAGAGTGTGGGAGGCAACCAAAAAACTCGGGAGAAAAACCATGCAGTCACGGGGAGAAAGTGCAAACTCAGTACAGACAGTACCCGTAGTCGGGATCGAACCCGGATCTCCGGCGCTGTAAGGCAGCAACTCTACCGTTGCGCAACCATGCTGCCCCAATATTGATATAAAGGAAATTTGAATGAGAATTTATGCAGAGACGGCAATTGCAAACACAGGGTTAAGGAAAGGCTAAAGGAACTTGAATTTATTAACACATGAAGAAAGTGCCCAAGAAAGAAAATACAGTAATAGCTGCAGAAACAGCAAAACTGAAAAATGTGAACTATATTGTCAAATTTGACCAGGGGCTGTCAGTAATCAAACCAGGGAAAGGCTATTTGGGAGTGTTAGCAGGAGGAAATTCTCACCTACTGTGATCCACACCTCCAATGGACCTAGAGAGACATGTGCAGATGAAATCCCTGCCTATAGGTTATGGAATTAAAACATTATCTTTGAAACCAATGCACTGAGCTATATTCAACACTTTCGATTTATATTACAGATTTCCAACATATGCAGTATTTTGCCTCTGAATTAGTAAAATTCTTCAATAATTTGTCAAATTATATGATGTTAGGAAGGAAGGGAACTCTAGACGTTTTAATTGGATATATGATGTATCAAATTATATTCCTCTATGCTGTCTATGCTCCATATTATCTATGCTGTGAGAGCTAATGATGAGCGCCAGGGATACAGAGAGCATGGGAATTATATTCTGAAAACGAAGGCGATTTTCTTAGAAGCATTTGATTGCAAATATCTTTCTTTAACAAAAGATTTGTGTTAATTGTGGCCAAGGCTGAGTCATAGATTCATAGAAAAATACAGGAGGGAAAGAGGCCCACTGATTCCACACTGACCAATGTCTACCCATTTACACTATTCTGATGTTAATCCCATATTTCTATCCTCCCTATATTCCAGGACTGGGGAGTTGATCATTGCCCATGTTAGTTGTCAGCATTCGCCATTCCCTGCGCAGGAACTGGAGAATTATTTTAATTACCTTGCCACGTCTCTCCACGTATCTCATTCTTGGGAGAGCATTAAAACGGTGACTCGCGGAACTGAAGATGCTGGTTTACAAAAAAAAAGACAAAGTGCTGGAGTAACACAGCAGGTCAGGCGGCATCTCTAGAGAACACGAATAGGTGGCGGTTCGGGTTGAGACCCTTCTTGGGAGAGCATATCTGACTGCATCTAGCGTTTTCTATTCCCCTTCCTTGTTCTACTCTGGGAGAAATTGTTTGGTTAGTCGAGGAATTGTAGATATTCCCAAACAGGAAGCCATTGACAGAGGGGAAAAAAAAGTAAAGTTACACTAAATAATTGCAAAGTATGGCCTCCATACTAACGAAGCACTTGAGAAAATTCAAAGTAAAATTTGTAAGGATGTCACCAGAACCTAGAGTGTTATAGATATGGGGAAGATTGCACAAATTTAAGGTTTTATCTTCAGGAAAAAGGCAGAGCCCTGATGTTCTATGAAATTAGAAGAATGTTGGATAGGGTGGATGTGGCGTGTTTCTATACACTGGAGATTCCAATCCTAGTCCTTGTCATAATTCCAATCTATCGGCACTCGATAATCATCAATCCTTTTGGTGAATAGGAGAAATCTTTTAGCTGGGAGTGGGGTTGTATTGCCATAACTGTTTAGCCCAGGAAGTGATTGATTCAAAGTAGTTACATGAAGGAATAAAGCATAGTTAGTTAAGCCTGAGACACAGCAGAAGGGATTGGAAGAGGATGTGTGCAGTAACACCACCAGCATAGACCAATAGGGCTGGATGGGCTGGATATTTTTTATGCAGCACATGATTTTCACAGCTAAACAGCAAGAAAACACTTCTGTAGAAACAAGGAACTGCAATTGCTGGTTTAAAAATAAGACAAAATGTACTGGTGTAACTCAACGGGTTAAGCAGCATCTCTGAAGAACATGGACAGGTGACCTTTTGGATCGAGATCCTTCTGTTCCTGGAAAACATCTGTCCCGGTAATCCAGGTAATATTTAAACTAATTGAGGACGATTTGACTTCTAATGTCCCAGATGGTCCAACGTCCAAAATACACCAAGATCTCCTGCTGGTCCTGCTTGATGTCAATACTTGGTCCAATTGATGTTCTCACTTCTGATTGAATGAAAACTGAGCTGAGGTTGGTGAGACCAGTCTGCTTTATTTGCTACCTTTTGCTTTTTAAATACAAGTCCATTTCATTTGTTCCTGGTTAAAGTTTCTGCTCTCGTCGCGAGTCACATGACTGTACTGTTTCCTCTCATTGATCCTGTGGCAAAGTGGATAACACAGCACACTCCACAAGTCCTAATTCAATGATGCCAGTGATTTGAGGCACTCATCACAAACCCAGCACCTCCCTAATTATCTGCAATTAAGTTGTCAAGGATCGGTTTAAGAGTGGGATAGTTGGTAAGCTGTACTGGGCAGACATACGGGATGGTTCTAAATAAGAGGTAGACGAAGAGCAAAGGATGATAAAGAGCCGGGATTTCCAGTGCAATGTACAGTTCTGGCCCTGGCCCTGTCCCACGGTACGAGTTCATTCTAAGAGCTCTCCCGAGTTAAAAAAAAAATCAAACTCGTGGTAAGGACGGAGAATGAACATAGCGGGTACGTCGGAGCTCGGGGACGTCTCTTAGCGGCTCGTAACGCGAACAGCAGGTACTCGGGAAGACTCGTGAAGATTTTTCAACATGATGAAAAATGTCCACGAGAGCCCCGAGTACCGACGAGTGGCCATTAACGTAAATCTCCGAGTTTGAATCAGGACAAACTCGGGAGAACTCTTGGAATGAACTCGTGCTGTGGGACAGGGCTATTAGTTGTGAACATTGGGTCAGATTAGAATGGTGTTTGATTATAATTCTTAACTGATCAAGACTCACACAAGATGAATGGCCACATGGGTGAGGTACTAGAGGGTTATTTACACCTGAGCTGTCTCTTCTCTTCCCTCAGGGAAGCCACCTCAGATTCATAATATCATTGCAGCACAAGAGGTCTTTAGTCCATATGGTCCACACCTACTTTTTATACAGCAATCCACTCTGCCCCATCACCTTACTCTATCCCTGCATGTTTATTTTCTTCATGTCAGTTCAATTTCCTTTTGGAACCCGTCTCCACTTCCATCAGCCATCTAACATGCCCATTCTTGCGAAATCTTGCCTTCCCGAAGCCTATCTGAAAGATGTCTTTTCCGTATCTAAGTCGATTTTCATGATGCCAACAGAAGGCTAGGGGAGGTAGGCTATATCGGAGGAATCCTGCTAGTGTTTGGACATTGTCTAGGCCACATGTTTGGAAAAAGCGAACAAAAGGCATTGAATTGACAAGTACAGGTGGTGGGCAGTGGGTCAGCAGATTCAAGTTCCACCTCAAGACCACCTTTGTGAGGGAATACTGCGGAAGGACTGCACTGTCACAAGAGTAGTCTTTGAGATAAGGCATTAAGCTGATGCCCTTAACTGCCCTATCTAAATGGGGGGAGGGGGGGGGGAATCCTATTGAATGGCTTTGAAGAAGAGCAGAGAGAATATTCTTGTGTCTGATCTCAATACGTATTCTTCAACCAAAATTCCTCATGACCCGATGAGACTGCACAAACTGACTGCTGTGTTTCTTGCAGTTCAGCAGCGTTAAACATGAAAGTACTTCATTGGTTGTAAAATGTCCTGAGGTTATGGAAGTTATCGTATAAATGCAATCATGTATTTTTGTTTCATATCTATAGCAGAAACAGTTTCTAGGTCTGTACATGAAAAATCAGATCTATACATAAAAGATTATAGGGATTATTTAAAGTCATTATAAATTATTTATCCTAAAACTGGATTCTTTTAAAAGAACTGGAACCAGTTCACTCACTTCAGCATCTTTTGCATCATTTAATGTCAAGTGTCTAACTAACGCACTAAGCATCAATCATTTTAATTGACACCAATTAACTAGAGGGAGGGGTCGGAGGGCCAGGGGACTTGGGGTTTGTGTCCAGTTTGAAATAAAGATCGTTCTGATGCAGGGCTGCAAAATCTACAATAGAAACTTTGGAAAAATACAATATGCATAATTGTCATCATATTTCTTCAAATAATTATCAATCCGTTCAGTTTAAATGAAACGGAATCTGCACGTTCCTTGAACAAATTAAACTAACTGGCACAAAACCACTATCGATACAGACCAGCTGTGCCTCATCTTCATGGATGTAAAAGGACAAATGTCACCCACCTGCTTTCCAATGTTATTTGTTCGCCCCCCTTCACCTCCCTTCACAAACTAACTGTAAGAAACAGTTACATGGATAGGATAGATGTGGAGGGATACGGACCAAACGGAGACAGGTAGGACTAGTGCAGCTGGGATATGTTGGCCATTATGGGCAAGTTGGGCAGAAGGGCCTGTTTCCACACTGTATCACTCTATAACTCTATGACTCTGTAGCCTTTATCTCATGGGGCTTTCGACTGAATAATCCAGTGAATCTTGTTCCCATCCTCTGCCCCTATAACACTGCAGCTTTATTCCCCTGACGTGCTTATCCAATTATTTGTTGTTCCATTTCCACCACCTTCATTGACAGCTATTGCTTAGCTAACATGTCCATTCTGCTGCCATGTATCTTCCCAAAGTGAATGAGGAAACATTTTTCTTCTGTCCCAAATGATTATTTTTTTGAGTCAATAACTACCCCCCCCCCCCCCTCACCCTGCCCTCTGCCAAAGGGCTCAGAAAGATGTTTCATGAGACGCCTACGAGAATTGTGCTGTACATTGTTAGAATTTGTCTAGATCAAGTATTATACGTGCAGCATAAAAAAGGAGCCATTCTACTCAAATGATCTATACTGGTGTTTTGTTCAAGCATCGCTTCCCATTGCGTTTATCTTCACCCAGTCAGCTTCACTTTGAAAAGGATGCAGATTTGGCATTGCTTCACAGGAAAGTTACAAGTGATGGGACAGTTAAATAATGAGCAGAGGGTTGTAAAGTTAGAACTATTCACCTTGGAACCTAGAAGATGAAGAGATGATTTAGTCGAGGATTTCAAGGCGATGGGAGGTTAGACAATGGATAGATGACCCATCAGGTGAATTGATCAATAAGCAAAGGTCATGAAATTAAAATAATTGGGGGGGGAGATGACGTGAAATGGTTTTACTGAAAAGTTGGTAGAAGATGACTATGAAAGTCCAAAATGGAGTTGGACAGGAACCTACAATATTACAAAGAAATAGCAGGGATATCAAACAAGGCATAACAGTTCCATTAGAATATAGAGAATGGGCTGAGTGGCCACCATCTGTACTGATGGTTTCTTAATCACTGATACACTTTCTTCCTTTTGGTTTCATATATGCATCAGGCTTCTTTCCAAATATAATAACACTATTCACTTCAACCTGTTCCTGTGGCAATGAGTTTGACTTTCTAATCACTGTGTCTATCCAATGTGATGATTAGTACAGAGTACAGTACAGAGCTGAGACGATGGCAATCTCAACTCAACACAGCATCTCATCTACACTACAGCTAAAGCTCGGTCTCTATCCTAGCACAGAAGTTCCATTTGGTCTCCTCACCATACTTCTCTGCATCTTTAAATACGCTTAATTTCTAACATTACCTGATTCTAATGGAAAGTCATTGTTCCAAAACCTTAACTGTTTACCTCTCCACATGTTTCCTAACCTGCTGAGTGTTTCCAGCATTTCCCATTTTATTAGTTTCAATTAAAACTGGATGGTGAGCTAATTTCTTTCTTCAAGTAGTTCAATGCTGAGTCTTGAGTATGAAACTGTGTTCCAGGTATCTTCAGGACTTGACTACCATTGGAATTGTTCCATCATTTACTACTTTGCATAGAATTTACCACAACTTGACACCTATGTCTATGAAACTGCCAGGAGAATTTATAGTTCTGGTCCAACGGCAGAGCCTGTGGCAAGTTGTGGCCTGCCTACTCTGGTTCAAACTTTGTGCTTCAGTGACATCAGCATTGTCTACATTCAGGAACACCCCACTGATTACTTTGGATGGATGTTGGGTATCAACATTGCACTGGCCTCACTTTCTCAATCTTGGTCGCACCCCATCTTACCAAAGCCAATCATAACGAGTTCCATTCAATATCCAATCAGGTATTTTCTCACCCCTAATAACTAATAAATATTTTTTCATCAAACTTAATAACCATTTTTACCAACCAGATATTAAAGCAGGAGATAAAGCTAGAGGGGTAACAAAAAGTGTCTTGGTTGACTGGTGTGCGTTTCTATGCTCCCAATTGCCATCTGCTGGTTTAAAGCAGTAAGTACCTTCGGACCCAGGTAACAACAATGCAAGACTATCTGGTTCATCTGTTGTAGTGCCTTTTGATGAATGGAAGGATGTGGCATTGGAGCGGTATTGATCCCAGGCCATGGAGACGCTCAGATCAAAGTGCAGTTGACATCCTCCTCTGCTCAGATCCACTGTTGGTCTGCAGACTGATGACCAGTCTGATCAGGCCTTTGGGGCTAGAGTGAATCCTAACAAAAGCAAGAAAATGTTCTTTGGCAACTGGTCTCTCTGATCCTTTATTCCCTTCACTGTCGGGTCTGATTGCCTGAAAATGCTGGCAGGATGGTTTGCAGGACCAAGGACGTGCATATCGCATGGAGCCCATTAATCAAGGTGCAACTGGAAATGTGGGATTTGGAGCACCATCTCTCTCAATAGTGGGAATGAATCAGATGACTGAGTGTGAGCTGTTCTCGGTGTTGCTCCGTGGCTCGCTCCACGTCTGTGCTGCAGTTCAATCAGCTAGAGATGAAAAAGGGCAAGTGAGGGAACACTAGTTACACTTCTCCCCGACTCCCTGGAAATTAATAGGTTCCATCCTAGCTGCATTCCCTCACTCCTCCAAACCATATTGCCACATTTTCCAGGTCATCAAACCGAGTTGTTGACGTTCTCCCTGCCCTCATTGTTAAGGAGATTGTGGCCACATTGCAATAGGTTGTGCCTTTTTGCTGGACCATGCAGTGCCATCTGTCCTTTGTACAACAGCTGGTGCAGAAGCACACATGGACGGCCAGTCAATCAGACAGTGTTCTGCGTGGAATATCCTTGAGGGAAAAGGAGATGGTGGATGCTTTGTCATGGTTCCCAAAATCCCAAATCACTTGGCAGAAACTTTCATCAGTAGAAGTTTCAAACAAGGACCATGATATTGCTCAGCTGATATTAAGATGGGCCCTTCCTCTCAGATCCTTCATGCTCAATTGGTCTCAAGCACATGTGTGTTGGTGGAGATGAGATGGTCATCTATCTCCTTCCAGATTATGTATTTGTCAAAAAGAAATGGAAAGGGATTTAGTGGTCTTTATCAAGGTTCATCCCACCCAGCTCCATCACGTAAGAGTTTGTGCTCTATGGACTGTTCCTGCGGACACGGGCTCAAGTAGGTTCAATAGCTGCAAGAAAGTTAATCAACTTGGTGAATGGTGCATCTTACTGTCTGAAACCTAGTGGTGTTTCAAGGCAGGCAGCTGTCTGCGGCCAAATGTTGCGGAGAAGTCTAGTCCAATGTGACGAGGGACGGACTGAAGTTTGGTGCAGTCTTTGCGAAGGCTTCACAATGAAAAGTATAAGGCTTAGCACTTTTCTGTCATTGCAAACTGAAGAGCTGTGCAAGACCATGTGCAAGAACCTCTCAGACGTACATACATGGGATGTAGGTGAAAGAAAAATGAATGTCCCAATGATAAACTGTAAATCTTATAAGGAAATAGAATATGTCTTGTATTGTGAATGTTCACATATGAATGTAATGTTACAAATTGTATACATTTTGGGGGTAAAAATACAACAAAAATATGCAACCCATACAAAATGTTAATCACTGTGTTTAGAGCAGTCCTTTCACATACAATTCACTGGTAATACGTCAAAGAGGTTCTTACATAGGCTCCTGCCCTTCGGTTTTCAATGATGGAAGTGTTCTAATCCTTAAGCCTACCCTCATAGAGCCATTACAATGGCTTCATCAAGCTTCAATGTGTCACTCAGTGCATAGTCCAACACCTTGGGCTGTACTAGTCTGACATGTTTGGACAAATCTTCCGTGCCTTGGAACATCGGTTTTAGTGGAAACAACCATTTTGCATCATTAGTAAAGAGAAACCCAGATAAGAGTGAGAGAGAAAAGCATGAGTCAGAGAAGAACTGCAAAAGCCAGATGACAATCAAGCGCATTTTTAAAGCCTACAGACTGGAAAAGGATAGAGATGCAGAAAGACATTTTAAAATGCAGTTTTAATATGAAGGCATAGATAGTGATTCAATTTTTAGATTCAGAATATTATCACCTAGACTAATAATGCAGGGACTTCAAGTCTCACTATGACATTTTAAAATTGGATTCTAATTTAAATCCATCTGTGATGCCAATACCTTCATGACATTATTGCAAAAACAAACATGTTCACTAATACTGCCCAGGGAAGAGAATCCATCATCCGAACACAGTCAGAACTATGTCTGATTCCCTTCCCACCAACCTGGTTCATGTTTTTCCTTTTCTTGGGGCCATGGTGGATGGGACAGGTTTGGAGGGATATGGACCAAATGCAGGCAACTGAGACTAGTGTAGTTGGGACATGTTGGCCGGTGTGGGCAAGTTGGGCTGAAGGGCCTGTTTCCACACTGTACCACTCTATGAGAGATGGAGAGTAAATGGTGTATCAAATTAAATGTGTCATTATTGAAAGTAAAACAGTGTTAAACAGTTAAAATATGGGTTCACAGCTAAAATGTGCGTGAACCCATATTTTTATTTCTTGATAAGAACACACAACACTCCCAGGTTAGATCAAAGCTCAGTCCACTTCAAACCTTTAAGATTTGAGGAGGAAACGACTCCGGGTCAAGGCTTTTCAAAGTACTAAACGTGTTAAAAATGGTCGTCAGTGAAAATCCTGCAATCTCTTCCCACTTTGCATTCCTCGATTTTGTCAGCTGATTCCAAAACCAAGCTTGAGCAGTGACCAAACGAGCCTGTAAGCCCAAGTAACCTGATCCTACTTGTGAAATTATTTCTTACTCACTGACTTGTCCTGAATCAAATTTCTTGGCTGGAGATTTGGAACAAAACTGTTCCTATTACTGTAGCATCTTTGGTGAATCAGATCAGAGGAAGACTGTTGGTGGAAATAAAAAAAAGCATCAGCATGCAGGTGGGCTGGTGATGCACCATCATCCAGGAAGAACTTCTCACCATGACAGACCTGCATCTCCATGACCTCAGACATCTCAAAGTGCTTTAAAGCCAGTAAAGTGTTATTAAGTGTTAACTCCCATTATAATGGAGGAGATATAATAGATAAACTATACTCAGCAAGCTCACACTGGCAGCATGCAGAGAATGGCAAAGGGATATTGGTAAAAGGCTATTGATCGACCCGACACCGTGCAGAGCTCCCTACTTTACTTCAAAAGAATGCTATGGGATATTTCACATACACCCGAGAAGACAGACTGTGCCTCAGCTTAACGTCTGATCTTTAAGCTGGCACTATTGACAGGGAGCACGCACTCCTTACATGGTGGTATGTCAGTCTGAATCATATCTTCAAACATGTACGCTGGTGTCCGCTACCTTACAATGTGGACATTAACGAGGTTATAGAATTAAACAACGTGTAGCTCGGAGACTATATGATGCATGGCTCATGGAGAGCAGAGATTTCCGCTTTAAATAAGCATCATGTCTTAAGACCATTGTCCTGTCTCTGGTGATTTTGAAACAAGGAAAGACTGTTCTACATTAACCTTATATTTTTGGTTTAAAATTAACAAGGGTGCAGAATGTTTCTTTGGGGTGAACTGTCATATTAATATTATTTCAAAATGTCTGTGATTCCCTCTGGTTAATAGCTCTGCCCAGTCGTTGTGATGGGGTCCTGTTCTATACTTTCCACTAAGCCCAATGTACAAAAATAAATGGACAGGGCAGTTGATTAATGTTTGACTCTCTGCAAAATGCTAATCTGTTAATTGATCCTTTTAACAGCTCCATTTAGCTCCTCATCACTCACCCAGTACTCAGACTAAAACACTACATCTAAACATCCAAGGGATTTAAAGGTACAGCCTCATCTAATGAACATTTGGGACTTTCCCTACTGAGGCAATATATTCACTGATTATTCATGTTCAACTCTATATTAGGGATCAGATTATTGATCAATGGCAGGTGAAGAACACTCTGGTTTAGTCCAAATGGGATTCCTGTATTTGAGTCAAAGACTGTGTGTTGATCAATGTCACAATCCAATGCTGCAGTACTAGACTGCTACAATATCGGAGGATCCATATGGAATTGCAAGGCATTTCAAAGAGGAGTAGAGGTATTCACACAATGTCAAGTATTGATCCTACAAACACCATCCCCAAAATAAGGGGCTGCTTATTTCTATATCCAATCATCCATCACACGTTAGCTACTGAGTGTTTCAAAGAACTTCTGCCAACCAGCAGTAAACTTACTCCACTTCCCTGTCCAGGTTTGGATCTGTAAAGAAACTGGCTTGCTAGTTGGATTATACATATGCCACATGGGGCAACTGAAGTAGGGGCAAGAAGGTTTGAAGGGTTCCACTCTGCCTGGCTGACTGAGTCAGTGTGGGGCACCACTCACTGTGGCTGATCTTCCCATCTGAAGGAGGACAATGGGAGATGGGGCAAGAAAGTGGAAAGAAAGTCCCTTGCATTTATCTCAGTGTCACTACCCATTTTAAAGTATGTCTAAAGGGTTCATGTAGAAGCACATTACACATATGTATAGAGATGTCATTATTCTCACATAATCGATTTTGCAATCTGGGCATTTTTTTGTTTCAGGGCTTTATCCGGTGTGTCAGGGATAAAATTCCTGCCCTTCTAAAAGGTCAGCTTGGAGAAAGTACTCCCTCCAAATAATGCCCAGATGTTTCTGGTCCGATGTCCGATGCAAGATGATGCCTAAATCATTCCTCACCTTAAAATTACTCAAGGGCAACTCTGTAAATAAAAACTAATTCCTTCTGCAAATTCAATTTTGTTAAGCAGGTCTGGCATTTATTTTTCTCTGTGTTCCTTTAGTTCTGGTCACTGCTGCATCCCTGCTCCCTTCCCCACATCAGCCATGGCTTTGCCTCAGCTGTCCATAATACTATCCCTGCGATTTCACCACGAGACCTCGGGGACACTCATTCTCCCCTTAAAACCACCGCCTTTAGACTGATCATTGAGCCATTTCCCCTGACTCGCTGTGGCTTTTTGTCTGACTTTGTTCCAGTGCTATGGCATAAGATGCCTTATCAGACCAAAGCTGCTCCACAAATGAATGAGTGTATTGGGTGAAGGAAGGTCCATAGAAATGGATGAACGATCCTCTCATCTCATAACATCCTCGAATGATGCTATCATACTTTAAAAAAAAATCCAACCTTTATTTCATTGTTTATAGGATCTTTCTGTATCCAGGTGGCCTGTTATCTTATGAAACAGTAATTGCTCCATTTGATAAACATGTAATTAGTTGTGAAGTACTTTGAGATATTATGAAGGTATGAAGGATCTATACTTTTTCTCTTTACCTTTGATCAACACAAACAGAACAGAAACTACATATACTGGAAATCTGAAATCGAACAAGAAATGCTGGTAATACTATAATTGCAGCATTATGAAAACCTAAATGACTCAAAAAAGACTTCCATCATACGACTCAAATAAGACTTCCTAGGATGCCATCCATAGATTGTGTGGAGTTTACTATCTGAAATTAGCCTCGTTGCTCATCCAAATGCCCAGCCAACAATCTCAGCAGCGCGAGTATTACGTGTGGATGGATTATTAGGAGTAGGTCTTTCTAGCAGAGACGTCGTTAAGCACCAGCCATTTCCTGACTGGCAACATACAATTTAACAGATTTCACTAAATGTGGATTTTCTGGTTCAATTACCATCTGAAAACATTCAATGGATATCACAAAGGGGATGTCTAACATAAGCGGGGAGATTTTTTAATTTGCGTCCTTCAGGAAATGTGAAAGAGGACTACTAAACTCTTTTTATCTTTTCATACAGTGGAGTTAATTCAGAGTTGAGTCATGATCTCAGTTAATGGCAGAACAAGCTCACCAAGGTGAAATAGTCTGCTCATCTACCAATGTCTTTTCATTCTTTCATCTGCCACTTTGGATTCTTGTCCTACTGGGAACCTTGCTCTCAGAACAATCCTGGCACTGTGACGCCTTTCCGAGTTGTTTATCACATTATAACCATTATTACCAATCTAACCTCCAGTCAACCTGATCCAATTAAGTGTAGTCAAATATTGTACCATTGTCCTTGAGTTACACCAGTTTTTTGTGTCTATCTTCACATTTAAATCAGCATCTGCAGGTCCATCTTACACATTGTACCATAACTGTTTGTTCTTTAGTTATTGTGCCAATTTAAGCTCATATTCCTTTACATGGAATGGACCTAGCCGTTAAAAAACTCTGACCAGGGGTGGAAGATGGACAATGGCAAATTAGCAGCTGATTATGTGGTCCCCAACATCTTCCCCTCTATACATGACAACGGAGAGGAAAAACATACACTTTGCATAATATGTGGCTGGAAATTGAAGCAAAATTGGGCCCAACCCTTGCATCTGGTCCACTATCCAACAACATCAGAGCTGATCTTTCAACTCAACATAATTTCCCTGTTCTATTTCCATTTTGTTTGATTTCTTTCAGTGCCCAAAAATTGTATCTTTCATACGCTTGAATATACTCAACGTCTGAGCATCTCAGCCTTGTATAGACGCAATAATTGACAAATATCTATCACAATGATGCACCACCCATTGCACCATAGTCTCGCTTAGCAATCGTTGCAGACACTCCAAAACCTCATTACAGAAGGATGTTGCTGTCATTTAATTGTAATGATGTTGCAAGTGAAGTGATGTCTGAAGTTTACTTTCATCGATATCCTGGTTTGGCCTTTATTGGAATAGATTGTTCAGATCACCCACACCATCAGTGCTTAACACTGAATGAGGGAAAACTTTGAACTTGGAATTTAAATTGAAGAGTGCATTATTAAACAGTGATAGAGAGTTGTCATCCATTTCCATGTATTGACCTGAAGAAGTGTGGAACTGAAACAGGGCTAAATATTACCAACCTGGCAAGGACTAACTTTGGAGGGGCAAAGGACAGATTGCATACATTAATTATTCTCATCATTTCTCATGCAATTGTATAGCTGATGCTTAATATCTAACTATGTGGTTTTGTGTTATCAAGAGTTGATTGGAATTTAGATGGAGAAGTAATGAGAAGGAAATTGATTTAGTACTGCCTTCCTCATGTTTCATTGGTTGCAGATCCATGAAGCTTCACTTACTGGGACTATTTTATCAGCATGGATGCAAGCAGATTTCTATTTACTACTGGGATATATGCATCACTGGACAATATATTTGTCCATCCCCTGAGTTAAAAGGAAAGGTTGGGCAGGTTCGGTCTATATTCCCTGGAGCGCAGGAGGATGAGGAATGATCCTATCGAGGTGTATAAGACCACGAGGGGATTAGATAGAGTGAATGCACAGAGTATTGTGCCCAGAGTAGGGAAATTAAGACGTAGGTTTAAGGTGAAAGGGGAAAGATTTAGAAATATAGAAAATAGGTGCAGGATGAGGCCATTCGGCCCTTCGAGCCAGCACCGCCATTCATTATGATCATGGATGATCGTCACCAATCAATAACCCGTGCCTGCCTTCTCCCCACATCCCTTGATTCCAGCAGCCCCTAGAGCTCTATCTAATTCTCATTTAATAGGAACTTCTAATTTAATAGGAACCTGAGGTGCAACTTTCTTCACACAGAGGGTGGTGGATATATGGAATGAGCTGCCAGAGGAGGTAGTTGAGGCAAGTACTGTAGCAACACTTAAACAATATTTGGACAGGTATATTGATAGGAAAGGTATAGAGAGATATGGGACATGGAGTATTTTGGTCGGCAAGAGTAAATAGTAGCAAAGGGTCTATTTCCATGTTGTATGTCTCTACGCCTCTCGTGTTCTGCACTTCACAGATCATTCAAGGAATGGCAGAATCATATAGTATGGCCGATCTTGACCATGCATACCAGTGTGTGTTCCTATAAATCACCAAGAATTCCCAATAATTTATAACAATTACTTGGTCTTCAGGGTTACCAGGGATTTCAGCCGAACGTGGGCTGGTGGGTGTACAAACTCAAACCTCCCTGGCTGCAAGGTTCAATAGGCACGTGCGCACACCAGCCAAAGGGCACCGTACGTGGGCCAGTTGGAGCTTGCAGTCCATGGCTTAAAAGATCTCAGTTTCTTCCCATGAGAAAGCTCCCAGGGGCTTGATTGTGTTCATGTACAGTCTTTCCACTGACTGGATAGCAAACACCAAAAGAGCTTTTCACTGTACCTCGGTACAATAACAATAAACTAAACTAAACTAGATCGTGGAATTTCAATAGAATTATTGGATAGCAATCAATAGTGCAACTCTAGTTGTTGTTCCCAATTTTCATTACCAAGACGGCAGAATCCAATTGAAGGAACTCTGTGAATGTCTCTGATGTAAGTCTCTATAATTCAGCACACATTGAGGTTCAGACAGATTACAAAACGTTTGGTTTCTTGTTCTGCAGGATTACTGGCTGGGACCGCATGAATTGTACAAAGAGCAAAGTAGTCTGCCAATATAATGCAGCTCTGTTTGAAAATGAATCACTGGACAAAGAGACCTGCAGGGAACAAAGGGTTAACACTACCATCTTAAACATTGCCATCTTTCTCAATAAAAAAATATGATTTTTGAGAAATATGTTTGCGCCCGTTATCGTTGCAGCAGATACTGCGAGCTACATTGGTGGGCTTCATCCTCAGGGAGCAGATCAAAAAGCTTACCATTTTCTGAGTTATTTTTCTCTTTGTTTTGATGGTTCCTGCGTTGCTCCCGCCGTTGGTAAATGCATGCCCCAGGGAAAGCTAGGAGGTTGTACAGTTATCTCCCTTGGTATAATTCTAAACTATACAACCTACTACCTCAGCCTGGGCGCACACAGTCATTGGCCTCATCAACTACTGCATCAGAAGCTTTAAGCAGTTGGGTTGAGGGGAAAGAAGTAGTGAGAGAAGGTCAGGGATAGGTCAGGGTGGTGCACGATGAGGAAGCAAGGGGACGTTGTTGGTCCAATGTTTGGACTTACCCTACACACCAACACGTTCTAAACGCATGGTTGCGCGACACCCATACACCCTGGGCAAGAGATATATGGAGAAAACCAGACAGGACATTGTTACATACAACGACCAGCAACACATATGGCTTACTAACACACACACACACACACGCGCACGCATGCGCGCACACACACACGCGCACTCACACACACGCGCACTCACACACGCGCACACACACACCCTCATCAACCCAGGCAAACCACACGTAACTCACACACGTGTCACACTCGCCAAACCAACACATACATCCTCATGAGCATAGACCAGTCTGAAAAAGGCTCCAGCTTTCTGTGCCTCTCTTTGGTACAACAAATTCAGTTCAAATTTTAAGAAGAATAGCCATTGACAAACGTAGCCATTAATGATCAGAAGTCTCCATTAATCACCCAAGTGCTTTTCACCCATCCCACCTCCCCTGTCACCCCACCTAATGAAAACCTTGTACCCCCCGTGATGCCGGCCCTCGGTACCTGCTACGGCCAAGGTGTGGCTGCCCCAGTGAATCTGCAAGAGTCGTTTTCACAGTCGTTCCGCTTCTGAGTAAACTGCTACCCTAAATCGCTTCCCTCACATGTCCCCATTCATGGCTAATCCCAGATAGAAACCACATTTCACATTGATTCATTAGACTCTATCAAGGGAATTACAGAGTCATTAACCTTAAGCTTTTTGGGATACTCTTACCGGAGGCACGAGAGAATGACTGGGTGAAATGGTTAAACTTGGCAGGGAGTTGCCAGCTGGGAGGTCCACATCATCACTGACTCATGGATTGGGACTTCCATAATCCTCGCCCCACCCTGCTGCAAAAAGCACATGATTTAAAGTTGGCCCAACTTGCTTCAGATTTGGGGAGGCTTGTCTGGAGCACTAAACCGGTTAGGCAAAATGACCTGTCAACTGTAGTGTCGTTTTATTTTAACGATCATCATCAAAGATTTGCTGTTGCAACCCATTTCTTCCACACCTACAGCTCCAACATGCTCTCGTAGAGCTAATGGTGACCACCGCCCTAAACCTCTCGACCCTGCAGGAGAGCCCGGTTACAATATATAATGTCGATGGCTGGTTGGTTCTTTACCATGTAGACACAGACCTATAGACACGAGCTTGGGAGATACTTGAAACACAAGTTCGGATCTACGGGTTAGTGGCAGCTGGCTCTGCAAACTCCAGTCCTCCTGGCCTCTCCTCATTCTCTTTTCCGATGTCACTCATCTTCTTTCCCTTATCACTGGCACCAGCCCTCTGCCCATCTTCCTCCTCCCTCCATTCCCTTTTCTCTAATCCACCTCCCCCGCCCCCCCCCTCCACCCTTCCCATTTTGTTTCGGCAAAGAAAATACACCTCAGCAGTAAATCCCAAAAGCTTAACGTTGAGGTGAACATACCGTAATCTAACGTTTTCATTTCACTTTGGGCAGTTTTAAATTTACACATCGTTATATCTCTCAGATGATCGCAGACAAAATAAATAGTTTTGATAGTAAGTATAAAAATACCATTAAACCCAAAACACCAACATTGCAATCTGGCTGCTCTTGTATGTATGCAGGGACGTCTGTTGGCTCCCAGCTTCAATTCCTGGCATTGGGTGTCGATGCCTCAGGAGACGGCGTCTTGTCTTTCAAGGCCAAACCTCTGGAGTTTGTGGTCCTATAGTACAAGTAACAACAGCAACAAAAAAATTGTAAAAAGGCTTTAATAATAATTGACTGCTTTAACTACCAGGATCGGTAACTTGGTATAATTCAGTTCGACATTGCTTCGCGATTTCTAACACGTAAATATAAAAAATATCTAATCCTCCGATCTTCGAGATCAAATGTTAGATGGCCGCGCGTTTGTATGCAGTCAAAATGAAGCTTCTTATTTAAAATTGGTTATAGCTGAGAGGTGAAGCCGCAGAATTAAGTGAAAAGTATGTCCTCATCTGAGTGCAACTGTTATTGGGAGAATTCTGGAGTGTTTGCTTTGTACCAGAGCAGGCTCCTTGGCTGGCAATCCCAGCTCCTTCTGTCTGCCAAGCCTGGACACAGGCTTTGTCTTGCTGTTTTTCACTCTCTCTCGCTCTCGCTTTCTCTCGCTCTCTCTCTCTCTCTTTCTTCTCTCGCTTCTCTCTCTCACTTTCACTCTCTTTCTATCTCTCTCGCTCCCCCTCACCCCCGCCTTCATTCTTATTCCCAGAAAGAAAAAACTTGGATTCATTTTACCGGAGGTTTTCAGTTTAAGTCTCGCAAACAGCCAGACGCCCACTGAATGTAAAATTCCGAAAGGGATCTGAAATGTCCCGCCCGGCCGTGGCTGTGACCGGCCTACACCGCCACATCTTCGATGGTGAAGCGATGCTAGGAAAACACATCGATGAATGCGGAGACAATCGCGTCACCTTTATCCTCGCTCTCTGCCGCGAGGATGTAACGAATGACAATAATACAATCTAACTCACTTCCACAAATTCCAAACGCTGGACAACTGGGCGAGAGGAGGGAAGGGATTCAAACGGGAAGACGTTCACCACAGCCCTTCGCACTCCCATCTCCCCTGCACCCCCTGTACTCACCATGCTGCCACCCATCCCACCCATATACCCCCCTCTCCCCACCCCCCCCCCCCCCACCCCCCCATTTCTTCAGCATACGTCCTGCCCCATTTTAAAGCATTCTGCCGATTGTGACCTGAAGGCCTAACCTGCGACACGGAGAAAGACAACCAGTGTTGGACGCAGCGTTGCCATCGTGCGCCCATACACGCGCGCATGGGCACACACATGCATGTGCGCAATCACACACATATGCAAACATACCCACACGCAAGCGTGCTCCAATGTGGTTCCACATTGCAGAAAAGAGGAGGAGAAACAGAGACACAAGCATTGGAGGGTGGGGATGGGGGTGGGGGTGGGGGTGGGGGGGGGGGTGAAGAACCGCTGGAATCCATTCTGTAATCCATAAAGGTCACCCCATAGACTTTTATCCTACGCATGGAATCGTTTCCCCGGTAATTGAATTCACTGACTTCATAAGCCAGCTGTTTCTTCTTTCTAACTCCAAAAAAAAATGGCACTTACAATTATTTTTCCTGCCTGACTGAGGATTAGAACGGGGATGTTTGCCACGGCCTTGCGACAAAAAGGCAGCAAAACAAAGAGGAGTAGGAATTGTCAAATGATATTGAGGTTCGGAATGGGCCCCCATCCATTCCGATGCTGCGCCAAGCAAGGAACGCAGGCACCAGGCAGTGCCCAGGCTCGGCACGCTCTTACCCAATTCAGTGACAGAATCTCGGCAAATGGACGCCCGGTGGCAGAGAGAGTGAGCAAAAGACTTGCTGCCTCACAAAGACTGAAGAATAGGCACATACACACACACACACCCACCCGCACACACACACACACATGCACCCGCACACCCAAACGTACCAACTGTGCTACACGATTATATGTAAACTCTTCTCCCCATCCAGATCTTAAGCTGTAAATAAGGACGAAGGGTTGGATAGAAAGGAGGTAGAGAGCGAGAGAGCGCGCAAAGGGCTTATTGTGGATCTTGGCACAATACGTGAAGCCTAACAATCTGAATTTCAAAATCAGATGGTACCCTGTGAATCTTGAATGCAAAGAGAGGACAAAACTGCTTTGAAATGCAGTTCTGGTGCCAAGTAATTTTAACACTTTCGAGTCAAGAGGCCCAGGGTCAGGAAAGCAAAAAAGAGATAGGGTGATCACAGTCTATCGTGTTAGCATGCTCGCAGCGTGTCAGAGGCAAACATATGAAGTAACTCTAGTTCTGTAAAGATATTAACAGTTGTCCCGATTTGCACCCATTACTTATCCGTTCAAAACGGAGACTTTCGTCAAGCCTTATAAATTGAGATCCACATTCACAGTGCTCACTGCCGTTTAATAACACAATGGCGACGGGCAGTACAAAGGGGAAAATGTTTGAAAACGGAAGCGAAAACGAATAGAAATAAACCCTTTGCCCCCTCCAAAAAATGACCCGGGCACTCTGTGTCCGAGGCACGATCGTCTTTAACTCACCAGGAACGTCCAAACATTCCCAATATTGCTTTAACGCTGCACAGAGGGGTGAGAAGCTGGGGTCTTTATGGAAGAAGGGCCAAGGATTCATTCAGCGATTGTCCAGTCGTGGTCGATGCAAACAGATGGAAAAAAAAGGCGGTTTCTTTACACCAAAATAAATAAGTAAATAAAGCGGCTGTAGTGAGCCCACACCTTGAAGGAAAAAAATAATAAAATTTGTTTTTTATCGCCAACTGAAACTAACCTTCCAACCCCTCACACCTAAAAGCAACACCCCCCAAAAAGTCGTCTAGCGTCCAGAACTGTTGTTCTGGTGTCTGGTTTAACTGCGCATCAAGAGGCAACATCTGTTTGTAAAATCGCCAACACTGAGCCTTTCGATTTTTTTTTGGCATGCGTTTTAGAAGCAGAGAGCCATGACAGGGAGGAGAGACAAGCAGCTCACAGCACCACAACGCATTTCATAATCCCATTTTTTCTCTCTGTCGTTCAGGTTTAACAAGCGGCCTCTTCCTATGAATTAACAGCTGGATTGGAGGCACAGATTTCCAACATACCTTCACCCAGTAAGGACAAGGCAGTTCCTGAAGGAGCTCTTTCTCCCCCTCTCTCTTGCGATGTCAACGACTAATTTTTATTGTATGTGTGTACGCACGGAAAGGGGTGGGGGAGTGTTTGGTGCGTGGGGGGGGGGGGGGGGGGGGGGGGGGGGGGGGGGGGGGGGGGGGGGGGGGGGGGGGGGGGGGGGGGGGGGGTTGTGGCACAGTGGAAGACTGATGCGTCTTTGCACAATCTTTTCGGTACCAACTGAGGGGGAAAAAGGGGTTTGTGGGGGTACGGGGTGGGGGCGGATACACAGCCAGCACAGAAGGGCTTTGTGAACTGTGGCCAGAAGTGGCTTGAGATCGAATGGGAGCGATGTGCAACATAGGAAGAAAGAGAGAGAGGAGAGGGAGAGAGAAGGGGAGAGAGAGAGGGAGACAGAGAGAGAGAAAGAGACAGACAGAGACAGAGATAGAGACGGAGAGGGAGAGGGAGAGGGAGAGAAAAGCGAGGGATCATGGTAACATGATAAAGGCAGAGATCGAGACGGAGAGAAAGAGAGAGAGACAGAGGGAGGGAGAGGGAGACAGAGGGAGACAGAGGGAGGGAGAGGGGGGACTGGGAGATTGAAAGCAACCGAGAGAAAATGGAGAGGTTGTTAGAGAGAAGAAAAGGGGAAAGGGCAGGACCGCAAGGGGAAGATAGGGAAAGGGAGAGAATGTGAAGACGAAAGGAGAGGGTAGAAGCAATGAAGAGATAAATGATGAGGAAAGAGGGTGCAATTGCAAGAAGCAGCGAGAAAAGATGATAATATGAGAGACAATGAAAGGAAGGGCAAGAGAAACAAAAAATTACACGCGCCGTGCATCACAGACGGCTTCAATAATTAAAAAAAATACTGGGGGATATTTTTCAATAGATAAAGAAACAGCATATAATTAGACATAAAATATTCTGGGTAAATGAATATATACTCCTAAAATGCCCTCACACAGAACAAATGCGTACAAAATAACCAGGCATGTTACTATGGAGACTTGTGTAAACTCTTGAGCACAAGCATGAATCTTGGCCTTTCCCCCATATCCCATCTTGCATTCTGCTCACGGATTACTGCGGCAGCATTACACCAATCATGGACATTAATCTCCACCTTCAAATGTGCTGACTGGGAAGGAAGCAGCTCGGGATCATTTTTCAAACTGAAAACCTAATTTGCAGCTTTGCACAGGCAGGCAGGCAGGCAGGCAGACAGACACACACACACACACACACAGTGTACAGGAAAGTAAATCAAAAATAAAGGGCTGTTTAGGCAAAGGGAGGATTCAAATGGCGTCCAGTGCCAGTTTGCACCGCCCTTCTCCCTCTCCCCGGCTTTGCCCTCTTCTCCACATACTCTATCTGCCTGTCTTGTCACCTGCGCTCGCTCACCTAGTCTTCCAACGCCCAAGTCCGGTGGCAGGCGGATGAAACGTCGGAAGAGCCACTGGCTCTCTGGTGAGAGTGGTGAACATTTTTAACAGGCAGGAACAATGAATCGTTCATACCCTTACGGTCTGGTCAGTGGTCTGGAGGCAGCGACAAATGTGAAGGCAACATTAGCCAAGCAAAACCCCAGGCCGTGCGGGATAAGCAAGCTTCAATTAGCTTTTCTGTTTCCAAGGGAAGACACAGAAACTCGCACTTTCAATTTTTGTAGATGCGGTGATTTTGTTTACATTTTCCGTGCATTCTTTGCCATCGTCTACATCCCCGCGGTGCTTCCAACAGCGTGATTAGCAGAAGGCATTAACATGTTCAGATATCCAATTAAACTTTGTCCACATTATTAGTTGTGGTAATGCCAGTGCCAGAGACATTTCCAGCCTTGAAAACATTGGAGCATTGAGAGTCAAATAATACAGGAAAATAATGTCCTTCCTCGTGCTCAACCCACTCCTTCTTCAGTAATCAGAGTACGTTCAAAGATCAAGAATAGAATATTGGCCTTGCAACAATTTGGGGTCACCCTGGCCCCCAACTGTGTCTCCCACACCACATTTAGATTTGCATGTTAGATTAATCTTCATATTATACAAAAATGGCTTATTTCCCCTTCTGGTACACACAGTGCAAGCACACGCATCTAATTCTGAGCATCCATTCCGTGATTTTGGCCTCAGATCCGGTATTCTGATCTCTCCGTGCAAAACTGCCTGAAATGGGTTAAAAAAAAATTTTTTGAAAGGAAAAAAAAAGTTGTCTGGAACCGAACTCTTGCCTTCTGTGATTTAACAGCAAAGAGCGCAAGACAAGCTGGCTGCATAGCAACCTGAGATTGGCAGGCAGCCAACTCATTTCACTCGCAATTGATTGTGGCACTTAGCCATCAGACCAGGGCCTCAAAGACCAGTACCATCATGCATCTGTCATTCACAGCCTGGCTCTCTGCCAAGGATAAATTCTCTATTAAAAGAGAGAGAGAGAGAGAGAGAGAGGGAGGGAGAACAAGAGATGGCGAGCTGCTAAATGCTGATTTAAAATGAAAGATAATACCTGGCCAGGCAGCATCGAGATGTCTGTGCTCTCTCTTTCTACATGACTTTATATCTTTCCCTTTTCACTTGTCAGCCTGCTTCACATGAGTTCAGATTTGTCAGGATCTACCCTGGCAAATAAACCACGAGACTAAGCGTTAGACGGCACTCGGCTTTGCACTGTTCCCTAACCTTAGTTAACTCTCCACCCACTTTTAAGGCTCCAGCCCTTTGCAAGCCAGAGGAAGCAGGGTGCTGAGTGCAAACGCTGATCACCTACGGCGACAAAGTGACCTCTGAACTTTCCTCCCCGCTCGTTAAATGGATTTTTAAAGCTGCATTAGTACTTCCAGTTGATTCTCTGATTGGGGAACCAATACCAATTCCTGCTTAAGATCGGATTCTCTTGTGAGCGTAGAGTTTCTGATTCAAAATATAAATCTCCTGATTGGAGATGTACAAGGAAATCAATCAACGCGGTCATATTTCCACACCTTCTTCCATGTTTTACCAGATGGTCAATGGTGTTAGCAGTGCCGTTGAACCTTTCAATCATTCACATTTTGGTTTCCCAACATAGTTTAAATTTAGTAAATTTATGTCCTCTTTTCTAATTATCTTTTCAAAGGAAGCAGCAAGGTTGCGTATAAAGAGTTATTTGCCGCACTAACAATGTTTCTTCTCAAACACAGCTGTAATCTGTCGCCATGTCCTTGCACTAGAATCTGTGGCAACTCCTCTTTATCCAAAACCAAAGTCACTCGCCCATAATTAGTGCCCCTTCGAATAAAAAAGGAAAAAAACGGCAGCAGAACTTGCAATTATATGTTGGTGTGAGTGTGAGCATGATTGGGAATCATAGTGAGAGTGAGAGTGATCCCTGTGTGAGTGTGAGGTCAGTGTGGCAGTGTGCTTGTCTGAGTGCAATATCAATGTAAAAGTAAGCGTGACTTGTGTCAGAGTGAGCCCAGTGTGGGTGAGCTGAGTGTGCGAGTGATCACGAGGCGACGAGTGTGAGTAGTGTGTGTGTGTGGCAGTCTGGGATGAGTGAGAGCAAGCTGATTGTGAGAATAACTCACATGACATGGGTGTGAGCTGAGTGTGTGTGAATCAGTGTTTGCTTGTGTGTGAGTGTGTGTGTGAGAACCTAAAATACAGGATGAACGATATGTCAATGGATGCACTCAATATGGATCGCCAAAAAGCATTTAACAATAGACAAAAGTGCTGGAGAAACTCAGCGGGTGCAGCAGCATCTATGGAGCGAAGGAAATAGACAACGTTTCGGGCCGAAACCCTTGGGTTTCGGCCCGAAACGTTGCCTATTTCCTATTTCCGTTGCCTGTTGCCTATTTCCTTCGCTCCATAGATGCTGCTGCACCCGCTGAGTTTCTCCAGCACTTTCGTCTACCAGCATTTGATAATAACAGCCTGTCTGTTTAAAAAAGATCCCAGAAATGCAAGAACATTAGTGAATTAATGTAGGAAGAGAATAGGGCGTGTCTATGGCTACTTGCAAAGATCAGCTTTTGGGACAACTTCTCAATGCAATAATTTAAGGACAAAAAAAAGAAATTAATTGCTCGTGTACTGACAAAACCAAAGCAAATAGCTTGCAGTTGCATTTGGAATAAGACAAGGACCATTCTAAATGGTAGAAAGTTACAACGCATGGAGGCTCAAAGAAACCAGAGGGTCTCTTACAAGAATCATTAGTAACAGCAGAACATGTTGAGGAAGACTGAACTATTCCATCGCGCTGAATGAAGTACATGTGGGTAGAAGTCCTGCTACAGTGATGTGAAGATTGGGCACTACACCTTAAGAAGGGCACAAAGTCCTTGAAGATGCTACCGAGAGTAACAGGAAACCCAGGATCCATGGGCTAAATTACAAGCAGAAATTACTGAAGCTAAATAGTTTTCACTCGAATTTAGTAAACCAAGGCATGATTTGATACAAATGTTCAATATCTTAATGACAAAAGGTGGGGTCGATGGAAAGAAACTATCTCCACTAGTTGCTGTGGCTGGGACCAAGGAGATTTAAAAAAAAATAGAACCACACTTTACAGTAGTGATATTTGAAAATACTTCAATATACAGAGGTGGGTGGGGGGGCAGAGAATTGGAACTTTCTTCTGCAAATAGCAAATGATACAAGCTCATTGGTATGCAAAAGCCCCATGGAACCACTTTGAAGACAGGACAGTAGAGGTGATGGATTCTTCTTGGTATCCCCGGCACAAATATTCGTCCCTCAAAACAATCATTGCTATGTTTCTGTCTGTGAGAGCTGGCTACTGCAACTAGATGACTGAGGTCAGCAGAGGTATGGGAACTGCACAAACTCTACTTTCCCCACCGAGTCACTTACCGTCCAGACCTAGACAGATAATGCCTAACATCACTGGGTCACAATTCTGAGACTTCCTACCTGCCAGCACAGTGAGATGACTTTCACCACAAGGGCCACAGTAGTTGATGAATAAGAAGCACAACCTTCCCATTGCTAAGCAAGAGCAATAAATATTGGAGCTTGCCTTTGATAACTACATCTCATGTTGGCGTGGGCTCCGATGCGTAAAACCATAGGTCAATAAGAATCATCAACTAATGGAGGGTGCTGGAATAAACGTAACATTGATGAATAGGTAGGTCTGGCTTTCATTCCGCAACTATTGATTTCTGTGAGTACAAAAACGCTCCATGTGGGATGATATATTGAGGGAATACTGTGTTGTTGGGATTCCTGGGGTAAAAATCCATCTGCAGTCACATACATTTAAATGTGTAGGAAGGAACTACAGATGCTGGTTCAAACTGAAGATAGACACAAGATGCTGGAGTAACTCAGCGGGACAGGCAGCAACTCCAGAGAGAAGGTATGGGTGAACGATTCGGGTTGAGATCCAGACCCTTCTTCAGACCCATTTAAATGTTCAGCACAGTGGCAAATGAAGCTAGATTATGGCCACATTTATACCCATTGCAATTTAACTCCCCACCCCTCTACTCGATTGGTGTATGGAAAAACCACATGGGACCATCTTGAAGACAGGACAGAGGGAGTGACAGATTCTGCTTGGTATCCCTGGGACAAATATTGTTCCCTCAAGACAATAAGTTATCCCATCATTGTCATTGTGTTATCCGTGGGTTTTGGCCATGCATTTTTATCCGTGAGGGTACATCTAAGTACTTAATTGACTGAAGATTATCTGACATTTGTCAAAAGTGTTACATAAACATAAACTGTGCTATTATTAAAAAATGATAGGAATTATGACTATGGCCCAGTACAAAATTGTTTCATTTTAGTATCCATTGTGATATGACAGTCCCTCGTGGGAGGCTGATCCAGAAGATTAAGATGTTTAGGATGCACATTGAGCTGGTAGTTTAGTTTCACAATTGGCTTGTACATTGACGACAGAGGATTGTGGTGAAAGGGTGTTACTCTGGTTGGAGGTTTGTGACCAGTGGTGTTCCGCAAAGAACAGTACTGGGATATCTGTTGTTTGTGATTTATTTATAAATGACTTATAGACAAAAATGTAAATGGTTGGTTAGTAAGTTTGTACGTATAGGTCAGTGACTGGCGTGGATGGCAAAAGGGCAGATGGAGTTTAATCTGAGCATGCGTGAGGTATTGCAATTTGGGAGGCGAACTGCCGGGGGGAAAAGTAGACAGTTCATAACAAGAGCCTTAATAGCTTTGATATTCAAAGGGATCTTGGAGTCCAAGCTTATAGCTCCCCGAATATAGCAACGCAAGTAGGTAGAATGGTAAAGAAGGCATATGTATAGTTGGAAGGTAGACAAACAATGCTGGAGAAACTCAGCGGGTGAGGCAGCATCTGTGGAGCGAAGGAATAGGTGACGGATCTCGACCCGAAACGTCACCTATTCCTTCAAGGTCTCGACCCGAAACGTCACCTATTTCCTTCGCTCCATAGATGCTGCCTCACCCGCTGAGTTTCTCCAGCATTTTTTGTCTACCTTCGATTTTTCCAGCATCTGCAGTTCTTTCTTAAACATATGTATATTTGGCTTCATCATTCAAGACATCGATTAGAAGTGTTAGGAAGTCACATTACATTTTCATAAAACTTATGCAGCATTGCATGCAATTCTGGTCATCCCGTTACAGAAAGGATGTGGAGGTATTGGAGAGGGTGCAGTCGTTATTTACCAGGATGCTGCCTGGATTAGAGGGCATTAACTATATGTCGAGGTTGGACAAATTTGGACTGTTTTCTCGAGAGCATTGGAGGATGAGGGGACACCTGATAGAAGAATAATAAAAGTAAGTGAGACATTGACAGTCAGAGCCCTTTCCCCAGGGTGAAAATGTCAAAGGCTCGAGGGCATCGTTTTAATGTCGGGGGGAACATTTACAGATGTGCGGTGGCAAATGCTTTGTTTGGTGGATGGTGATGCTTGGGCACTTTGCCAAGGGTGGGGGTGGAAGCAGATACGATAGTGGTGTTTTAAGGGGCCGGCACTTGAATATGCAGGGAATGAAGGGGTATAGACCACGAGCAGGCAGAAGGTATTAGTTTAATTAGGCATGGTGTTTGGCACAGGTATCATAGACCGAATGGTAGACACATAGATCCAATGTGTACTGTTTTATATTCCATGTGTGACTTGCTTAATTGTTAGTTTAGGCCTTAAACATCCAACGTGGATCCTTCTTCAGGCATTTTAAAGAATGAAATGAGGATTCACACTTCTACAGGTTAATGCACTGCACTGGGAATGTTAACCTCGTGTTATGTGCTCAAGTTTCTATAGTGTGACTTCAACCCCAAACCGTCTCAATTTGAAGAGGAAGTATGGCCCACTGAGCCACAATGACACAATGATGGTTTCATTAATGGATCGGAGGAGAGGTGTGGAGATGGCATCGAATATCTCTCATCTTCACGGCCTCCGGAATTCTTTCCGGTTCCGTTCACCAGAGTGGGACTTGATCAAAAAGATTGAACAATACCGCAAACTGTACTCATGAAGCTATGATTAAAAGCAGTTGCAGAATCCAAAAGCTGGATTAGTGCCCTCCCAGAATCCATCTGGTCTGGTTTAATGCACTGAAAAAGCACTCCAGAACCTCCCTAATGTGCTATATTGGTTTATGACAATGTTTCTGGACATGAAGAGCTACAGATCGAATTATGGGGGCAGAGAATGAGATTTCCAATGATGTTCCTCCATCTCAAGTATCTGTGTGAGCAGTGAAGGAGTAGAACAAGACTGGACCTTGTTGTGCCCATTGCTAGGTTGCTGGGCTGTGTTCAAAAGACAACCAGAAAGATAGTCATCCAGAAATGATTGTAATATGCCCTAGTTTGAGATCTAGTACCTCATCTCAGACCCCTCAGCTGAGTCATAGAGTCCTACAGTGTGGAAACAGGCCCTTCGGCCCAACCACACCACCAGTCATTGTAAATTGGGCAAGAATCAATTTTTGAATTTTTTTCAAAAACACTAAAAATAAAATTGGTTCCCGACACGGAACTGATCACCCTTGGTACTTCAGAAGCCTGTTCTGAGCTATCACTATTCCAAAGTCGTGTCCTTAATTATGGCCTGATAATGGCGAAAAAACGAATACTTAAATTTTGGAAACATACATCAGGAAACATACCCTTAAGATGTGGATTACAAACATGTCCAAGACACTACATCTTGAAAATATTAGACTTGTCTTGGCAGAAAAACCAGATCATTTTTCCAAGGCATGGACACCATTCATTGATTTATTACAAGGACAGTATGGCACAACACAACTTTGGATTGAAATCTAATTGCGGGTTGGGTGAGGTGGGTGGGGAGGGATGAGAGGCAGGTCTATCACCACTTTTTTCTCTCTTTCTCTTTTTGTCCTTTTATTTTTTTTTCTGTTCCTCTCTTCTTTCTTTCTTTTATTCACTCTTTGGCAACACTACTTTGGTAGTCTAGGGGTTCTATCTTTGCACATCTCACTTTTTCTCCTTTCTTTTCCTCTAATTCAAAGCTAAAACGTTAAAATTGAAGCTGAACAATAACTGTATAATTTTACATGCCCTTGGTTCTATTTTTGTACATTTGCTTCTAATACATAAAAAGAAAAAAGAATCTGCCCTTCGTTCATGAGGCCTGTGGATGTCGGTCCAATGAAAGGTAATTCACCTATATCTTGCATTTGGAAGCAATACCCAATAAAAGGTTGTGGTTGATCCATGCACATTTGCCAATTCTAACACGGTGTCAGCTCTTTGTTGTCCAATTTAGTGCAACAATTTCTAAGAGCTTGGCAGGTTAACTCTGTAAAGTCTCCTCATAGACATAGAATCTGATGGTGCCATTCTTGACGCACGTCTCCATGACAACCTGTGCACATGGTAGACCCTCACTACTTAGCTGGAGCCCATTCAATCCATCAAGCCTCGCCCAGCACTTCGAGAAAGCTGCCTCAACATCTCTGTCTTTCACCTCATTTAAGGTGCCCCCAAGAAAAACTACCTTCTGGGTTAACTTTTTCCCCGTCCATATGGCGTACAGGTCAAACTATTGCTGAAATACACCCCAATTAAGTTATTTGGTATGTTTACTGCGATAAAAGACTTTTATAATGCAATCTACACTTGCTTTATTTCTTCCTAAAATGTAACTTTTCATCTTAAAAAAAACTTGGAAAATTACAAATTTGAAATGACGACCATTCCTACTTTCCCCCATTTCAGGTAGGACAGAGAACAGGGCTCATATCTACTTCACGAGCTAACTCGTGCTACTGTCACAGACCCTCATGAGAGAGTGGCGATTCTCCTGGAGTTCTCATTACCTGCAAAACAAACAGTGCATTTGGGAGAGGAGGAAACAATGAAAGCGCTGTAATTAATGATGAGTCCCAGTACCTTTTTGCTGTCCCCCTCCTTGCCCTAGATGGAGTAATCATGCATAGTATCCATGGCCAAATGGAAGGGTCAGGTTGCGTTGAGATTCTTCACACCTTCAACACTCCAGCCTAAGTCAGAAAGGTCAGCAAGTCAGCATATGATCCCATCTGACACTTCACCACATTGATGAAGAGATTTGGAGGGAAGCCCAGTTCATAATTTAGGTGGAGTGTTAAGCCTTGACTTTTCATGCTATACTGGTGGTGTAAAGGATGCCACACCACAAAGTCCCCAAGAGTTCTACTTTGCATTTACCTCTCAAGCAAGATGCCCTGGCTCATTTATTCCACCACTTATTGTGGAATCTTGCTTTGTGCAAACAGACAATCACATTTCCTACGATACAATATTGACCATACTTCAAAAGTGCTTCATTGCCTGTTAAACACTTTGACACATTCTAAAGCTATGGAAATGCTCGTTTTCCCATTTGATACCCGCTTGCTTCATTCTGACAGATACCAATGAATAACTTGCAGGAACTTTCATTTCCTGGTGATAAATAATCAATTACAAAATCCACAGGAGTTAGAATGTTCAGCACGGACAAATGGAGAAATGATTCTGTGTTTCTTTTGTCTCCCCCTGACCTGTACGATCTTCCAAAATCCAAGCAGAAAAGAGCTGGAAACTATCATCTTCATTTTTCGTGTTAATTCATTTGACTGTGCAAATCACAAGTATTATGAAAGTCCAACACAAAACACGCATAGCCCTGGTAATTCAGGGACGGTTTCATTACAGTGCCGCATTAACCAGCATTGTGTCATTTGTAGGCGGCACTGTGGCGCAGCTGGTAAAGCTGCTACCACACAATGACAGAGACTCGGTTCGATTCTGACCTCGGGTACTACCTGTGTGGAATTTACATGTTCCCCCCTGTGACCAGGTGGGTTTCCTCCAGGTGCTCTGGTTTCGGCCTACATCCCAAAGAGGTGCAGGTTTGTAGGTCAATTGTCCTCTGTAAAATTGCCCCTAATGTGTGGGGAAGTGGGATAACATAGAGCTGGTTAGAACGGGTGATCGATGGTCAGCGTGACTTGGTGGACTGAAGAACCAGTTTCCATGCTGAATCTCTAAACTAAACTCAACAGACAGAAATTAAAATCAGCCTCCATAAAGGGCTGAATGATAATGGTCTGAAGAAGGGGCTCGACCAGAAACGTCAGTCTGAAGAAGGGTCTCGATCCAAAATGTCGCCCATTTCTTCTATCCAGAGTTGCTGCCTGTCCCGCTGAGCCACTCCAGCATTTTGTGTCTATCTTAAAAGATAATGGTATCAGTAATGGAATAATGCAACAAAGGATGGAATTCCATTCAATTTCTTTTTGCTTTTTAAAGGATTTTCTAACAGGCAGCAAAATGGCTTCTCCAGGAGAGGAGAGGCCATTTTCAGGCATGGTCAATGAATGAATGCTCTGTGCGGATCCACGCCTTGGGCCAAATTTGATTTCTGAGATTACCAGGAGTTTGGGGATTTAGACATTAATTTCAGTATCACTGAGCCAAAGGGCATAATAAAAAAATATCCCAACTCCCATTCATGACCGCTATTGATTAACCTGGAAATATTATTGATCTTTTGTCCTCTGCCACAGGTCACTGCCCAGTTCTCTTGGAATGAGGGTGAGATGCCACATATCAAGAGAAACCAGTACGCTTTTAAATAACAACACACATCAGTCTGAAGAAGGGTCACGACACAAAACGTCACCTATTCCTTCGCTCCATAGATGCTGCCTCACCCGCTGAATTTCTCCAGCATTTTTGTCTACCTTCGATTTTTCCAGCATCTGCAGTTCTTTCTTAAACACACATTTTTGCGAGACTTTAACAGTGTAAAAATTCCACAAGGCACTTCACAGCAACCGAATCTGACAAACCTTTACACCGAATTACATAGGGCAGATGATCAAAAGTTTGATCAAAGGGGCCGGGTTTAAGGAGTGAGTTGGAGCGGCAGGGAAACAGAAAAGTTTAAGTAGGGATTTTCAGAGCAGAGGGTGGCAGCAGCTGCAGGCACGACAGGGGAAGAGATAAACTGAAAGATAGAAAGAAAAGCTGAGTTTATCCAATGTGAGAGTTAAACGCCCCCCCCCCCCCCCCTTGCCCCCAACCCCTCCCCCCCCCCCCCCATCACCAAAGTCTATTCTTTAATGTTAGCAAAAATTGAAGGGAATACAAAGCTGACACCAACTGTCTGTTACCAAGAGCAGCCAGAATTGTGGCACCTTCAGGATTAGTGACTGCATTCATGGTTACACAAAGCTCATGTAAAAAGTGCATGGTATATGAATTGGTGTCTGGGGGACATTTTCCATGAATTCCAATCTCGGAAGATGAGATCAAAGTGGGAAAGCATTCACCACACTATTCTTCTGAAACAATTGGCTGTTTATCTTCTCGATTTTCTTACTTCCCTCACTGCTGATAGGGCAGGAGGGTTTTAGTCCTTTACAGTATTTCTCTTCAGATCATGTACCCCCCCCCCCCCTCCCCCCACTAACTCTTCCTCCCTCCTCCCTACATTTACTACACACACTCTTGCCTATTCAGTCCCAACCACCGGAATGTGCGGTTGGTGTTAGATCACAGAAACGTTCCCCTCCCTCCCACTCATTGCAGATGCTTCATTTCCAGAACACTGCTTCTGCACTACTTGCAGTCTTCCACACAGTCCAATATTCTCCTTGTCTCGAGTCAGAAGGAACTGCAGATGCTGGTTTACACCGAAGATGGACACAAAATGCTGAAGTAACTCAGCGGGACAGGCAGCATCTCTGGAGAGAAGGGATGGGTGATGCTTCGGGTCAAGACCCTTCCTCAGATGGTCTTCACAGGTTATAGATGCCAAGGCATTATTGTGAAGAACCTTGGGCTTCGGTCTAAGGTAAAGAGTCTGGCCATTATGTCTGTGGTACGAAACCTATTTAACCTGAGAGGGGTGAATTGTGTTAAAGCTGTACTCCAGAGGACCATGGATGCTGGTCATTGAGTAGATTCAAGGCAAGGAACAACTGTTTTTTGGACACCAATGCGAATTAAGTGGGAATGTGAAGAGAATCGCAGTTAAGCAAAAGTCATATTGAATATTAGAAAGGCTTCAGGGGCCTTCCCCTGCTTCTATTCTTTTTCATTCTAAATTACAAGGAGTTTTTCCTCATGTTCTAATCAATATGTATTCTCCAACCAACATCATAAAAAATAGTTAATTGATAATGACTCCATTTATGTTTCTGGGAGCTTGCTGCAAATTGTCTGATTCGTTTCCTCTTTTACAACAATAAATCTAATTCAAAATGTACTTTGTGGGTTATAAAGGACTTGCAACACTCTGACTTTGCAAAACATAAGCTTTGAAGTCTTTCCAACGTCTCTTTGTTGTATATAATCTACTCACTGATGCTGGGTTTGGGTTTTGCTAGGGTTTTCCACATGACTCTAGACCATACCGACAAGTCCCTGAGATGACCTGTACACTATTTCAAAGAATCTGTGTCAGTGCAAAGATTTGTCCTGCGGTATGGTATTTATCCAGTGGTTTAATTCAGGTTGGTTTTGGGGATATCGCACGGAAATGGGCCCTTCAACGCACTGAATCCACAGGGACCATCGACCACCCTTTCACGATAGTTCATTATTATTCCACATATTTACAAGATTATTAGATGATTTTATTCTCCCCTCTGTGCTACATCTTTCTGGGAAGAAAGGATGAATGAGGTGAGAATGGAAAACAGCTGATTGGGACAGATGAATGGATTGGGATAGAAAAGTTGGGAGAGAAGAATCATATTATCAGTGAAGATAGCAATGATGGAGGTGATTTGGTGCGTTGTATCTGTGGGGTAGCACTTTGAACGAACAATTCAATAGGTACCACAGCCCTTGACCTCTCTCACATCCAATGCGCTTACATTGATCCCACTTCCACTAGCCTTACAATAAACCCGTCTCCTTGGGCCCTTTCACCAATAAATTAAATCTGCATTTTCTGATCAGCAACCAGAAGGTAGAGGGATGAGATGGCACTGACTGGGCTTGGCTTTAAGAAGAAATTAAAGCTATGGCACAGAGAAAGATGGAAACAATGTTGAAGCAGGAAGGGTTGAGCAAGAACAGAAGGGGAAAAGCAAAAGCATGAGTCACACGCAAGATATGATTAATCATTTGGTCATCAGGCCCAAAATATTGAAAAATAAATTTTTACTCAATGAAGAATGGTTTCTATGGTCAGCTTATTTCACAACGATTATGAAAAAAACAATTGCAGTCAATTTGAAGTACAATTATCTTTGAACATTTCACTCAATGTTTTGCTTTAATTGTATTCCTAGTATTTGTGCAAATTCTCCTGGTGTTCGGTTTCAGCTTAGAACAATCTGCTGTGTGTTCTCCTCCAAAGCCACAAGATTACAGACTCACTCATCAATGGTGGCTTTTTCTCAACGTCGGTGAAGGGTCAGCAGTGGCTAATTCTGTGGAAAACGAGTCAACCTTACTCGTGCAAATGAAATCTTCCAATACCTTTGCTCTATTTGTTTTTCTGAAGCCAGGATTTGATGATTTCCCTCTCTTCTTCCATTGCTTTATTACACCAGATCTTTAAATATCCCTAGTTAGGTCCCATTGTGTTCAATTGTGGGCACTAAATGTCTGGAGGGGTGCAAGGGGTTAGATAAGGCATCTGTAAAGGTTACGGGGGAATTCTGGGGTGATGGATTTCAGAAACACAGAGAGGCTGATGATGGAGGACTTATTCTCATAGTGATACAGCGTGAAAACAGGCCTTTCAGCCTAACTTGCCCGCGCCGGCCAACATGTCCCATCTACACGTCCCGTCCCACCTGCCTGCAATTGGCCCATATCCCATTAAATCTCTCCTATTCAATATATCTGTCTAAATGTTTCTTAAACACTGTGATAGTACCTGCCTCAACTAACTCCTCCAGCAGTTTGTTCCATACACTTACCTCCCTTTGTGTTAAAAAGTTGGCCCTCAGATCCTATTAAATTCCCCCCCCCCCCCCCACCACCTTCCTCACCTTAAACCTATGTCCTCCTATTCTCGATTCCCCCACTCTGGTGAAAGACTCTGCACATTTACCCTACATATTCCTCTCATTATCATGTACATCTCTATATTATCACCCCTCATCCTCCTGCGCCCCAAGGAATAAAGTCCTAGTCTGCTCAACCTCTCTCTAAAATTCTCTTAAGAAAAGTTGATATGAAGAAGAGATCTAATAGTCTTCAAAGTTATGAAGGGCTTTGACAACAAAAACTGTTTCCAACAACAGAAAAGTAAGTCGTCACAGACATAGAGTTAATGTAACCAGTACAAGAATATGCAACCAGCATAGGCAGAGTTTGCTGAGTTGATTCCCACGCTGTATGGTTCAAGAACTTCTCTACTGAACTTGAAGCCTTGTGTGGAAGTCAATGCACGGGCACCAGACCTGTTTTATTTGTTTGCCTGTACTTAATGTTTAGAGTCATGGAATCTTGAGTGGTGAAATGTTAAAAATTTATGGCACAGAGGGATATTTGTATCCACATTGGCTACAAAAGGGCTATTGAGACTGATGCGCTTTCCAGTTCTCAGTCCAAAACCTTGTAGGTTATGGGGTTATGGCATGGAAACCTCTATAACCTACAAGGTATGGCACAGAATTTCATGGTCACAATCTAAAAAGACACTGATGGAGAAGGTTACTGGCTCGAGGGGCATTTGCAAGTGAAAAGGAATTGTCGCCTCGAATCCATTGCCCGGCACACAATGCCAGAACACCATCGGCTGCTCAATCAGGAGCAGACCACAGGGCCCAAAGAAAACGCAAACTCCAGCCCGAACACCCATTATTGGAACTCAAACAAAATCTGCAATGCTTTAATTTGCTAATTACAGACTTGTTAATTCAGTTTGGAAAAAACCCAGCTGAAATACAAAAGCTCCAAAAATGTTGAGTTTGATAAGCTGGGCTATTTGGTTTGAAGAGCAACCCTGACCTCCCATTTCCTTACCTACAAACGCCACGGGGCACAGCGGTTTGGTTGCAAGGGGTTCATGTTGCAAGATGACTAATGCATTCAAATCATTTTTCCTGAAGCTCCAGCCAAGCGTTAAAGAATTTATTTATTTTGCTTTTTTTTCTCTATTGCCTGAGCCTGTTTAATTGGAGTAAAATCTCTGCTGCCAATGAGCCATTAAACATTCTCTTCACTCACGAGCCATCGGAACAATAAACTGAACGAGCTGTTACATTAACTGCAGCACAATCAATGCAGAAACCTCTGGGATTTGAATCCTCAGGCCCCCTTGCACGAAGAAGAGAAATAGCTGTTCCACCACAACGTAGAAAATAAACGATGAGAGTAAATTGGAGAAGTTATTCATAAGAAATTTGACCAATTTGATCAAGTGGTCGTATCCTATGAATGAAACTGAAAAATAATTGCATGCATAGCTTCCTCTGGTTAAACCAGATTAAATCTGTGGATCAAACCATTTTTTTCAGTATTATTCAATGCAACACTAGAAAGCAGATCAATAAAGCATTATCGGACTTGGATGATTTTCTAACCAAATAGTTTACGGAAAGAATTCAACTTTATACAACTTCCCCGACTCTGGCAATCTGAAGTGTTTTACATTCAATAAAATACCATTGTAGTATTGTCACGGTTATAACAAATGGAAAACGATGCCCGTTCTGGGCGCAGCAAAGTCCTGTAAGCAGCAACTTCATAATTATATTAATATTCACTGAGAGATATATATTGGCCGGGGCACCAGGAAGATCTTCCCTGCTCTCTTCAGAATAGGGCCATACAACGTGTACAGAAGTTTGAGAAGGTTTAATGCTTCATATGCAATGCAGCATCTCTGACAGCTTAGCACTTCTTCGGTACTCTGTAGCTCTGAGCTCTGTAACTTCCCCTCTGAAGGTCTAAAAATCACAGTTTTTACTGCTGTGAAGCAAAAGATTTCTGAAGTAATAGTTTCAAGATTTGAATTTAAAAGTGTGACAACGATTTGATCGTTTCATAGCTTTTTAATAGTTTATGAAAGTTTTTTAATGTCTCCAAATGCCAGGGATGCGTTTCTTGCCTGTCATCTAAGTTCCTTTCATCTGGTTGGTTCCTGACCAATTGAGGCAATAATGTCAGACAAGGTCTCGACACCACGCAAGGCCTTGCTGTTTAAAAATGGCTGACTGTTGACGTTGACAGAGCCAATAAACTGCAGTCCTTTACACACCACGTAAATCATCAGAGAGCTGGTGGGTGGCAGTAAATCATGCACCAGTGGAGGAAGTGAGTGGGCAAAACTGTGGTAAATGGTTTCAATTTAACCAAACATGAGATCATCCTCTTTAGATCTGAAAAGGACACAACAAAGTCCTTTCTGAATGACGGAGCAGGAGAGGTTCAAAGAGACCAAGTCATTTTTGGTCTTGAAATCTCATGGTCATGGGAATTTCAAAAAACTAATGATATGTTGGATTTATATCAATAGGTCCAGAATACAAGTGAATAGAAGAGATGCTTCAGCCACACTAAACCTAATTTGACTACTTGGAGTATCAAAAACAGTTTGGGCACCTTGGCCTCAAGAATGCACCATGTATTTTCTCGAATAGATCCCAAGAATTAAGTTGCCAAGAGACATTACACAAATTACATTTGTATCTCTGGAATTCAGGTTAAGGGTCATTTAATTGAGGTTGTCCTGATATTAATGGCAACTGATAGAGTTGAACTAGAAGAAAACGTTCCATTGATTCTGGAATCTGAACCTGGTGAGCATTGGCTAATAATTAGCGTTAGAGTTTTCAGGAGAGGTTAGAAAATACCCAAACGCAGTGGGAAGAATACATTTAGAGCTCGTTTCCACAAGTGTTTGCATTTAATTGCCAGGTTACAATTTGAGATTGACATACTTTTGTTAATAAAATAAGTTAAAGGATTTGGAGCAAATGTGGGATTAGAGAGTAAGACTACAAAACAGTCATGATGCCACTTAATGTTGAAACGGGTTTAAGGATGGAAACCATCTAGTCAGGGTCCTCTGGTGATTCTGATCTTTCTATTTTTCCCTCTGATTTATAATTAGTAGAACCAGTGATGCCTTCAATTTGCACGCTGGAATCAGCTGCTGACTTGCATGACAGAACCTTTGAAAAAAAGAGGAAATGATGCAAAGAAGTACATCTTACAGCTACAACAACTTGGATTTAAATAGCGTCCTCTAACCTTGCTAAAGAAGTCAGGAGTCTTTGAGTCATGGTGTTACACAGAACAAAAAACAGGCGCGGTAACCCAACTTGCCCATGCCGAAGGTCATTCACAATTCTGTTCGGAGGCAAAAACTGACTTGGAGACTAGATGGTGTAAGGAACCTATGGGAACGGTACTGAAAGTTTAGCACTACACGCTACGAATCCCAGTTGCGGAGACACTGGTATCGTTGTCTCGTTGTAGGACATTGATCATTCTTTTTTATTCTCGATTTTAATTCATGTATTGTGGTTTTTTAAAATATATATATATTTTACTGAAGAAGGGTCTCGACCCGAAACGTCGCCTATCTCCTTCACTCCTTAGATGCTGCTGCACCCGCTGAGTTTCTCCAGCTTTTTGTGTAACCCTATATATTTTATGATGCTTTTATAAGTGATATACTAAGATTTTATATGTATTTTATGATGTTTTATATGCAATGTAATTTTTATGTAATGTTGTCCCTTGCCTGGCGCTTGAGTCCGAAATATAGTTTATTATAATTATTATTATGGCTGTAATGCAGCACACTGTACCTTTAGGTACTGTACTCTAATACCCTGTGCAATCAGGGGTTATAACTCAGCACACTCTAGCTTCAGAAACTCGAGTCCAGTTGTGAGTGTAATGAGGAACCGTGCCCTCCTAACGATCTGTGATATGAGTAACTGTGTCTTGCCAATCTATGCCTCCAGGAACAGAATCCCCCTGAGGCACAAAGCCTTAGGGGGGTGTGTGGAATATTTGGAAACAAAACAAACATATCTTAAATTTGAAAACCACACAAATCTGGGAAAAATTGTGAGGTGCTGCAATGACCCATGGCTGTGTAGGAGGCTGACATTAACTCCAGTCTGAGTCACTTCTACACAAACACATTTCTTTTATAAAATAGTTGTTCTGCTAACACCAGCTTCCTCTTCCTTTTCCTCTTTAAGGAGAATTCAATCATTTCTGGGCACTGAATCACTTCCTGTCTTGCTTGAGTAAGGGATGTATATTAAAGGGCCATTGCCATCATTTCAGGATAAATTTGGCCAAAACGTAGCCTGTGCCGGGAAGGCCTGCTGCGTTCTAAACACATTCCTTCTCCTGTGGTGATATTGTGGTATGTGTGACTTCTCCCTTCGTCAATCACTGCCAGCTTATAATATTAAATATCTCAAAGTTGACGGCAGATTCGCTCAGATAGAATAAAACAATAAACAGCTAAGATGGCAACAGGAATTGCAGGCAAAAACCACGCAGGGCTAGAAAGCAGCTGGGCATTTTCCAGCATTTTCTGCTTTTATTTAAACTTCCAGCATCTGGGGTCTTTTCCCTGATTTTCAATGTACAGCTGAGGCCTGAGGAATTGGAGTTAAGATATCGGACAACTCCGACCCAAACAGGACTCCTGGGTTATTGGCACCAAAAAAAACCATCGGCCTGGGTTTCTACCTCTGCACTCCTGCACCTCGGACTAGAGTAGAAAGCTCAGCGGAGGGGGGTGAATCTCTGGGATTCTCTGCCATGGTGGGTGGTGGAAGCTGGAACCCTCATACTTTAACCAGGTATTTAAAGAGGAGGTCGATAAGTATTTAATAGATGGTGGGAAACATGAATATGGAGAAAGTTGAGGCCAGCATAGATCAGCCATGATCATATGAAACAGCGGGGCAGGTCTGAAGGACCAAATGCCTTTCCCTGCTCTTATCCTTTCCCAGTGTGAGTACAGAATCATGGGTGATACACTCGACACACAGAGCTGCGATCATACAGATGAAACCTAAACCAAAACTTCCATCTGCCCTCAGGTGGTTGCTAAAGATACTTCACAGCTCCTGGTCAATGTGCTTCTCTGCAGCATTAATATTGGACACAGATTGTTTGGTTATTCATCTCAGTACTGTTTGAGGGAACCGGGTGTGTACAATCTGCTTAATAGATTTATTATATCAAAACAGTGGTTGGATGGAACTGTTTGAATGTAAGGTTTTTTTTGCAATGTCAAGTTTAGAAAGCCAATACAGAAATACAAGACCTTATTTAAGAACATTGTGAGCATGAGTAGCCCTTTAAGAACTGAATACACCGGATGGTATAAGCCAGCATGCTGAACAAGACTACTATTTTGTTTAAGAATGGCTGCCTTCATTAAAGGGTCTGAAGAAGGGTCTCGACCCAAAACATCACCTACCCATGTTCTCCAGCGTGCCGCCTGACCTGCTGAGTTACTCTTGCACTTTGTGTCCTTCAAGGGTCTGCTGTTAATTCCTCTATTCTGGGGACTTGAGCCATGGATGAAACACTGATTAGAAATGTGGGATGATGTTGCTTGTGAGAGTGGTAGGAGATGGGTATCCAAGGTGTGAAAGTAGAAGCCTGGGTTCTCTCTGTAAAAACAGGCATTGTGAGAATGGTGGGAAATGTGACTATCACTCACTTCAGCCTTTCTGTGGAATGTATAGAACGATTTGTTGAGGTGAACATCTAGACTAATAACAAAGAGAAAGACACAGTGATAGCACTGTGGTAGAGCTGCTGCCTCACAGCACCACGGACCCAGGTTAGATCTGACTACGGGTGCTGTCTGTGTGGAGTTTGTACGTTCTCCCTGTAACGGCATGGGTTTTCTCCGGGTGCTCCCCACATTCCAAAAAGGTGTAGATTTGTGGGTTAATTGGTTTTGGTAAATCGCCCCTTATGTGTAGGATAGAACATCGTGGACTGGGTGGGCCAAAGGGCCTGTTTCAATACTGTATCTCTAAACGCTAAACTAAACTCTAAACATATGAAATAAAAAAATTAGAAATATGAAATGAAAGAAGAAAAAGTTTGAAGCATAGTTTGGGCATTGAAAAAATATAAGCAAATTCTAGGAGGAAAACAGCATGGAAGCAAAACAAAAGACAACAATTTTTAAAATATAGGGACAGCATCATTAGATTCCTGAATGCATAATATGCCAAATATATTGTATTTGTGGTAATTATTGATGAGATTTATCAGATGCTTGTATCTAGATTGTGAACTGCACACAGTTTAGTGGCTCAAAGGCATGGAAGTAAATTTGTAATGGCTCCAACCACAGAAATGTTAAGTACAGCTTGTGGGAAGGTGAGAAGACTAACAAACTGAGTCAATTAGTATTAGGTTATTAAATATTTTTCTTTGTAGGCAATTAACTACTGTATCATTTAATATTTGTAAATAGTGATCTGGATGGTATAATTTGTAGAATGTAGATAGTGGATGAACAGTATGTGGTTATCACTTTTCAAATGCAATACAGTCCAGCAAGTACAAATGTGCTTATAAGAGTTAGTGTACTATGTGTTATGACCTTGAAGCACTGCCATATCAGGCACTACTGTTTCGTTGAAGAATAACAGCTAGGTTCAGTCTGACATAGTGTTTGACAGCAACACCAAGGAAGCCTACACACTCTCCAGTCCAGATAGACACAAAATGCTGCAGTAACCCACCGAGACAGGCAGCATCTCTGGAGAGAAGGGATGGGCGCCTGTCCCGCTGAGTTACTCCAACATTTTGTGCGTATCTTCAGTATAAAACAGCACCTGCAGTTCCTTCCTACACTGTCCAGTCAATCCTGCTGGGGGCACATGTGTGACACTGGATGAGAAGAGGGTGAAGTCGCAGTGTGAGGCCGTTCTTTACGTCAAGGTGCTGTCCTATCCTCTCTACTTGGTGCCACATTCCCGGAGTGAGTCTGGACGCCAGCAGGAAAAAGGAGAAAAAGATTCTATTTCCAAATTACTTAGCAGCAAGATAGACACAAAATGCTGGAGTAACTCAGCGGGACAGGCAGTATCTCTGGTGAGAAGGAATGGGTGACGTTTTGGGCCAAGACAGATGCTGCCTGACCCGTTGAGTTACTCCAGCATTTTGTGCTTATCTTCGATTAAACCAGTGTCTGCAGTTCCTTCCTATGCCAGTAAAAAACAAGCAAATAGTCTGGATTATATTAATACAAATTAACGGTCTGTATCAATCACAGTAAGTCATACAATTCCTTATTTAAAAGTGAGAGGAGTATTGTTCAACTTAACAGTAGTATAACGCAGTTGCTGCATAGAACATGTCTTTCTGAGGATTCAGTGCGCAGGTTTCTGCATTATACACTAGTTGTGTCCAAATAAGTTATTTTTTTTAGAGATATGATACAATTTTCTTGCTTTTATATACTTTTATTTATAAAGGCCTAACCCATATGCTTTATAATTACGTTCTCTATCTGTTTTGTTATCTTCAAGGATTTGTCATTTATACTCCTATTATCACATTGGCCCTCCTATTTCCTTTTGCACCACCACTCTGCAGCTCTCCTCTACTTTGTTACTTGTGTGTAGCCTTGAACTGCAGCTTTTACATTGTATTGTCACCCCTTATTCTTCCAAACCATTATGGTGCTTTGCACTGCAGAATGACCCATTCCACCTGCTATACTTGTCCATCCATTTCACCGGCCTGTCTTTATCCTTTTGGAAGACATCATCAGCGCTTATTATCCTTCCAAATTCTGCATCACTAAATATTGAAACGGTGCACCCAAGTCCGTCATACAGTCATACAGCGTGAGAACAGGCCCTTTGGCCAAACTAGCTTACGTTGACCAAGGAAAACTGTGGCCCCAGAATGAAATCCTGCAGAATACCGATGTTCTCCTTCCTTTAGGATTTTAATAAAATATCATATTAGTGCATTGTGAATACAGTTAAAGGTTAGAGAATAAAAATCCTCTTTGCTGTAGGGCGGTGCAGCCTCGAAGGGCCGAATGGCCTACTCCTGCACCCATTTTCTATGTTTCTATGGTTAGCTTGAAAAACAAATACTTGCCATTTCTCTTTGTATTCTGTCCCCATGCCAATTTCTTATCTATATGCCTGTATTATTTTTAATCTCTAACCTTTAACTGTATTCACAATGCACTAATATGATATTTTATTAAAACGGTTTGGCACTCCATATACATTACGTCAACTATAGTGCCCTCATCAGCCCTCCCTACAATCTCAATACAAAAAACAATTATTAGTTCAGAACCATATGTTCGTTAACAAATCTGTGCTGTCTTTCTTCTATCTAATCACACTTGTCCACTTTTCACCTTAAGGTCACAGAATATATTTGTGGCATCAATAAAGACATTTTGCACTCAGTCAAGGTTTAATTGCAGCGGTATGGTCAACATTTGCAAAATCATAGCTAGTTATAGAGTCATACAGCATGGATACAGGCCCTTCGGCCCAACTTGCCCACACCGACCAACATGTCCCTTCTACGCTAGTCCCAAAAATGTTGTAACATCATTGTTTCAGGAGAGTTGAAGACCAACGTCCTTGTTTGTAGCAATGAAACTTTGCATTCTCATTTATGGAGCATGCCATACATTTTTAAACATTATTTTACAACTAATATAAATAAATTATTTGTCAAAATTGATGAATATGTTTTTGACAGGGCCATCATGGTAGTGTGCAAATTCTGATATCGTATTTGAAAATCAGGGTGAAATGCTCCAAAGATAGACACAAAATGCTGGATTAATTCAGCGGGACAGGCAGCATCTCTGGGGAGAAGGAATGGGCGATATTTCGGGTCGAGACCCTTCTTCAGACTGAGAAATACTCCAGTTCCGTGAATCGATGATAGAGATTCAGGCATGTAGCAGAAATGCTCGCAGGGTATATGTCTTTTAATGCATCAAGACTGCTGCAATACTCTCTCTAACCTCGCACCCTCTGTGAACTTAAAGTCATCAAAACCTCAGCTACTTAATCTTAACTGGCATCAAATCTCATCCATTCATCTCCCCTGTGACCTGTGTAAGCTCAGCATGCTACAATGCCTCAGTCTCAAAATTCTCATCTCTGCTTACAAATCCCTCCAAGCCCCGGGTCTCCCAAACCTTCCCTTCAAGGCTGCTGCATCGGCCAGTTCTGGCCTCTCATATCTCTCCTCTTTCACTCTTAAATATTTGAGGCCATATCTTTAGCTGCCCAGGCCCTAATTTTTTGAAATCCCACTTTCTCTCACCCTCTGCAAAAATCTCTCAGCTTTCCACTAGACCCTTCTTAACCCTTTGCCCAAGTATTTGATAATCTGTCACATTTTTTTTAAGATGAAACAAAATGTTCGGGGGTTCTTTAGAACGAGAGAAATCACATGGTTGTTGCTGTGAATTTGGTTTCCAATGGGTCAACATAGCCCTTGAGCATGGACATAAACACAGTGGCAGGCTTCAGTAGTCATGTCAGGATTCAAAGATGATTGCTGGCACAACAAACAAGTTAAATGGATTAATAGACACATACCTGTCAAGATCAGAACCATCATTCAACCATAAATCACTTAAAATTCTGAAAATTTCGTTCAGAATGATCTTGGAAGCCCTCAACTAGAGCAACGCAACCTGTTTTCAATTAGAGCAGGGTTTATTCAATGACAAGAAACTAGCAGCAGAAGTAGGGTACCGGACCCCTCTGGTCTGCTCTGCCATTCACGATGATCATGGCTGCTTTACTGACTTCAAATCCTCTTCTGTGCCAGTTCCCTGCCACTCTCAATTCCTTGATCTTTCAAATATTTATTTATCTCCACCTTAAATATATCCAATGATCTAGCCTCTGCCACCCTCAGGGGCAATGAATTCCAGAGATTTACCTTCCTCTGAGAGATAATTTTTTTAAGAACCTCAGTTTTAAAAGACAGGCTGCATTATAAATGTAGCTACGTTCTCTTGTTTATGACGCTTCCAGTGATGGAAACATCCCAACCTATACACTGTCAAGTAGCATTAGGATCGTATATGTTTGAGTAAGATCACTCTGCATTCATCTTTCTCTTGACCCATTCTGATTGCTATGCACTGGCAACCTTTCGTGATTCCTCCCCAGTCCTAATTTTGGGTCTTGACCCAAACCATCAACTAATACTGTTTGCCTCCACAGATGTTGCTTGAGTCACTAAGTTGTCCGTTTTTCTTCGCTGGACGACAGACTTCTCTTTACCTTGGTCCAAACATTGACAGATTCTAGAGACATTCTTTGATATCAAGGCAGCATTTGGCCAATTGCAGTATTGCAAGTCCTGGTAACATTGGAGATAATGAGCTGGAGTCATACCCAGCACCAAGGGAGGTGACTGAGGTTGCTGGGGTCAATTATCTCATCTCCAGTTCTTCAGAGCAATAACTGGGTCCAAGCACCATCAACAGCTTTGCTAATAACCTAGCCTCCATCAATTCACAATATATAGTTGTATTTTAATCTCCGTAATAATGCTACATGTAGCAAAACCTGAACAACCATTGTTGAAGTGTTTTTTACAAACTGAGCTGCAACAATTAGACATTGACTTGATCTCTCACACCCATGACGTGTATCATCTGGAAAATCAAATGAGAGCAAATCCATGGAAATACCATGGCCTCAATGTCCTCGTCCTGACACACATCATTAGAACTTGATTATATCTGCTCTTGATTCTGGAATTCAGAAATTCCACAATCCAATAGAAACACTTTCAATGCAAGTCATGCAGTGACTCAAAAAGATGCCTCAACACCATCTCATCAACGTCAGGTAGGGATAGATAATAACTGGGGATTTGGTTGGTATAAATGTACAGCTTGGGCAGCTTAAAACCCAGCAGTATGAAGTTGATTTCTCTAACCACGTAACACTTGCTTTCCCCGTCTCTCTGTCCCTCCCCCATCCTAGTTCTCCAACTAGTTCCTCCTGATTAAACATTACTGATTGTATGCCTCACTGTCACCTCACCCTTGGCTAACAATGTACCAAAGATAGACACCAAAAGCTGGAGTAACTCAGCGGGACAGGCAGCATCTCCGGATAGACGGCATGGGTGATGTTCCGGGTCGAGACCCTTCTTCAGACTGAAAACGGTCTTCAGGCCTGAAGAATGGTCTCGACCCAAAACGTTACCCATTCCTTCTCTCCAGAGATGCTGCCTGTCCCACTGAGTTCCTCCAGCATTTTTGGTCTGTCATTGATTGCAGTTTCTTTAGCAATACGTACGACCAAGAAATATATGTGTTAAAAGAAAATTATCAAACCTGTTCGATTTATAACAGCCTAAAACGTTTTCCCCATCATGTGATAGGGCTGAAGGTTAATTGTCAAGGCCCTGAAACCTCAAGGACATCCTGGAGGAAATGCAATGTTTTTGAGTCATTTGAAACAGCCCCAGCTTAATTCAGCTAAAGAAATAGCAATGCTCGTAAAATTATAATTTTAGCTCCTACCAAATTCCCAAGTGGCTGGATGTAGATGGAGGTACAGAGAACCTTTTTGGGATCTTGTCATGCATACGGAGCTGGATTCAGGAACAAGCATCAGCCAGATCCTGTGGTCCCCGCGTCACATGTACATTGCATGATACCCAAGAATAGATATGGAATTGTGTAAAAAAGCTTTCTAAATCTTTCTCCAGTCCCAACGTCCAGACACGGTCTCACAACCGCGTACGTCCCACCCGACCCCCAGGACTGCCAGTACGTCTTCCTTCGCTGAGATTCCCACCGTACACCACTGCAAAAGTCTTACGAGGGAGTCCTGCAAAACGACGCCACTGCTTTCATCATCAACATGGGCGGCAGACACGAGATTGTCTCCGTGAACCTCTTAAGCCGGCGCAATTGGACATTGACCAACCAGTGCAAGTGGCACAACCCCGCTGCAGAGGGCGTCCACCATCACGACCAAACTCAACCAGCCGCAACCCCCAACACAGGAGACACGTACACAAGATCAGGCCCCTAACTGCCTCCAATACGCCGGTTCTGGGGGAGGGGAGGGGGTCATGCGGCAGGCCGAGCCACTTTGGTCTCGAAGAACCGTCGATCATCGAGCTCGAGCACTCACGAGGACCTGCCGTGATCTGGGCCGACCTGGGTGGTCAGCTGGCGGGCGGGATGCAGCGGACAATGGTGCTAGACTTCACTTCACAGTCAACACGTTAACACACACACACCTCGCCTTTTTGTACTAATTGTGGAGCTGTAGCATTTAAATTTTAAACTGAGTGTTGATTCAACACGTGAACCTCTTCAGAATAATATTTAACTTGGTTGTGAACTCAATGAATAAGGAAGGGAGGAGACAAGATCACTGCTAGATTTCTGCTTCTGCTCCTACTTTCATGCTTTATGTTCCTCATAAATAAACCCAGTGTGCAAGTCCTGGTTTGAGCGGTGACCTGCATCTCCCCCTCTATATTAACCATAAACACAGAGAATGATTGTGTTAGTTGCAGCTTCTGTTTCAAAATGTGCGTTCGTACATATAAAATAGCCACAAATACAATAAATGTTCACGGGAGATATATTCACCCATTGATTATTATGTCAACCTACCACAAGGGGAGGTTCGGGTGAAATACAAACATTTTAGAACAGATAAAAGGCCTTTCCCTGTACTGCAACACTTCTGTATGCTGGAGCAAAAGGGATAGCAGGCAAACACGAAGGGCAAAGCAATAGAAGTAAGCTAACAGGATGAGATGAAGACAAACACAAAATGGCTGACGTAACTCAGCAGGTCAGGCAGCATCTCGGGAGAGAAGGAATAGGTGACATTTTGGGTCGCGGTCCTTGACTGACAATCAGGGGAGAGGGAGTCCAGTGATATTGAAGGGTAAAGTGTGAAAACGGCGGATCAGAGCAGACGGTGCTAAGACAATTTAGAATGGTTCATTGTTAGTTGAGGGGAAGAGGACAACAAGGCATACCATCAGGAACATTAATCAGAAGAACTCGTCGGAGAACTAGGGTGGGGGAAGGATGGAGAAAGAGGGAAAGCAAGGGTTACTTGAAGTTAGAGTAATCAATATTCATACCGCTGGGTTGTAGGCTGCCCAAGTGAAATATGAGGTGCTGTTCCTCCAATTTGCATTGGGGACAAGTTGGGGAGGACTCGTGCCAATGCCGACTTGTTGGATTGAATGGTCCGGTTCCCTGTTGTTAGAGAATATGACTTGCGGAGGGAGACACTCCCCTGGAGATGATTGCTCACAGAGTATTTAACAAATGGGCTGACCACACACAGGAACCTTGAGTCACCACTGAACTAGGAACCCAAAGTTCCACTGACTAACGCTCAAAAAATCTATTTGCAGTTAGATCACTTTAAAATTAGACAAGACAGTCAAAACCTCTGTCCCTCGCAGAGATGGCAATGCAACCAATCAGACTACCAGTGTTTAAGAAGGAACTGCAGATGCTGGAAAATCGAAGGTAGACAAAAGTGCTGGAGAAACTCTGCGGGTGCAGCAGCATCAATGGAGCGAAGGAAATAGGCAACGTTTCGGCCCGAAACGTTGCCTATTTCCTTCGCTCCATTGATGCTGCCGCACCCGCAGAGTTTCTCCAGCACTTTTGTCTACAATCAGATTACCATCCTTTCATTGGCAAGAAGCCACCAACTCTGAAGCTAAAGTCCATTTGATAACTAGATGCCGGCTGGGTAAGACGTTTACTCTTTGAAGTGAATCACTGCACTGTCACCAAGACTTCAGTTCAAAGGAATCAGAGAGGCTGCACTCTCCGAACAGCAAGCAATCCAATGACCCTTTCCTACTCTTCTTCATTGGCAGTGGACCCAGTTTTAAAAATAAAGCTTTGTTCTTGAGATCTGGGAGATACTATCAGAGCCATTTATTGCCTGTCCTCGGTTACCATGGTAAGTTAGCGATGGTGGACCTTCCTCAGTGCCATTTCTTTCAAAAGTAAAAGCCTGTTCCTCTAAAACTTTATTACCTGTACCCTCCTCTCTCCTTCATCCTGTTTAGTCATCAGCCCTGTGCTCACTGAACCTGCATTAGGTCCCAGCTCAGTAACATCTCAATTTTAAAATTCTAATCTGTGCGTTTAAATCTCTCCACAGCTGTTTCGTAACTTATCTCTGGAATTTCTTCCAGCCCTACAATCTTTCTACAATCTATGAACTCCTCCAATCTGGCCTCTTGCCCGTTCTTCTATTTAATTACTGTAACATTGGCAGCTGTGCCTGTGTTTCCCTGTGCCCCCAGCTCTGTGTTGCCCTCAAGTCTTTGAAGTTACACTGCCCTTGCTGCATGAAGGATTCAGGGGGTATACACCCCTTTGTTTCCACATCCAACTGGGGTTTAGAGCGATAATGGGATATTGGGATATTTGTCCCGGGACAGCCGTGCCCATTCAGCCGCACACACACTGACTGCACGGGAATAAAGCGGAGGACACTGACCCACATCATTACCCCCTCCTCCTAGCACCACAAACAATATACACGACCCTCGCTCTCTCCAGCATAAAGCAGACTCAGGATGTCATGAAATGTTCCTGCTTCTCTAATGTAAAAGGTTCATACAATGACTTTTACTGTTGCCACAAATCCGGAATTAAAGCTCAAATCTCCCTGACCTTTCAGGTTATGGGCAGGGTCCTAACCTCTTGGAATCATTAAATGATGGATTACTGCTTTTAAATTCTGTTTGTTGCAGCTGCGGTTGTTTTTATTTTCCCTCCTTGCCTTCTTTTCCCTTTGGGTTCGACTCTCTGCGAGAAGGCAGCTCTCCAACTGGTACACACCCAACCACGCTCCGATATCACCAGCCCCGGGAAACCAATCGCAGAGAACCACACAGCTATTCTCATTGGCAAACGCACTCAGTGCTGACTGGCCTCACAACTAACCAATTCAAACACGCAGGGGAAGGGCTAAAAATTGTTCAGCCTGAAAGTTCCTGCTGCGCGCATTATCTGCATGAAATTTGACAAGCTTTGTTCATTATCTTAACCTGCTGCAGTTCACAAAGGTGGGGTGTATAGAACAAGCCAGAACATTACTGCAGAGCACACAGAAATTGTAACATCACTTAAAGATGGTGGAGATATCCAGGCTGAATATTTCCTCCTCCCACACTCCGGGAACATTGAGGTTAATGGTGACAAACACAGAGCCATTTCTTTCAGCTCTGCACAGGCATGTGTCTCTGTCCTGCATACTCAATTAGCTTGCAATTATTTGATGTTATTTCTTGCCTTTGGCCCGGCTTATATCAACAAGCAGAATGTACACGAGCAGCGAGGTTGATAGCTGGAGCAGCAGCTGCCTCGCAGCACCAGCGACCCGGGTTCGATCCTGACCGCTGATGTTATCTGTCTGGAGTTTGCATGTTCTTCCTGTTTTTCCATCGGGTGCTTTGGTTTCCTCCTTCATCCCAACAATGCACAGGATTTATAGATTAGTTGGCCACCCTCAACTCTTCCTAGTGTGTAAGCAAGCAGGGAGTAGCTGAGAACGTCGGGAGGATAGTTTACAAAGTATATTAACCAGAAGAAGAGATGACATTGTGCTAGAATGGGCTAGACTGACCTCCTTTTACACCCTAATGAAATATGCAATGTGGAACATATCAAACAAAAGACTTTCATTTGTATGGTGCCTTTCTCACAAGATCCCAAAGCACTTTTCTTATATTGCAATTTAGTTAAAGTTATACCGAAACAAAGTGGCCAGTTTGAATGAAGCAACATCTGATAAATGAAACTGTGATAATGATTGCTAACGCACTTACAGCTTCATGATGAAGGACAATTAGAAAGATTATAATCATTTTGGCCTAAAAATCTATATCCACTTGAAAGGTCACAGAGGTCTGGTTTTATCATCTTATCTGAAAGATTAACGCAATAATCCCCAGTACTGTACCGGGCTGCTATCCTCCAGTTTACAGCTAACTCTCTGGAGTGCAAGTTGAACCCATGCATATCTGACTCAAGAAGCGAGCATGACCATGAGTCGGCACCTTACGTTGCTCAGTGGGAGGCATTCAGTTTATCGAGTCTGTGATGCTCCATTAGTGAGCTTTCTCATTCGCCCCACCTTCACTGCTTTCCCCTCAAGCTCTTCAAACTATTGACTTTTCCAAGCGTATATTCAGTACTCTCGATCTATCCTACATGTTTCTATTGGCCTTTCAGGAGGTGTGCTCCAGTTCATAACTATACATTGCGTTAAAAAAAATATCTCTGTATCTTATATGTTTCCTTGACCTGATTACAGGCAAGCTCACTCCGCCTCATTTATTTTCCTATCTAAACAATGATAAGCATGTAAGTGCCACATAAACTGTACAACAGTCCATGAGTACTTCAGCCACCCTCCCCTTGAATTCATATCATTATCCATACTGACTCTTTGATCCAAGTCCAACTGAAAAATAATTATCTTTTACATGCAATGATAAATGACTTCAAGGGGCGGACACCTATTCACCATCAGTCCCGACAAAACCTTGACCACTGCACGTGATCTAGATGCAGTTTTTCAGACTGTTCTTTCAATACATTTAAAGCATCTGTTTAAAGATCTCTTGCGCTGGCTGTTGTGTAGGTTTCAGTTGATATCATACAAAGTGCATAACGGATGAAAGGCTGTGGGATAGGCAAACGGAAAGGGAAAGACTGGAGGAAAAGAACAGGGAAGGTGGCAGAGAAAGCGAGACTGAATCAACAATGCAAATATACAAATAGAAAAGGTGGCAAGAAGAGACAGCAGAGAATGATTTGAAATTGGAGAGCAGCATGGACTAAAACAGATGACAGAGCAGGGGAGAGAGAGGGAGAGGGAAAGAGAGAGAGAATTGGAGTCATCTGCCTGGGAACTCATGCCCAGTAGGTAGTGCTAACCCCCATTGCATAGCAGCAAAGGCACTTTCCATTCTGCTTTCAAAACCCACGTCTATTGACTAACCAGAGACAAATGTCCAAAGAGATTTGAAGCCCAGGAGGAGACCAGTGCCCAGCTCTGGGTCAGTTCCAGATAGTTATTAAATTCCATTCGCGTTTTCCTTTACAAAACATTTGCCCACTTATGAAATCTTTTGCTTCCACCATGCTGCCAGAGGAGGTACTTGAGGTCCTACTATAACAGCATTTAAAAGACACCTGGACAGGTACATGGATAGGAAATGTTTGGAGGGATCTGGGGTTATGCAGGCAAATGGGATTAGCTTGGGTGACTAATCTTGGTCCGCATTAATGAGTTGGGCCGAAGGGCCTGTTTCTGTGCTGTGTGACTGTGATGCAACTGTTTGAACCGTGGATATTACATATCTAACAGTTCCCTTTTCTTAAAAAAATGAATCCGACCTCAAAAAGAAAGAGAGAGAGAGAGGGGAATAGGCAAAAAGAGAGAAAAAGGAAGTAAAAACAAAGAATGGAAAAACAAAAGTATGAAAGTGAGAAAGATGGATTGATTCAAGACCCCGGGAGTGAGAGGTGGCAGCGAGACACAGACGACTAAAGTAAGAGAATTGTACTCAAAATATTTATCTTTCTTGAGGTTTTAAACTTTTGACCTCCATTTTGTGCTTGTGGTCTAAAGGTTAATCACACTGCATTACATCTGCAAGTCTGCTCCGTTTCCTGCATTTCAAGATTTGTATTTTTACATCCATTGCTTTACACTGATCTGTTTCCTCAGTGATGTCCTTACACCACACGAGCATTCAGTGGAAGATAAGGCTGCACTTTAAAACATCAAGCTTGGCATTGCCTGGGTGAAAGAGTCACATCAGAGGTCAAAGTAGGGGATAACAAGGAAGGAAGAAAGGTCGGGAGCTGGAAGCCCATCGCCATGGCTTAACCCTGGACTCTGTCTGCCACCAGTCCCTGGTGACTTACGCTTAAGGTGTCTCCACATCTTTAACCAACTTTAAATTGCAACGTAGACAAAAATGCTGGAGAAACTCAGCGGGTGCGACAGCATCTATGGAGCGAAGGAAATAGGCAATGTTTCGGGTCGAAACCCTTCTTCAGATTGAAATTGCAAGGTGCATTCACTGGCTGTGCATGATAGCTGAGACAAATCATGCAGAATTTCCAAAGGGAATGAGGAGTGCTGTGAGGAATGTGGATGATAATGAAGGACGAGGAGTGGTCACAATAATAGAATGTGTGGGATCTTGATCTGTGCAAGTGGCTTTGGATTAATATTACCAACTGTAGTTTAAATTTGAAGAAGTTTCAAAAACAGTGAAGCATTTATTCTCATAGACAACAACATGCTGGAGTAACTCAGCGGGACAGGCAACATCTCTGGAGAGCAGGAATGGGTGGCATTTTGGGTCGAGACTGAAGAAGCTTGACCAGCACTTTGTTCTATCTTTGGTGTAAACCAGCATCTGCAGTTCCTTCCTGCACACAAGCATTTATTCTCTCTTTGAAGATGCCGACAATCCTCTTGGTTGATTTGCATCACTCCACATTCTGATTTGCTATCTGTCCCCTGCACCGGGTTTGATTCACCCCTAGCCTGTAGCCCACTGATCAATGGCAATGCTGCTGCCCACAAAGACATGAGATCAATTGATTCTCTTCCAAATTCCTTTCCTTCCAGCCCCAGCAAGCCTAGACCAGATTACAGACAAGCAGGACAAACCTGGTGGGTGTGTTGGCCTTTACCGCATTGTTAACACTGCATAATATTAAGGGAGAGATTCCTCTTCGGTTTCTAATGCTAAACAGTTGCCAGAATAGTAACTTCAGTTGTACGGGGTGCCTCATATTTTGTATCATTGAAGTCAATGTTGGTTAATGTTGATGGGTTAAATATTGGGTTAAAGCTAGTCCTCCTCAAAGTAAAGCAGGGTCTCAGCATGAAACACTTTTGTACATTTCCTTCCATGGATGGTGCCTGACCCATTGAGTCCCACCAGATTATTGGGCTGAATGGAACTAAATTCAATTTAATCCAACATTTAATCTGTCTGTCGAAATGTGTAGATCGGTAAATGTCACATCACCCCCCCCCCCCCCCCCCAATTCCCTACTATCTGACACCTATGATTTGACTTCAACATAGACAAAAACTGCTAATTTGAATCGTCCAATACTATCCAATATTGGTTGGCAGAAGTGCAAGGTTACAAGTGCAAGTTGGCAGAGGCAAAGGAACCAGCCAGGAAAAATGTGTTATTGTGGCAAATACAGAGAAAAATAAGTCATATGGTCAGAAGGAATAGGAGTAGAATAGGCCATTCAACCCATGGCTGATCTATCTCTTTCTCCTAACCCCTTTCTCCTGCCTTCTCCCAATAACCTCTGACACCTGTACTGTTCAAGACACTCTATCTCTGCCGTACAAATATCCACTGATTTGGCCTCCACAGCCGTCTGTGGCATAGTGAGGCTATGAGGCAAGGACAGGGTGGGTTTAATTACATTGTGAAGGAGAGGGCCAACATGGACTCAACATGGGCACTTTCTGTACTGTCATATTTTATAGCTCTATGAGTGTAAATCAGTGATTTCTATCATGATCTGCATGCAAAGGGCAGCAGAAAGAACTTCAATTATAATTTTCAAAAAAAATTGGATAAATGACAGAATGAGAAAGGTTTGCAGAGCAAAGGGGAAAGAGCAGTCACCAATAATTCCATCACCCATCAAAGTACACAATGAGGGCCACAAGGTCCCGTTTAGCATTTATCATGCAACACCAATCAAATCTAATTTCTATTCACGATTAGATTGTTCCAACTTGTGCGAAGGAATATGAAACCAATATTTGTTTATTTCAATATTTTTTGACAGAAGCCCAGATTTAATTTTTTTATAAATATTCTCCATATTGTCCCAGAGTTTTGAGGTGACACCATGAATGATTGATAATGCAAACAATTTCCAAATTAATAATGCCTTCGCCAGTTCCAGAATTGATCTTGGGTTTTCAATTCTGCGCAGTGTTAAAATAGTATTGCAGCACAGTTTGTAAGAAGTGATTTAATCAAGGGCTTTATAATGAATTAAGAAACTTAATAGGATGATGTATTGAAACCATTCCCATGTTGGGAGAGTCCAGAACAAGACTAATTTATCAATGTGATGCCAACATTTTTTCTTCCCCACAGAGAGGAATCTAGAACTCAGTTTTCCATGTGGACTCTGAGAAATTTCCAAGGGCACGGATAGATTTTTAGGATGTACAGGTACCAAGGCATATGGAACAAGGGCTGGCAAGTGAAGTTGAGATACAATTCAGACATTTACCTACCAAAAAGGCATGGCACACTCAAAGAAGTGAAGGACCTCCTCCAGGAAGATTACCTGTAAAATAGTTGTTTAGTGTGTGAGACTTGATTAATTTGCTATTCACCAGTGCCGTCTTCTGAAGAAGAAAAACATTCCGATTGTGAGATGCATTGTTTCTCAAAAGTCACATTTAGCGCGATCCTTCCTTTACAATGAAGCCCACCAAGTCTGCTGTCCTAGAGGGCTTTGTAAGATATGCGAGTGGCCATCAAAGTCTCTAATTAGATGAAAGAAAGCAGCGAGGATAGACGGCTGGCTGCATATTCACCAGGCACAATGACCATAAGGCATGTAGTGCACTCAGGTGCTGTGGGCTAATTAGTGTACATGGCAGAATAAATGAGTGCAAGGGCTTTACACTAACACGCACACTAGAGCACGGAATAAGAACATGTTATTATAGTGACATCCAACTCAGAACAGCAACAGGCAGATAGTTGTACCTTTTGTGACCCTCTGACTATCCTTGATCGGACTTTGCTGGCTTTACCTTGCATCAAACGTTATTCCCTTATCATGTATCTGTGCCCTATAAATGGCTCAATTGTAATCATGTATTGTCTTTCCGCTGACTGGTTAGCCTGCAACAAAAGCTTTCCACTGTACCTCAGTACATGTGACAATAAACTAAACCGAACTAATTGTGTGCCCCCGTAACTCAATTATATGTTCAAACTCTGCAGAAACCAATGGAAACTTTTTAACTTTTCAGCAAGTTGAATTAGGGCACGTTTTGCTAGATAGTCCAGATTTACACCTTGCCTGATCTTACTCACGTTTGGATATAACTACCTATTTTACATCTATTCAACATTACCTCCACTTGACGTCAATGGTAAAAGTGGATTAAAATGACTATCCTGAGAAACAGCAGCACCATTCGTTAATGTGATGCTGTTTAATTACTGAATATGTGATCGGCTGGAATGATGGGAGTGAGCAGAATGGAAACACGGGGAAGATTAACTGTTCTTCCTGTCCTTTCCAACATGGAAAATGTTGCCAACGCAGCATTTTCGTTCTGTAAAAATACCTGGCCGAATCTCATGTTGGAATATGAATTTCCAAATATACTTTCCTTGCATGCACCATGAATGCCAAGGCATCAAATCCCTTCCAGTACAGCCAGTGTCAATAACAAATAAGATGAGCCCATAATTGCAGAACATTGAAGGCACCATCGGACGCTCGCCAAGAAGGAGCAGGATCTTCATGTTTTTATTCTCCAGGATGTGATGCCTGCCATCATCGTTAATTCCTAGCTGCCCTTAAGAAGGCGGTGGAGCTGTGCATTTTTGAACTCTTGCGGTCCATATGATGAACGTGCTCCCAAAACACAGGAAAAAAAAGAATCGGGAGTGCTAGGATATTGAACCCGCGACAAGGGAAGGGATGGCCGATTTACCACTGAGTGAGACTTAATTGGATGTGTTCTTGTGCAGTTGCTGCTCCTGTCCGCCTTGGTGATGAAGGTAATAGATTTAGAGCACTCTGCACTTGGTTGTTGTGGCATCCTGTAGACAGAATACATTAGTGTGACAGTAACAACTCCATTGGGCCAGGGAAGGAATGGGATGCCACATTGATCCTGCCTTTTCCTTATATATATATATATATATATATATATAGACTGGACGAGGGGGGGGGGGGGGGGGTAACATTATATTCCAGCTGCAACATGAGAAAACCTCTTCATTCTCCTCATTCCTTTACTGTTAGTTTGACTTGTTACCACAAAGAAACAGTTGCTGGCTCCATAATGTATCAAAACTCTCCTCTTCAATTCCATTTGATGAAGGATCCCATGGGCCTAAAGTCTTTGGCCCATGGGATCCTTCCATCCAACCTGCCCTCAGTATGCAGCAGGTTCCTCCAAACTCAATGCCCCGCACATCCCCACATCTCCACTTCACCAACCATCTTACCCTTATGTCATGTTATCCTTATGTTCCCCTTCCAGCAACAGGGTAACATAAACTGAAGAACATACGAGAACCAACGTGGGGATATATTATCATCTGAACTAACCTACAAGCAGAGGACCCTATGTGGGCATATTTGGAAATGACTAATAATGGTAGGGCATTCCTCAATCGCAGAACCATCCAATTTCCCTCTACTAACACTCTACTCTGCCTAGTCCTCTGCTGGTTCTCATCCTCAACAACTTTTCCTTTGACTCCTTCCATTTCCTCCAAGTCCAAGGAGTAGCTATGGGCATTTCTGGAGATCCATGGATGCTGCCTGTCCCGCTGAGTTACTCCAGCATCTTCAGGGTATGGGATATTTCCCTCTGCATAAAGGGCTTTAAGTACAGGATATCATTGTTTTCAACAATGACCATGGGGAGGTAGGCATGTTTGTAATCATTGACATTTTCAAATTAATTTAGTTACATTTAATGTTTTTTACCAAATAATATTTGATTTTTTAAAAAGTATTTTGATTCTTTTTCATGGATCTTTAAATTTTTAACAAGATGCTTAGCTTTTAATAGTCTTGGAATACGTTTGGGAAATTTGCAAATGTTAGAGATACAAACATTCTATCCCATATGGGTGTCAGAGGTTATGGGGGGAATGGGGTTAGGAGGGAGAGATAGATCAGCCATGATTGAATGGCGGAGTAGTTTTGATGGGCTGAATGGCCTAATTCTGATCCCTTTTTATGACCTAACTACCAGTCAAATGATTTCTGGAGGTGTGTGTGGGGGGGGGTTGCATTTTCTGGATGAATCTACTGCTCTTGCTGGATGTCCACCAGTCATCTTGTTAGTGCTGCATATGAGGGGGCTTGGTGAAGTGGAGGTGTGGGGATATGCGGGGCACTGAGTTTGAAGGAACCTGTTGCATACTGAGGGCAGGTTGGATGGATTTGGCCCAATCCCATGGGCCAAATACTCTTGCCCATCAAATGCAATAGAACAGGAGCCTATCATGGAGAGTTTTCCTACACTAAGGAGCCAGGAACTGTTTCTTTTGGCAAATATTTGGTAACCAGCGGTTACAGGTCAAACTAAACAGTAAAGGAATGAGGGGAATGAAGTGGTTTTCTCATGTTGCAGCTGGAACACATCGTCTCAAGGTGCTGTTGAAACAAATTTAACAGGAGTTTAAACAAAACACATTGATTTCTTAGGTTTGGCAGATACGGAGTTCTCATAACCACTCAAAACACTGCAGGAGAGAATTTGTGTCACCTGCTTTCCCTCCATTAATGGAGGGCAGAATGCAAAGGCTGACTTCAGGGTCCACAGTTTGGGTCGAGTGGCTACAATAACACTGCGGTTTGACGATAATTTCCCATTGTTGGAGAACATTCGTGTTTTGACCTCTTGACATTTTGGTGCTGTCAATGGCCCACCAATGTACCTGGGTTTGTGCATCTGTACAGGAATAATTTGTAAAGTTAGGGTGAAAGTGCTGCAACGCATGACGAATTGTGCAGCTCTTTCAAAGAGTCAACGTGCTTGCACCAGACACGGCGGCACAGCGGTAGAGTTGCTGCCTTACAGCGCCAGAGACCCGGGTTCCATCCTGACTACGGGCGCTGCTTGGACGGAGTTAGTACATTCTCCCCGTGACTGCGTGGGTTTTCTCCGGGTGCTCCGGTTTCCTCGCACACTCCAAAGGCGTACATTGGCTTCAGTAAAAATTGTAAATTGTCCTCAGTGTGTAGGATGGTGCTACTGTACGGGGTGATTGCTGGTCGGGCGGACTCGGGGGGTTGAAGGGCCTGTTTTCGCGCTGTATCTAAAGACAGACTGATCAGTTTCATATTTCTACCGTAATATGATTTATTGGATAAGGAAATGTACGATACTATTTTAACGCATATTTCTGGGAGTTTTACCGTACTGATAATTCCTTTGTCATCTCTCAATTTTTCACTATGGCTACTGCTCCACTCAATTGGCCACATTTAGCCTGAATAGTTATCATAACCTTTGACCTTTGTTTTTTACCTCGACCCACAACATCTGGGGAAAAAAGATACTGGCCATTGGAAAACTAAACATGGTTGGCAGCTATGAAGCTGCTCATCGGTTTGCCCAGAGACTGTCTGACATTCAAGTGACAATTCCTTTTCCTACATCCAGAATCAACATCATCTTATTGGGCCTTTTGGGCAGTGAAATGTTCCATGATACTTCACAGAAGTCTCATTCAAAATAAGTCAGAGTTACTTTTGGAAGCATTAGAGCAAGTGAGCAAAGGTTTGCCAAAAGTGGCAGGTTTTGAGAGCAAAATAAAGAATGAGATTGTGGTTGGCAGTTCATGAGGTTTTGGGAAATATCTCCAGAATCCTAGGTATCAAAAGGTACATCTGTCAGGGCATGTACACAGAAGAGATGAGAATCAGAGGAGCTGAATGTTTGTCACACTGGAGAAGGTTGCATCGATTGGAAGAAGACTCTGAATCGATTTGAAAACACACGAGACTAGGAAGTAATATAAATGAATGAGACTCAGTTTGAGTTAAATCACAGAGTCTTGGAAGAGGATGTCAAGAGTTAAGAGTGTTTTATTGTCATATGTCCCAGATAGAACAATGAAATTCTTACCTGCAGCACAACAGAATATGTAATCATAATAAATAACAAAATAAAAAAAACACAAAAAAAGGGTGAGAAGGGGGGGACTGGTGAGGAGGGCTTTGAACTTCCGAGGGCTTTGAAGTCCGAAAATGAGAACTTTCGCTGAGATAGAGATGGGTCTGAGAAATAAGCCGACTTAAAGGTAAAGTGGGATTGGAAAATGATCCTGCAGGAAAGTAGGACACGGGATTACGAACAGTCTGTTCCAGCCTCAGTCTGCGACCACAAAGGTGGATAGACAATGAAATGGGAGCCCAATGGTGGAAGCATATGTTCTTGCAGAAACTGATCATTCTTTGAGCCGCAATTAGTTTGACCTTATTTTTTAATTGATGTTGCAAAGTTTAAGGTTGTCAGTGGATTTTCAAAAAGCCACTGCAATGGGTAAGGTGTGGCCAATTTTGAACAATTTACTGGAGATGTTGTCACATCATCTCTCACCGGCAAAATACTATTATTATGGCACTATATTTGTTATTTATTGAACTTTTTCATTTTTTTTCTCTTCCCCCCCTTATATACAATGTTTACATATATATATATTTCATTATCCCATCCGGGACATATGACAATAAAACTCTTGACTCTTGACTCTTTTGACCCTATCCTATTAAACCATTTATTTGACCTCCAATATTTTCATCCTTTCATTTTTAATTGTTCAAGGAAAGTAGCAAAACATGTCATAATGCCTGGACACTGAGTGGCAATGCTGGAGCGTTGACAGCGAGAGTCATAACTATGTTCAGGCATGGAATCTGAATATGGTCCGAGGAGTAAGAATAAGGAGTAAGCCATTCACAACGGAGACGAGGAAACACTTTTTCTCACAGAGAGTGGTGAGTTTGTGGAATTCTCTGCCTCAGAGGGCGGTGGAGACCAGTTCTCTGGATGCTTTCAAGAGAGAGCTAGACAGGGCTCTTAAAAATAGCGGAGTCAGGGGATATGGGGAGAAGGCAAGAACGGGGTACTGATTGGGGATGATCAGCTATGATCACATTGAATAGCGGTGTTGGCTCGAAGGGCCGAATGGCCTACTCCTGCACCTATTGTCTATTGAAAATACCTGCTGTTTTCTTGCAAAATAAAATAAGACTCACCATTGCTACCACTCAGCACATTTCCATATTTTTGTAGATGGTTTGGCTTATTCCTTGACATTCTGAGAAGAATCAGCACAGCACAAGTTTGAGTGTCTGAAGAAATAGATAGGAACATCAGAACTACAAAATAGGAAGAGTTGTTTAATTTATTTTCTAATGAAATTCTTCCTCTTTCAGGTAGATGTTTATCCCTGAGGGGATGTTTTTTTTATGACTGTTGACATTCCTCTGGTACGTTGCCCAGGTCACCTGTCTTCATGTAATGACATAGAACTTACAGTCCAGAAATGGGTCACAATTTAATTCCACAAAAGCTCTTTATCAAACCTATTCAGCAATGTCCTGTTCTGCCTATTTATCTTGTATCCAGTTGCATGTAATGCATTGTGCAGTGAGTTTGTATCTGGGGGATATATGAAACCAGCGCAGCAAAGAAATTGAGGCCTGGGGCAGATCAGCCATGGTGGCATTGATCAACACGACAGGTTTGACGAGCCAGGTCTGCTCCTGTTCCTATTTTCTTGTGAACATCAAAACGCATCTTCAACTTCTTAGGCCCTCTGTCGTTCTCACATGACCTCTAAACCTAGGTGACCAGGATAGTATGGAAGAGAGTCCCTATGAGTCTGGGCCAATGCAGGAGGCCCCGTGAGTTTAGTGTCATTGCATATGCCGAGCGATGGGAGTGACTGAGTGAGTGGCTTCCAGGTTCAGGTTGAATCTGTCTCCATTGTCTAGGAAACCTTACACCAAAACCCACGAGCCTGCCCACAGCCCACGGGGAAACTGAGCTGCCAATGCCAAGCAACACCAGGCTGGTGGTGGAAGATTCTCTCAAGGTTTTCTGGGAGAGATCTAACGTAGGAAACCGGCTTTGGGCAGCCCTGCTCCCTGGGACCAAGGTGGGGATCGGATGGTGAGGGAAGGGCAGTCAGCAACTATTCCGCAGAGGGTAAGCCCTAGCAATGATGGAAGGTGGGAGAGGCAGCAAGCAGATCACAGCTGGAGATTAGGGGAGGAGAGCAAGAGAATTGAAAGGGAAAGGGAAGGGGAAAATGCTTAAGAGGGAATAGGGTGAGTGAAGTTGAAGAGAGAAGGAAACCAAGGGAGGGCATAGACCGTGGAGAAAAGTTAGGAAGTGGACATGGTTAAGAGACTGTGAGAGAAGTTACTGATGCATGGAGAGAAAAGGAGAGAAAGGAAAAAAAGAGAGGGAGATAGAGAGATAGAGGTAGAGATAGAGATAGAGAGATACATTTGATCTGAATCTGAATCCATGCAGCAGATGTTTTGCAGTCATTTTGGATCTCCTTACCAATGGCCCAGGTCTTTGGTCTGTCAATGCTATGTGCTGGCTGGTGTACACCAATCGCCACGTTGCAAGATTGCACCTTCCAATCCTCAAGGCTGGAGTGGAAGCAAGTCATCTTTGATCCCGAGGGACTGCTTAAGCAAAAGAGAAGAAATGCTTCTGTGATAGCCATTTCCATCTTCTAACCATCCTCTGAGCAATAAACTTCCTCTTCAATTTGTTAATAGCTTTATTCATGCAGATCATGCATTCATTGGCTTTGGCTCTGGATGGCCCCCACGTGTTATAGCTGGGTGAAGGCAAGGCTGTTGGATTATTGAATGCGTGCGTATTCACATGCAAATAGCTCAAAACATGGAATTTTCCAACATGTGGTGGAGAGGAGGAATGGTGTCCCCGCCCGCTCCCAATGGTGCTGAGGCCCGAGCTGGTAGCAAAAGTGGGAACACAGCAGAGTTTCTTAAAACTATAATGTCAGCCCATAGATGCCCCCCTAGTGTAAAGAAACAACACCAATTCATCGTGTCTTGCCCCGTGTTTAGGGAAACCAATGGACTGAGTATTCTGGAGAAACGAGATTTGGTAAAAGTGAGTCAAACGGCAATGAGAGAAAAGTGATCTTTTATAAATGCGAGTAAGGAGGCATTCACTGGCGGGATCAGTGAGCAAAGGGAGGTCTGCGTTTCTGTAGCACCTTTCATGACCTCAGCTAATGAAATAGTTTAGAAATGTGGTCGCTGTTGTAATGTTGGAAACGTGGCTGCCAATCTGCACGCTCCAGAGACCCACAAACAGCACCGTGAAACTGATAGATGTTTGTGGCAGTGGAACGGGAGATGTTCTGCTGGAGACATCAGTATTGGCCAAGATACCACACAGAATTCCCCCTCCCCCCCATGCTCAAAATGGTGCCATGGAATATTTTACCACCATATAGACAGAGACATAGAAAATAGGTGCAGGAGTAGGCCATTCGGCCCTTTGAGCCAGTACCGCCATTCATTGTGATCATGGCTGATCGTCCCCAATCAATAACCCCTGCCTGCCTTCTCCCCATATCCCTCGATGCCACTAGCCCCTAGAGCTCTATCTAACTTTCATATGAATCAAAAGAGAGGGTAGGCTCAACAAGACATCTAGAGGACTGTACCTCTGACGGTGTGTTTCTAAGCACTGCACAAGACAGTAGCCTGGATTATGCACTCAAGTTTCTGTGGGATGACCTGATGCAGAATAATACGTATTACCCAATGATCAATCAGGTGGGAAGGTAACTATCCAAGAGCCCATTTTAACAAGACGTTATATTATGCTTTACTTTAATGATAGCTCTCTCTGTCTCTGCTATTTAACGGTTGTATCAGATCAAGCTCCTAATCATGTTCCAATTAACCTGCATAATAGTTAAAGACTTCAAGTAGTGGCGTATGGGGAGACACCACTTGTCACAAGCTTCCAGATTCTTCATCATCCATTGCTCATTCCCACCCGCAGACACGGAGCTCTCCAATCCTTCTGTCTTTTCATCACTGGCCTTTGTCCAAGTGGATGATTGACATTATCAGCTCATCCTTCAGAAAATTGCTCCAAATATTTCTCTCCTACCATTTTATATTATATAATAATGCTTCAAATATCACCTATATCTATATGCCATAGCCTATTGACTTTGTCCTCATTTCTCACGTTGTCCTGCCCAATTTGGCAACGTAGAATTAATTGACCTCCTGTGGAACATTAATAATCTTACCTGCATCATGATGGAATCCTCTCTTCATCTTTGTCATCCTTCCTCAAGCCCTCTTCTCCTCTGGTCTTCCTCCTAAGCTGTCGACAACATCACACATTAATGACAACATCAATGAGTGCCTCATGTGTTCAGAGCCTGATTTCACATCATAGAAATGGACACCATTCAGCCCTTCACATCTCTTCCACCAATGATTTAATGAACTTGCCAAGCAGAAGGCCAAGTCAATGGATATTTTTAAGGAAGAGATTGATAGGTTCTTGATTGGTAAGGGAGTCAGGGGTTATGGGGAATGGGGGTTCAGAGGGAAACATAGGTCAGTCATAATTGAATGGCGGGGAAAACGTGATGGGCCGATTGGCCTAATACCACTCCTAGAACCTATGAACCGATTCCAATTCCATGTGATTCCTTTGAATCATATTGCTATAACACAAAATGTAATTTAACCCAAGATAATGCATACTACACATTTTTATACAGTAACATATTGTATTATTCCATTACGTACAGTAGGATTAAAATATAATATGCAAGGTTCACTATTATTATACAATATATTGGGTATCAATGTACATAGCTTCTTATCTTATGCATAAAATAAAGTCTCAGAACAAGTGCAGAGCTACCTGACATTACTGTGTGAGTGATTTCATGAAAGGGTCAGTATTAATCTGTCCATTTTCTTGACGTTTGACCAACTTGGAACAGTAGAGAATGAGCAGTACGACACATTGAACAATGGATTCTATCGTTCCAAGATTGCATTCCATGTCATAAGTTCAGATAGGAGTTGCTTACATGAATTTCACTGCACACAACAGACCTTGCCCTTTCCCAGCTGTTTCAGCTAGATTCAAAGCACCAGCATGTATAAGCGGTCAATCAGTGCAAAATAAATTCTATTGTAGATTACAGTGGATTAGCTCAAAATAGAGCTCGAACGATGTTATCATCTGGCTGCAACCTGAAGGGACAAGATGGATGCCAGTTTACCCACTTTCCTTTCTCTGTATGTTTAACTGTGAGGCTGATCCACGTAATCTACACAGATAGACACAAAATGCTGGAGTAAATCAGTGGGACAGGCGGCATACTCTGGAGAGAAGGAATGGGTGACGTTTCGGGTCGAGATCCTTCGAGGAAGAAGTCTGAAGAAGGGTCTCAACTCGAAATGTCACCCATTCCTTCACTCCAGCATTTTTTGTCCATCTTCGATGTAAACCAGCATCTGCAGTTCCTTCCCACCCATTATCTACACTGGTGGTGGCAGTGTTTGTTGGCTGCGAGGGCTGGCGAAAGCCAAATGATCCATGGACATGCACGGGACTTGTAGATGTTGGTTAGTCATCTATCAGTTTGTAACCCAGTGGTGCTTTTGCAGAGAGCAGTTTTGGGGCAACAGCAATGTGGGACCTCATGTAGAAGTCCATACCCTGTACAGACCCACATGTCCCTCCTAATAGGACACCAGGGTGAATGAGCCGAGTCTTACGTGGCTATTGCATAGCAGTGTGGATAACCATTGCTGATATCAGATTTGAATTAAATCTCAAGTTACTTTTATTTAAAAGTGAATTAAAATGCACAAATGTCAGGGTGGGGTTTTAACTCCTGGTCTTTCTGACTTGCATTATCCTGTAATCAACATACTCCTCCAAATGAGGCAATTAAAAATTGAAAAGCCAATTAACATCCATTTCAGTCTTGCAGCATTTTAAAGTTGTATTATATCCTTTTGCCTCTGAAGAAAACACCAACTCTACAAATAGGTTTTCAGCTTTATCAAACCTTGTTGCAAATCCTCTCCAAAAAGCCATCCTCATCTTCTGGATGAAAAAAAACTCTTTCCTCATGACCTCTCTAATCCAACTAATTATCTTAAATTCATGTGCCTGGTTTTTGACCCATTTGTAGGGAACTCAGTAAGTCCTTCTGATTCATTCATAGGTTGCTCAGAATTTAATGCAAAGATATATTAATCAGAATTACATGTCAGAATGTGGACTACTTGCATGTTATAAATTAAACTACAGCCAATTCAAAAATGGAGAACCTGGAGTAGGTTTATATCAGAGTCCCTTTAAGACTATTTATGAACGGGTGAGGAGTTAATATGGAGTTTTAGGTTGATCAAAGGGGGCCTTTGTTACGTACATATCTGGGAGAACTGTGCCTTGCTACAAATTTTAGAGGGAATTAAAACTGAATGCGTAGGAAGGGTCTGCAATTGTTGGTTTATACCGAAGATAGATACAAAACGCTGGAGTAACTCAGCGGGACAGGCAGCATCTCTGGAGAGAAGGAATGGGTGACGTTTCAGGTCTGGACCTAAAATTCCTAAAATGGTTCCTAAAATGGAATGGTGTTACAAATTGGCCCAGAGTGGGTAAAAATGGCAGATTTTATCTTTCGAGACGGTCAAATGGGTCTTTGCAAGCCTCTTTGTGGTCACTTTGACTGAGCCTTAGTTTCTATTTATAGATTTATTTAAAGCCCAAATTTAAATTCTCAAAGTGCCACAATGTGATCTGGACTCGCATTGTTATCGGATTATTACTGATGCCTCTGGATTACTAGTCCAGCCACATAACCAACAAACCACTGCGCCCTGAGCCAGCTAGTCATTACGCGTGCCTCTAATTTGGGGAAATCGACTGGTTCATCCCCATCTGGATTGTCGACGGTGTGGGGAAGGCATCGAGCGGATGGGAAGGCTGGTAGAATGCAGCTTGTGTAGGACGCGCAGTACCCTTTCACTTGGGTATCATATTGTGGAGCGTGTGTGCATGAGCTTCCAACACCCAAGGGGAAGGCTGGCAATCAGCAAAAAAAAAAAGAGATGGTCTTAATCTTCCTTCCTCACCCAACCCCCTTCCCAGCTCCAGGGACAAAAAGGGGGGGGCGCAGACTAGCCGCGTCTCTGACTCATTGTCCCACCAGACGTTGCACGAAGGACCTGGCCGCGACTGACTAGCCGCTAGCTGCATCGGAAGGGACCCAGACCCTGGCACCGAGTGGGCAGGAGGAAGAGGCGGAAAAAACACATCAAAAAATAAATCTGATAAAAGGCTTTCTCTGTTGTCCTCTCTCTCGTAAAGAGAATTCAACAGCAGCATGATAATCGCCACAGGATAGAACCTGCTCTCAGAAGCCAAAAAAAGAAAGAAACCCATCGTAAGATTTATTCATGAATCGTTTTTAGCATTTGACTATGTATTCACTTATATTTTTAAAAAAACATTTTTTTTTTAGTGCCTCCCAGATTAACGCTGACACGACCTTCAACAGAAATCCTCTCGACAACAAACACAGAAACTACGTTTTAAAAAAAGGGAACTCGGATCACAAACCTCCTCCTTTTTCTTTTCCCGGTTTCTGTATTCTCGGTGGTGGATTCAAGGCAAATGACTCCCCAACAATAAGAGCTTGTTCAGCTGGATGGCAGCAGCTGGGAAATGACTGCATCTGACCTATGTGCCAACGCTCGTGGTGCCAACTGCATGACATCACCAGGCTTCCCCCCACCCCCCCTCACCCCACTCCCCCCTCCCCCCCTCATCCAGGCAGACAGTGGCTTGTGCTCATCGATTATCACACCAAGGATGGTTGCTCCCTGGGCAACTATGTGGAGCCCAAGGGGATAAAAGAAACCTTTCTTTTGATTTTAAATGGCATTTCTTTTCTCTTTTTTGTCTTTAATCTACCGATGAAACCTCGGATTAAACTGAAGACCTGGTGCTATTTCATTTCATTATGGTGCTGAATCAGGCCATTCGGCCATGCTTTCTGCTGTATTTGTGATTTTTAATGTTTATTTAATTTTAATTCTGGAAAATACTTTGTCTTAAAGAGCCATTTCCTTCTAGGAAAAAAAATGTCCAGCAAAATAATGTTTTTTTTAAGTATGTTAGAACTTAGTTTGGACAAACTATTGTGCAGTAAACATTGAACTCCAGCCCTCCTCCCCAGTCACCACATGTTAATTAAAAGGATGTCCTCAACTCAAATCTTTGACCTCGCTTCCCAGCCAGTTATTTTTTTCAATTAGTCCTTAGGATAAGAGTGTTGCTGGCAAAGCAGAATTTTTTCACCTGATAAGCTCGCAGAGGCCCATCTTCTTAGAGTGAAAGGAAACGGCCATTCTGCCCATTAAGGTGGTACAGGCTCCCTGAAAGTTAATTAATCTACTTCCCTGCTGTGGGAATTTTCTTTCCCGAACCGTTGCAGTCCAAGTTACCAGGAGTCCAGAGCTAAGCTGGATGTCACCAATGGGAAGTAAGGTACATAAAAGTGTGCAAAAAATAAAATATGCAGATGGGGGTAATTTACCTGGTGTCTCTCTAGCTTTTCCACTTCCAGCACATATCCGTAGCCCGACAGGATAAGGTTCTCCAAGTAAACATTAGAATATCCTTTAAACACACTCATGGTTTCTCTTCCCAACACTCTTTCATCTCTACCCTTTGGATGAAGACACCCTTTCCTCTTCTCCTCTCCTGCCCAACTAATGCATTAAATCCATCTGCTTGGTTTATGACCCCTTGTTAAAGGAACACAGTTTATTTACACTAAAGCTCTTCATAATTTCATACATCTCAAGTTAGTCTCCCCTCAGCTTCCTTTATAAATAACCCTAGTTTATCCAATCTTGAGCCAACGCTAAGATCAAAGCTAAAATATTCCATTCCTGGCAACGTTCAGAAGTCCTCTCAATACCTCTCCAATGCATTTATATCTTTCCTGTTATGTGGTGTCCAGAACAGCACATAATGCAGGAGCTATGATTCGACTGGTGTTCGATAAATCTTCTTGCTTTTATACTCTATCCCTCGGCTAATAAAGGAGACATCTCAGCAAACTGGACAAGAAATATAGTCCCAATTCTGTCACTGTAAGATACATTTCTCCCGCCACGCGTGCAGCATAGCTGCAGTGCATATCACTGCAAGATGCAATGCAAGAACACGCCAAAGCTCTTTCAACAGCATCTCCCAGTGAAAGACAAGGAGAGCAGGTGCACGGGAACACCATCATCTCCAAAGCTGCCTCCATGCCATATTCCACTCTGATATGGGCAACGTCTCACCGTAGCTGGGCCAAAACTCGAGATCCGTTTCTGAAACTGAGCTGTAGGGGCATTTACACTGCATGGACTCCAGCATTTTAAGAAGATGGTTCATTATCATCTTTATGTCTGCCTTACCAATGATGTCTACAATCCGACAATGGGATAATAATCAACTTAAAAATCCAATTCGAACTTTATGGACATCAGACAGTGAACATCTGCTGGAGAAATGTTCATAATATCAACAGAAGGCGGAAAGATATTTTGGTTCCGATTAGTTCTGAGAGGGAGAACTGGAGGATCACGAGAAAATGACATGTTGGATTGGCTTTTTGTCATGAAGTCAGTCATTTGACGAATTAACAGTCAAAATCTGCAAGGCTATGCAATGTTAATGAGAGTCTGATTGGACTACGGACTTTTAGGCTGGGGATCCTTACCAGGAAACTTCAACACAGTCCTCTTTGCTTGGTAGCAGGTAAAACAATGAAGAAGCTCTCCCAAATCTAGAAATGAGCGACTGGGATCACATCTGAGATATAATTAAGCATTTAGATATTTGATATTCAGTGAAAGTAGGTATGTTTATTTGTACTGAGATGAGAGAACATGGGATTATTTGAGAAGGAAAATTTAATGTGGAATTGTACCAAGTTTCAAATTGGTGCATGGATAGGACAGGTTTGGAGGGATATGGACCAAACGCAGGCAGGTGGGAGTGGTGTAGCTGGGACATGTTGGCCAGTGTGGGCAAGTTGGGCCGAAGGGCCTGTTTCCACATTCTATCACTCTACGACTCTAATGCTGAGGTAACTAAGCAGGTCAGGTAGCATCTCTGGCGAACATGGAAGGCGACATTATGGGTCAGGACCTTACTTCAGACCGTTCTTCAGAAAGTTAGAAGATGTTTTAAAGGAATAAAAAGAGAATTATACAGTGCTCGTCAAGTTACCTTAATGACGCACCAAAGTGCTTTATGGCTAATAATATACTTTATGAAGGTAGACAAAAACGCTGGAGAAACTCAGCGGGTGAACTCAGCAGTTTCTCCAGCATTTTTGTCTACCTTCGATTTTCCAGCATCTGCAGTTCCTTCTTAAACGATGTACTTTATGATATGCAGTAACTGTTACAATGCAGAATAAAATGGGGGGGGGGGGGGGGGGGGGGGGGGGCTTCGTTATCTCAGGGGGCAGCTTCAAGGAAAAGGACAAAAGAACCAGAGGAGAGAAAAAATACAATATTTACATTCTGATCTGGAATGCATTTCTGGCAAAAGTGGTGGAAGCATATCCGAAAATTGGATGAAAATCTGCAGGGGAAAAGCTGGCACTGGAGAAAGAGCCTGGAAGTGGGTTTAATGGGTTGACCTTTCAAAGGCACGGCAGGGCTTCCTTCTTCTGCACTCTAAATCTTTAATGCGTGCCCTGCCATCTGATTTTGTGGAAATGCAAATATCCTTCCTGATACCCATTTGTACGGGAAAGTGGGAGGAAAGTGCCGTCTCTCTCACAAATTTGACCAATCAGCAAGGCAGTTCACAGTGCATCATTCTCACAATCCCACCCATTATACTCTCCTCCAATTAGCAGCAGGAACTAATCAAGGTAGATTGGCAGGAGGCTCCCAAATTAATGAAGTGTGTAAGAAGGAACTGCAGGTGCTCATTATACACTAAAGATCGACACAAAATGCTAAAGTAAGACAATAGACAATAGGTGCAGGAATAGGCCATTCGGCCCTTCGAGCCAGTACCGCCATCCAGTACCGCCGTTCCTGCTTTCTCCCCATATCCCCTGACTCAGCTATCTTTAAGAGCCCTATCTAGCTCTCTCTTGAAAGCATCCAGAGAACGGCCTCCACCGCCCACTGAGGCAGAGAATTCCACAGACTCACAACTCTCTGTGAGAAAAAGTGTTTCCTCGTCTGCGGGTCAGGCGGCATCTCTGGAGAGAAGGAATAGGCGACGTTTCAGGTGGAGACAGTTCTTCAGACTAAGAATCGGGGGAGAGGAAGTCTAGAGAAATGGAAGGGTAAGGTGTGAAAACAACAGATCAAAGCAGATAATGGTAATGAAATGTGGAATGGTTCATTACTGAAGAAGTGATGTGTAAAGTGGAGAAACCAAAGGGTGAGGGATGGTGGGATAAAGGGGAGCAGAAAGGGAAGATTAAATCTTGTGACTCGATGTTCCCAATTTTCCCTCCAGTAAAGGACAGTTTCTGCATTTGTTATAAAAGTGGAATAGAAATGTGCGCTCCCCCTGCGCTCCATGGTGGGATGGAGCTGACCATGGACTGTCTCAAGTCATTGAATCAATTCATTCTGTCTGCATCAAAAACCCTGCACAGGAAAAACCGCCATCAGACACAAAATCACTTCAACGTATTTGCAAAATGGAGGCAATGCCAGCGTAACAGACTGTGAAAAGGTATGGTAATTCGCTGGGTGACAGATTGGCCACACAAGAACAAAATAAATCTCAGCAGACCAGTCCCATCGACAAAACAAAACAGTTGTGTCTCTTGAACAAGCAACTGTTTGGCAAGGGGTCTTGGGGAGAGGCGAGTAAGTGCAAAGTACACACCAAACCTCAGGACAAACAGCTCCTCAGCGTGCCTGGGCAAAGCTCATTATCGAACACATTTTCTCCAACCAGGAGTGCGTTGACTTGGAAAACCAACTCTGTATTCCAGCTGAAAGGAGCACAGACTATTCAACCATAAAGGCATCAGAATTGACGTCCTGCCTGAGTTGCCTCAAGAATGTTTAAAACTAGGTAGTGGGAGCAATGAAGATAGTCAGATAGTCGGAGATATTGGCATCTTATGTCTCAATATGTGACTAGGATCCGCTCAATCTTATACTGAAGCAATACCCAGAAACTATGTAGAGTGTGGTACCCACACTTTGGACCCATCAGAACAATCACCAAAGAAATGCCTATTCCTTCGCTCCATAGATGCTGCCTCACCCGCTGAGTTTCTTCAGCATTTTTGTCTACCTTCGATTTTTCCAGCAACTGCAGTTCTTTCTTAAAGAAATACAGAATCTGTCATAGGCTCTATTGATCTGAATGTTTAATCAGATAGTTTCTTTTCTCTTAATTGATGAATCAAAAATACAATCACAGCCTACACATCAAACTTCACCTTCGTAAACTCAACAGGAAAGACTAAAGGATTCTGCAAACTATAATTTTTAAAAAAATGTATTCTACTTACTGCACCTAAAGAAATTGTTTCTGATTTTTTGAATTAAAAAATGAATAAAAGGTCAATAATAGGTTGAATGGAGCGATCATCAGCAGAGTCCCCAGCATTGCTCTGACCTCCCGCTGTGTACCTGGTCATCTGGGGTCAGGCACTGCATCAAACATGATTGCGAGCTGCCAATTTCTGACACACAATTGAGATTATTTAGATAACTGGGTCTCCTAAAGGGCTTGTCCCACTAGGCAATTTTTTAGGCGACTGTCATGGGCGTAGCAGGTCGTCGAAAACCGGTGACTGGACTAATGGGCCTGTCCCACGAAGGCATTTTTTAGGCGACTGCCGGAGGCTACGACAATGGAATTCACCGAAGTCAGCACCGGCGACAACCTACAACAGCACCTACGTCAGGAGAAGACAAGGTACGACAAGCCCATGGTCATCGACTGTCGCCGAAAAGTTTTGAACATTTCAACATCCAGGACCTTTTTAACAGCGAGATGATGGGGATGTGCAGGTCTCTCTGCCTTCCTCTCTCATCTAAGGTAGACACAAAATGCTGGAGTAACAGTGGGACAGGCAGCATCCCTGGAGAGAAGGAAGGGGTAACGTTTCAGGTGGAGACTCTTCATCAGACTGAGAATCGGGGAGGGAGACTAGAGATATGCATTGGTAAGGTGTGAAAACAACAGATTAAAGCATATAAAGGTAAGGAAATTTAGGATTAGTCTGAAGAAGGGTCTCGACCCGAAACGTCACCCACTTCTCTCCAGAGATGCCACCTGCCCCGCTGTGTACTCCAGCATTGTGTGTCTACCTTCGATTTAAACCAGCATCTGCAGTTCTTTCCTACAAATTCCTTCCTCCTGTCCTCTCTCATTGCTTTGACTCAAAAGACAAGAGATGTTGTTCTTTTTTACATGTTATAATATTTTCAATAATCCATCTCTCAGAAATGATATGCTAAGATATCAGTCTAGCTGTGGAATATGGGCTCCAATCCACGAACAAGTGCCCTTTCTTCAGATATAATGCAGTTCCACTACATGAGATATCACTGTCACAACCGGCCTTATCTTTGCTTGTCATCTAGCTCGATACATCTCAAAACATTAAACAAATCAACGTAACGTAACTCCAAAGACAGACACAAAATACCGGAGTAACTCAACGGGACAGGCAGCATCTCCAGAGCGAAGGAATGGGTGATGTCTATGGTCGAGACCCTTCTTCAGACTCCAAACCTGTCAGCACCAAATTGATAAATATTAACTCCTATCTTCTCTAACGTGTCCCTTTCAGTGCCTCTAACTCCTTTACCAAATCTATATTAACTGTTTAGGAAGGAACTGCAGATGCTGGCTTAAACCGAAGATAGACACAAAAAGCTGGAGTAACTCAGCGGGACAGGCAGCATCTCTGGAGAGACGGAATTGGTGACGTTTTGGGTCGAGACCCTTCTAACTGTTTCCCATTCCTTCCTTTTATCTGCCCTCGGCACCTAACTCTAGGTTTCAGACCACCGCTCTTCTCCCTGACCAGCAGATTGGCCTCAACACCGACAACAAACGCTGAGACCAATCAGGGTTGGACTTCACATTGCCCATACTTTGTATCTCATGGATTCCTCTTTGTTGTGTGATTAGCTCCTCTCCAAGCCATCCAATGAGCTTGCTTTAAAAGCGTCTTGACATCCGACTGTACTGAGATCTCACATGAAGGTGCTCACTGGTCCCATTATGTGGTTCCAATGTGGAATGCATGCAAGCTCTCAATGTGGAGGGAATATCGGAAAAAGACCACAAAAGTCTGGAACAGATAAAGGCCTTTCACCGTTTCAGACTTCCCCTTTGACAGGTCATTCAGCTGGCATTGAGGCTTGTTCATCTGCTACCCTTCAGTTCATTGACCTACACTGTATCCCAGCTGACAATGCTTCCATTTAACAGTGCAAATTAAAATTTAAAACTTCACATTCCTTCCTTCTCTCAATCCTCTTTACCTTTCTAACCTTCATCCTAAGAACCCTTGGAGATCAATGTATTACTCCAATTCTACTGTCTTGTAGATTTCCCACCATTGAGGCTGTGTCTTCGGCTCACTGAACTCTCAGCTCTGGCTTTCATCCCTTCAACCTCTCCTTCCCTTAACATAACTGGTTTGAAACCTCTTCCCATGCCAAACCTTTGATCACCTGAGTTAAAATATCCTCCTTGGCTTTGCGCCAATGAGGTTTCTGTGAAGTACTTTGGGAAGTTCACCAAAGGCGCAACACAATGGTTCTTATGTCTAATTGACGCCCCCACCATGTATTTAAGTTCCTTTTGGAATTTTCTATCGAATTTTCCCCTGAGGTTAAATTCCCCAGGAGAAGGTGCAAATTATAGTCTCAAGCAAGACAGCTTCTAATAACATTAAGTTCACTCAGTAAAACATTAGATTACTTACCCAAACACCATATTTGCAAATGCAAAAGGGAGCAGCAAATATCCCTGGACTTAAATATATTTCCACATATGAAAACTTCTAGTGGTCACTGAACATTTAACGGCACAGTGCTAAAGCTGAGACAGAATAGTGAGTGAGGAAGATAAAATGGGGGGGGGGGGGGGGGGGGAGAAAGAGAGGATAGAGAAAGAGAGGACAGAGAAAGAGAGAGAAAAAGAAAGAGAGACAGAGAGAGAGAGAAAGAAAGGGAAAAAGAGCAAGAGGGAGAGAAAGGGGAGAAAAGAGAGAGAGTGATAAGAGATTTTTTTTTAAAGAATCGAAGCAGGCCAGGTTAAAAGGACAGGAACAGAGAGAGGTGCGGGGGCAGAGAGAGAGACCGAGACCAAACAGGGAAATCCTCAGCTGGCATTTATGGTCAGCTGGCCGCCGTACTGCAAGAACCTGGATCATGTCCTACCACAATATATGTCGACGAAAACAAATTCAGGTCACTTCTCCTTCCATACCTTAAAGCCTTAAATCTGAGGTTATCAACAATGAAGACTGGGGTCCAAAGTTACACCACAGTTAATCAGCAGATAGGAAGGAGCAGGGCCCCTTCAATAGCAGGAGCTACTCGTGAATTGAGAGTATATCCCTTTAAACTGGAGGAACATGGGACACGCATTTGAATCATGGCATTGTATGCAGTTCACACTTTATGCAAATAAATGAACTGCATACAATACCATAATTCAAATGAGTGGGTCACATTCACCTTTGAAACAATAGGGCCAGTGGTCGAGGTTTATACTTATTTTTAAATGAAAGATTAAAAATGAGGAAACAGACTGAAGTTATTTAATTTTCAAAAGTAAAAATATATGGCATTTTCCTCGACATTAGATGTGGTAACACCTTGTGTGACATTGCAAATTAAATTTTCTGTGGTATGAAACATTAGCTAAATTTAAAATGCATCTTTTCCAACGGATCCAGGCCTTTTGGACTCTGATTATATTCCTCATCCAGTCTTTCATCAATAATTAGAACTTCATCTTCATTGGCATCCAGTGAATCTCCAATTTCACATTTTCATTCCCCGGCTTGTCCAACATTGGGAAAGAAAAGCAACTCGCAATATTCCAAAAGCATTCTAACAAAGGTCTTCTTGTATTTGCGTATGATGTAGAATCAGGCTGTTCAGCCCATCAAATCTAAGCCAGCTAAGAAAGCAATTCTTTCATCCCTCATTTCTCACTGTAATTTATTCTCTCCAATACCCATCAACTCCCACTTATTCCACTGTCACCCACCTTCACTTGGAGTAACGTAGTAACCAGGATTTCTTTAGTATGTGGGCGGAACTGTGAGTACACATGCGATTGCAAAAGAACATACAGATAGAACTAAAAATCAGGATCAAGCCAGGGTCACTGGATGAAGGGTCTCGACACAAAACGTCACCCATTTCTTCTCTCCAGAGATGCTGCCTGTCCCACTGAGTTACTCCAGCTTGTTGTGCCTTTCACTGGATCTGTGCAGCAGTAGCAATATTTGATCTGCATCTGTGTCACCTTGCATTCATTCCACTTATCCTTTTTGCTTTTGGTCTTTTATCCAACTTGATTCAGATCCCAGTAGTCGGTTTGCCCGTTGCTATGGCCAGAATACTCTAAATGTCTGCATCTCCTCAAAGATTGATCATCTTGATTGAATGATACTTTCATATTTACATATGACATACCACAGTGAAATTCTTTGCTTTGACAATTGACAATAGGTGCAGGAGTAGGCCATCGGCCCTTCGAGCCAGCACTGCCATTCAATGTGATCATGGCTGACCTACCTTACACAAAGGATGCAGAGAGTCGCCACATATACGTGCCGACAGAGTTACAAGTCCTAAACGTCTGGGCCGGGGAAGGGAGATAGCATCGACAAAGGTTGGATGTTTGAAAGAACTGAAAAAAAGAAAGTAGGTCCCACTCTCTCTTCTTTTAACATAACCCAGCAATTCTTTCCCTTCTCAGTTGTACATTGCAATTCTCCTTTGAACGCTGTTGTTAAATCTACTTCAATTGACGTGTGAGTTGATCAGTAAAAATAAAATCCACCAAATGTTTCAGCAACTGAATGAGGCTGAACCAAACTAACCTCTCATGGAGGCCCATGCCAAGACACCTCATGATCCTTTACCAAAGTTCTCAGATGCATGACATGGGGTGAGTGTCTCTTGGTGACCCAGTTATCCTTAATCTAAGGGTCATTCCTCTCTCTATATATATTTATAGGCCCACACTAATTTGACCTTGGAGTTCACAGGGTTCTAGTCTAGAGGTACATTAGCAACACACTCCTATTTTTAAGTGATGACAGATCGCTGAATTCCCTGACTCTGCATCCAGTTGATCTGAGTGAGATGCACTTGGACACACTCCTGCTGCCAGCATTCGATCCCTGTAGTGTTTCTATTCTTAAACACTGTCTCGCCAACCTCAGCAACAGAATACAGCCTATTATTAGAATGTAGATTAACAGATAACATGAAAGAAGATGCCTGTACTTCTTTAAACCGGGTAAAAGACCTTTAATAAAAGGGTGACACTGCTTTCTCAATTTAAAATGTTTGTTGTGAAGTTTAACCAGAATTATTTCAGACAGGCTAAATGATTACTATTCATATAATTAAAGATGGATTAACACATACCTGGGAAAGAATCACAGGCTGGAATGCAATTGAAGATTTTAGGAGGTTTATATGTAGAAAAATAGATAAAGTAATGGAGGCGGTCATACAGGCCGTTCGGCCCAACTCATCCTTGCTGACTATCTGAGCTAGTCCCATCTGCCTGTGTTTGGCGCATATCCCTCTAAACCTGTACCTGTCCAAGAGTCATTTAAATGGCGTGATTGTATTGGCCTCAACCACCTCCTCTGGCAACTCGTTCCATATATTCACCGCCCTCTGATAGATGAAAAAGTTGTCCCTCGGGTTACTATTATATCCTTCCCTCTCACTTTAAGTCGTCAAGTCACTTTTATTTCGATAGCACATTTAAAAAAACAACTCTCGTTGGCCAAAGTGCTTTACATTAGTGGAGGTACTAACGTTGTACAACAGTGGTTCATAGATTAAGTACATACATAAATACACACATATAGCCCTCCCTCAGAGGACATCAAGAAAGGCTTGAGAGTAAAGGTGAGTTTTAAGTCTCGACTTAAAAAAGTCGATGGAGTCTTGACCGCGAGCTACCCTGGGAAAAAAGACTGTTTTGGAAAAGATTCTGCATTCAGGAAAAAGACTCAAATCCCGTTCAAAACCCAGGACACTCAGAAATTATAAATCAGAATTTAATTGAAGGGTTTCATTAATTTTGTACAGAAAACAGATATTCAGGAGTGAGTTCCAGGTTCGAATCCAGTGCCGGGGACTGGGTGATTTACAGTATATATGTTGAATCAGAGCTATCTGGTGGAGTGTTCAAGTGTGAAATCTATTTGAGGTGTTTGGATGTTTCATCATCAAACAGATACCGAGGAGTGAGTTACAGGCTGGGGACCAAGTGACGGATTATGGTAGTTTAGGTATAATGACAGATGCGGAACGTACATTTTCACATACAGGTATATCAAAGAAATTGATGCCAGTGCCAGCAGGTTATGTGCATTCCATTACATCAATCTAGTGTCTCGTAGAAGCACTTGCTCTTCGATGCAGAGTAAAGAATGTTTCTCTGAAACTCATTGGCTCCTTTGTCAACCTCATGAGAGCTCCCTCTGCTGTACCATTCGGATATTTCTCCACTCCTGTCACCACGTACTTCAGACCATTTTGAGAGGTGACTGACTGCCAGTTACTGGTATTTGTAGAAGAGAACTGCAGATGTTGGTTTACACCAAAGATAGACACAAAAAACGCTGGAGCAACTCAGCAGGTCAGGCAGCATTTCTGGAGAAAAGGAATAGGTGACGTTTCGGGTTGAGACCCTTCTTCTCTCTCCGTCCCTCCCCCACCCTAGTCATCGTGCTAGTCTCACTGTCGTCCTGTGGAGTTTCACTGTCTGTATAACTCGTTGCACCTATCCCACAGCCAACAATGGACCATTGTGGGCTCCACCTTTCCTTGATCATCATTGATTTTTACAATCCTTTATTCATTTATTTTATTTACCTTCTATATCTCTTGTTTCTCTTTCTCCTGACTCTCAGTCTGAAGAAGGGTCACGACCCAAATCGTCACCTATTCATTTCCTCCAGAGATGCTGCCTGACCCGCTGAGTTACTCCAGCTTTTTGTGTCTATAGACTGGTATGTGTATATTCAGTAGGTCCAGTGTCAAAGAGGAAATGGCCAGTTCATTCCAGCAGTTTATTTATTCAGAGTTTGGGATGTTGTCATCACTGTCAAGGTTCATATTTAATGCCCATCCCCTTGAGACAGTGGTGGCGAGCTGCTTTCTTGAACTGCTGTTGTCCTCTGGTGCAGCCAGCCCACAATGATGAACGGTGGGGAGGCCCAGGATTCAGACACAGTAATGATGAAGGACTGCTAATATATTACCAAGTCAGGTTTGGTGTCCAGCTTGAAAGGAAAATGCAAGAGGCAGAGTCCCATTGCTCCCCAAATCCTTGTCTTTGGTCAGAGTGTCATAGAATGAATGACTACGTTATTTCCAAGTATTCATATACAAGGAATTTGCCTTGGTGCTCCGCTCGCAAGTGACAACATGACATAGTGACAGTTAGGAATGACACATAAAACATTAATAATTAAACATGGGTACACAAAAGGCTGGAGAAACTCAGTGGGTGCAGCAGCATCTAAGGAGCGAAGGAGATGGGCGACGTTTCGGGCCGAAACCTTTCTATCAAAACATTATTGATTACACATGTGAATTAAATAAAATACAAGAGCAAAAGCAGGCTACAGTTTTTTGGTTATTGAGGGGAGCAACGACTCGTCATACAGTAATGAAACAGGCTCTTCGGCCTAACTCGTCCTTGCTTGCTAAGATGCCCCTATCTCAGCTAATCCCATTTGCCCACATTTAGTCCATATCCCTCTGAACCTTTCCTACCCATGCACCTGTCCAAGTGTCTTTTAAATGCTGTTATGGTACCTGCCTCAACAACCTCAATGGCAGCTCCTTCCATAAGCCCACCACACACTGTGATAAAGTTGCCCCTCGGGTTCCTATTAAATCTTGCTCCTCTCATCTTAAAATGATGTCCTCTTGTTTTGATTCCCTGACCCTGGGTAAATGTCAATGGGCATTCACCCTATCTATTCCTCTCATGATTGTATCTACCTCTATAAGATCACCCCTCAGCCTCCTGCGCGCTATGGAATAAAGTCCTGTCCTGCCCTGCCCAACCTCTCCCTGCAGCTCAGGCCCTGTAGAGCGTGTGGAGGTTGCAGGTTTAGGAGATGCTGTCAGATTAGACAAATGAGTAGCAGCAGTGCATTTTGCAGATAGTCTGCACTGCAGCAATTGTGAACAGATGATGGAGAGAATGTAAATTTAGCGTGGTGGATGGGATACCAGTCAAGATACCAGTCTGCACTACTCAGTCCTGAAGGCATTAAGCCTCTTAAGTGTTGCTGGAGCCAGACTCGTGGTTAATTGGGGGCAATTCATCATACTCCGACCATGTGCCTTGTAGATGATGGAAGGGCCAGGCGTGTGAGTAGGTGAGTCACTCACGACAGGATACCCAGCCTCTGAATTGCTCTTGTATTCACAGTATTTATGTGGTTAGTTCATTCGAGTTTCTAGTCAACCCTGACTCCCAGGATGTTAACGGAGAACATCACCACTTCTGATCTGACAATGGGAGGAAGGTCATTGATGAAACTGCTGCAGATAGTTGGGCCTATAGTGCCTGAGGAACTCCTACAGTGATGTACTGGGGCTGCAATGATTCATCCCCAACAGTCACAACTATCTTTCTTCATGCAGGGAATGATTCCAACTATTGAGTTTTTTCTCTTTTATGTAATTTACTTCAATTTACCAGCACGCCGTGATATCACCAGTGGTCACGAACCGCCTTGATATCAAGGACGATTACCTCACCTCTCAGGTAATCATCGAATTCCAAATACCATTTGGGATTCGATGAGCAGGTTATTGGTGATTATGTACGGCTTAGAATCATACAGTGTGGAAACAGGCCCTTCGGCCCAACTTGCCCACACCAACCAACATGTCCAAGCTACATTAGTCCCACCTGCCCACATTTGGTCCATATCCCTCCAAACCTGTCCTATCCATGTACCTATCTGATTCTTAAATGTTGGGATAGTCCCTGCCTCAACTACCTCCTCTGGCAGCTGGTTCCATACACCCACCACCCTTTGTGTGAAAAAGGTTACCGCTCAGATTCCTATTCAATTTTTTCCCCTTCACCTTAAACCCATGTTGTCTGGTCTACGATTCACCTACTCTGGCCAAGGCTTGGCAGTGCTGTTATTGAAACTTCTACCATTTTGCTGTAGAATAGATATAAACTGCTTGGGTGATAGTTATTCTGAATAGGTTTGACCAGCTTCAGACCTACAGATAATTCACAGCACTGAAACAGGTCATTCCCATTTGTACCACAGTTTATCCACAATATGAGTATCTTCCTAGCCACCCACTAATTCTACTTTAGATCACCTTCTCAATGTGTCATTTAGTTCCAAAGCGTTTATTCAACTTTTCCTTAAAGAGTGTAAGAAAGAACTGCAGATGCTGGTTTAAATCGAAGGTAGACACAAAATGCTGGAGTAACTCAGCAGGTGAGGTGGCATCTCTGGAGAGAAGGAATGGGCGATGTTTCGGGTCGAGACCCAAAGGGTCGCCCATTCTTTCTCTCCAGAGATGCTGGCTCACCCGCTGAGTTACTCCAGCATTTTGTGTTTTCCTTAAATAGGTTTGTTTTACTCTGTTCAGCTGCTGTTGTGGTAACCAAGTTCCACATTTTCCACACTTTCTGAGTTAGGGGGCTTCTCCCGAGTGTGCTAATGGATTTATTAGTGACTGTCATATATTTATGACCCCAGTTCTCCTCAATCAGCAGCATAGGGATCAGGAGCAGGATCATGAGTAGGCCCTACGGCCCTTCAAGCCTAATCCGATCTTGGCCTTGGAGATCCAAACCCTGAAACCTTTGATTCTCCTGAGGAGCAGAAGTCTTCCTACTCCAGCCTGCCTGCCACCCTGAGATAGAGGATTCCAATATTTCACAACTCATCAACTGGCTGATCCCTTATCCTGAATCTCTGCTTGCAGTGTCTAGATACCCCACATTCTAGACGATCCTCTCAGCATCTCATCTATCAAGCCCCTCACAATCTCCTCTGGTCCAATACAATAACCTCCCATTCTTCAAGTCAGGTCGGAGGGAGTTCCCTTGTAATCCCACGCTACATGCTCCATGGTCGGATAGTCGGCGACTAAACCGTCTCCCCCACCTGGTTTGCCAGGTGAGGAGGGGGCTGTGGACCCCCAGCAGGACCAAAAAGAAGACCTGTCAAAGGGCAGATGACCTTCTAGGGGGCCAACGGCCATCCACTCGTCAGTAGAAGTTGCGATCACTGTCGTACATGGCTTTGTAAGGAATGATGATAAAGCACATACATCAAAATCCTTTACTTCCAGCGGCGAAGGTTTACAGGAACTGGGGGACAGAGATGTGTGGTGCGTCCGTCACCGTTCCCATTGGAAACCAGCGCCACTGCGTCGCTAATGTTTTCAACGATGATCAATGAATGAATGAATTCTAAACTCCACTCATTAGAGTGGAGGACCAATCAGCTTTGCTTTTTTTATAGCTTCCTCTAAACTATCTTTTGTGCAAGTGTATTCCACCTCATATACTTTCTATCTGGCCGAGCCTTTTGATGGTTACAACCTCTTATTCCTACAGGCCTTCCACAAAGCCCAGCAATTGTTATTCTTTTTCCAATTGCCTTTTGAATCTGATTCCACCAGCCTTTCAAACAGCACATGATATTTCCTGTCATCTTCCTTCAGTTTCGACTGCCTTTCTTTGATAGATCAGACTTGATGGTCACAGTACAGCTCAAATTAGACGTTAGCATCTGAGTGATTTGCTGATCAATTCACAGAGGCTGCAGAAAGGCTGCGTCGAAGAATGGAGAAGTTTACTTGTGCTCTGGTCTGTGATTAGGTTTAAGGTTTTCAGTGTTCTTCTGTGCAAACCTAAACCCAAAATCAAATCCAGATTCTCTTTGATTAACGGTGATGATGAGCCATATATATATAGGAAAAAAAGACACAAAGTGCTGGAGTAATTCTGTGCTTTTGGAGAACATGGACAGGTGAGTTTGGGCCCAGGACCCCTTAGTTTTAATTTAGTTGCGAGAGATACACCCGCAGAAACACTGAGTCCGCGCCGATCAGCGATCGCCGCACATTAACGCTATCCTATACACACTAGGGACAATTTACAATTATACCAAGCCAATTAATCTACTAACCTGTACGTCTTTGGAGTGTGGGAGGAAACCGGAGATCCTGGAGAAAACCCACGCAGGTCACGGTGAGAACGTCCAAACTGGGTACAGACAGCACCCGTAGTCAGGATCAAACCTGGGTCTCTGGCGCTGTGAGGCAATAACTACCGCTGCGCCACCGTGCCGCCTCAGACCCCTTCTTCAGACTGACTGAAGAAATATGCCTCATAGAAATAAACCATTTAGCACTTTTTCTGGCTTCACAATAACACGTTGCATTTTACGGCCACGTACCAAAAATATTGGGAAGAAAGCCTGTTCCTATCTAACATCTGCAAAACTGCATAGGCTTGAAGATCATGGTAAACAGAAAAACAAAAATCAACCCGTCAAAAAACAAACATCTACAGATGCTCAAAATATGATGTACAAATAAAAAATGCTGAAAATACACAGCATGTTCTGGTGAGGATTCATCAACCTATAATGTTAACTGTTTCCCTCTTCATTGATGCAGATTAACTGACAATTTCATAAGTTATAGGAGCAGAATTAGGCCATTCAGCCCATCAAACCTACACCACCATTCAACCTTGGCTGATCTATCTTTCCCTCTCAACCCCATTCTCCTGCCTTCTCCTCATAACCCCTGACACCTGGACTAATCCAGAATCTATCTATCTCTGCCTTAAAAATACCCATTGACTTGGCCTCCACAGCCTTCTGTGGCAATTTCTGGTATTTTCTGTTTTAATTACAAAAAAATCAGCAGACTTGCTTTTACCTGAATTATCCTTTATCAAAATGACACGAGATAAAATTCCAAATAATATCCAGGAGAATATCAGAATTTCTATCTGGACTCGAAATTTGCAATCAGCAATAAACAACTTTAAATGTATTAAAAACTTTGTGTCTATCTTTAGATCCAAAATTGACTTGGTGTCAGGAAGCAGAGGGTTGCTGGTGGAGGGCAGTTATTTTTCGGACTAGAAGTCTGTAAGCAGTGGTGTACCACATGAATGATCGCTGGGATCTTTAGGGCCTGTCCCACCAGCATGCAACTATGCGATTAGCGCGACCTAACGTGGTCGCTTGAACCGTCCGGCGTCGCGGGGCCGGTCCCACTTCGATCGCCGGAGCCGTGCGGAATTGTGCGGAGTTCGTCCCGAGACCGCTCCGAAAAACTGACTATGTCCAAAAATTCCGCGCGGCAACGGCTTGCCGGCTCGCAATCGCCTCGACGCATTACACACCGCCTCGACATCGTGCCTCCGTGAACCTATCTGTAGGTGCCTCCGTGACCCTCTATGTGTGTGGCTCCGTGGCCCTCTGTGTGTGTGCCTCTCTGCCCCTCTCTGTGTGCCCCTCTCTGTCCTGGCGAACTTACCTTAGACTTCGCTCCAAGTTCGCCTCACTTTGCGCCGCGTTGTGCCACTCACCCGACCTCCACGCGGCCCCGCGGCCCGGTTTGGTTGCGCTTGCCGCATGCAGGCTCATGCTGGTGGGAACGGCCCTGTACAGGGGATCACCCGACCTCCGCGCGGCCCCCGCTTCTAGTTTGATCGCGTTCATCGCAGAGAGTTGCATGCTTGTAGGACAGGCCCTTTTGTTGTTTGCTGTGGATATAAATTTACTTGGATGAAAATTCTATGATCTGATAAGTAAGTTTGCTGATGAAGATTGGCAAAGTTACAGATTGTGAGGAAGGTTGCCTAAGGATATGGTGAGCCATAAATCAGCTGGATAGTTGGAGGGGGAGGGGAGTGCTGGCAGAAGGAATTTAATACAGTTAAGTGTGAGCTAAAGTGTGTTTAAGTCACCCAATACTGACTGGACATACACAGTAAATAATAGGGACGTTAGAACTGTTGAGGAACAGTGGGGTGCAAGTTACTAGAAAATGTCAACACAGTAGACAGGGCAGAGAAAGTATTTAGCTTGTATGAGTACTGAATGTTGAGGCAGTACAAGACGTTGATCAGGTTACACTTGGAATACTGTGTGCAGCTCTAGCCACCACACTATAATAAGGATGTAGCGATGTTGGGACAAGTTCACACAAGATTCACCAGGAAGCTGCAGGGAATGGTGCGCCTTCATTAGGAGAGATTAGATAGGCTGAAATTAGAGGTTTATAAAATTCTGAGAAGTATAAATACGATAGGTAGTCACAGTTTTTTCCCCCCCAAGACTAGTGGAATCTAAAACTAGAGGATGTTGGTTCAAGAGGGGAAATATTTGGGGACTCAAGAGGCAGGTTTTGCACACAGAAGGAGGTGGTGGGATATGGAACAAGCGGCCAGAGGTAATAGCGGGAAATGGGTCAAATGCAAGTGAATGGGATTAGCATAGATGGGCCGCATAGATGAAGGACTTGTTTCTGTGCTGGACATAGAAACATAGAAATTAGGTGCAGGAGTAGGCCATTCGGCCCTTCGAGCCTGCACCGCCATTCAATATGATCATGGCTGATCATCCAACTCAGTATCCCGTACCTGCCTTCTCTCCATACCCTCTGATCCCCTTAGCCACAAGGGCCACATCTAACTCCCTCTTAAATATAACCAATGAACTGGCCTCAACTACCCTCTGTGGCAGAGAGTTCCAGAGACCCACCACTCTCTGTGTGAAAAAATTCCTTCTCACGGACGACGCTGTAACACTGTGACTCAAATATGAATGAAGAACCTGAGGAAATCAGTGATGAGAAGTCCAAGGGGTTGTGATGAGTGATTTGAAATTATGGATTATCACCATGAATAGCAAGCTACTTTACCTCGAAGGTAGACAAAAGTGCTGGAGAAACTCAGCAGGTGCAGCAGCATCTATGGAGCGAAGGAAATAGGCAACGTTTTGAGCCAAAACCCTTTTTCAGTGATGTAGGGTGGGGGGGGGGGGGGGCGGATTAGAAGAAAGGAGAAAGGAAGAGGAGGAGCCCGAGGGCTGAGGGAGATCTAAGAAGGGGATGAGACAGCAAGGGCTACCGGAAATTGGAGAAGTCAATGTTCATGCCGCTAGGGTGCAGACTGCCCAAGCGGAATATGAGGTGCTGCTCCTCCAATTTCCGGTGGGCCTCTCTCTGGCCATGGAGGAGGCCCAGGACAGAAAGGTCGGATTCGGAATGGGAGGGGGAGTTGAAGTGCTGAGCAACACGGGGAAATCAGGTTGGTTAATGCGGACCGTGCGGAGGTGTTCGGCGAAACGATCGCCAAGCCTACGCTTGGTCTCACCAATGTAGATCAGCTGACATCTAGAGCAGCGGATGCAATAGATGAGGTTGGAGGAGATGCAGGTGAAAACCAAGAACCGGAAACCAAGCTACTTTACCCCGACATTTTCTTACTAAACTGCAAAAAATGAAACCAAGTGAAAGCTAAACACAATCAACAAGGTTAGTACTATCCTTCAAGCATCTAATTATCTTGTTTATATCTTTTATCTCTTCATAAATAGTAATTTTCACGGCAAACAGATAAAAGATAAGGAGATAAACAAGATAATTAGATAACTGGGAGTTTGCACGTATCAACATCTCCTCTGAGAGGCAGCAGAGACCTCATCCAGCACTGAAACAGGCCCTTTGTCCCACCGAGTCCATGCTGACCATCAAACACCCATTTACACTAATGTTCATTAGTTCATAAGTTATAGAAGCAGAATGAGGCCATCAAGTCTACTCCGCCATTCTATCATGGCTGATGTATCGTTCCCTCCCAACCCAATTCTCTCGCCCTCTCCCCATAACCCTGGCACCCGTACTAATCAAGTCAGCCTGCGCCTTAAAAAACCCAATGACTTGGCCTCCACAGCCCTGCAACAATGAGTTCCACAGATTCACCACACTCTGACTAAAGTAATTCCTCTTCATCTTCTTTCTAAATGTATGTCTGTTTATTCCTTCTCTCCAGAGATGCTGCCCGTCCCCGCTGAGTAACTCCAGCATTTTGTGTCCATCCTGACCTTCTTTTCCCTGCGAGGCCCAATGGCAACATCAACTGCTCCTCAACCACACATGCTAACCATCTGCAACCTCGTAGTTCAAACTTTTGCCTGGCACTTGAAGGGTTAACTGGAGCCAGGGGACTCGGTTACTGCCTGAGAATAGTTAGTCAAGAAAGGGAGAAGTCCAGTTAATTCTCAACCAAAATCTGTGCCTAAAAGGCTGGCCATTATCGGACTCTCCCATGTGTTCAAATATACTCTGGAAACTTGGTGAGGACCACTCCCCTGCTGGGCCAAGTGGACTTACCCAGTGACACAGCTACAACAGGCTGTCTGTTCATTACTAGGCAGACCGCTGATCCGGCCTCCTGTACTCTCAAGGGATCGGGGGGAGGGGGGGTGGAGGGAGTGGGAGAGGGGGAAGGCGGTGTTCCAAGAAAATGGCATTGCACAACACCCAGACATGCATTCTTTTTGCAACGATTCTTTAGGCTTATTGCTTAATGGTTTACTTACAAGTATCTGCGGGTTGTCCCATGTTGCAGATGCATCTTACAAAGCAGGTAGAAAGAACGGGTTGTCTTAGTTTCTCAGTGTTCTCTCCCTCCCTCTGCAATCTGCATTTTTCCCTCTTTCCGAACACAGTCAAGCACAAAGATTCATTGTTTTCCCCTTCGTGTGCCTCGCCTGCCTCTTGCTAGCAAGGTCAACTGTACCAGGTATCTGGTTTTAATTAAGTAACAGTCAGCACTGCACTACCTCGACATTCTATGCTACACGGTTGTGCAATGAAACGAGTCTGTGTACATACCTACATACACTCTCATACTCACACACTAACACTCCCACAGTTAGACAATATCCATACATACATGCACATTCACACTCTCTAGCACACACACACTCTAACATACATTCACATGCATACCATAACATGCACAATCTAACGCACACTAATGCATTCATTCTCACATATAAACATTGTCACACTCATTCTGAATACACTTATACTCTAATATACAATTACATTCACTCAACAAACCATCCCATACACACATTCACTCTAAGATACACATAGTCTAATTTCTTGTTTATTAATACACATAGTCAAATAAACACTCACCAGCATACATTCCAACACACACTCATAAACACAAAGTTTATTCCTGATTAGCAAAGAAAAGCTACACATTAGGCATTTTAGAGCTAATGCCATAAGGTGAAGTTGGAAGCAAGTACTTGATCATACACACCCTCACACAAAACATGCTGATGCATCAGCCTGAAGGATTCCAACCCAAAATGGTGTCAGTCTCCTTCCCCTTCACACCTGCTGCCCGACCCGCTCAGTTCCTCCAGCAGAGCAGTTTGATTTTTGCCCAACCTTCCATTCCCTTGCTCTAACTGAGGCTAATTGTTCTAACTAGCGAGTAAGAATTTAATTGTTCCGTTGCTGGTGCACATGACTATTAATCACTCTTGACACCAACTGCAAATAATTTATTTGTCTCACATCTCTCTCTCTCACCATCTGCCTCATGATACATGTTATCTGATGTAACATCACTGTTTGAAAAGTATGATGTCAAATCATTATGAAGATATTTCACACCAAATATTTACCATGTTCTATTTTACTAATTTTTAATATAAATTGTCACGTCCATCTTCATATTTGAAGAGGCAATGACACATCCTGACCATTGGAAGTGCTGCAGGGTCTCTTTTGGGTGGAGGGGCACGTTGCGTGCTAACCAGTCAGCAGAACGACACCATAGGATTACAATCGAGCCGTTTACAGTGTATAGATACATAAAGGAGCCTGTCCCACTTAGGTGATTTTTTTAGGCGACTACAGGCGACTAGGCAGTCGCCACATGGTCGCCGGGGTGTCGCCTGTACGGTCGTGATTAGTGTCCTCAGTCGCCCAAAGAGTCGTAACGTTTTTCTGGTCGCCGCTGGATTTTCAACATGTTGACAGTCGACAACAGTGGGTTTGACGCCAATGAGCGTAGCTTGACTTCTGCTGACGTAGGTGCTGTCGTAGTTGTCACCAGGTTAACGTAGGTTGTCGCCGGGTGACGTGGGTTTTTGCCGTTGCTGACTTTGGTTTTTTGTTGTTGTAAAGGGGCTGTCCCACTGCAGCGACCTAATTGGCGAGTTTAGAAGAGTTTAGGAGAGTTTGAAAAAATGTCATGTTGAAGACCTCCTTCGACTATGTTGAAGACTAGTTTCGACGAGCTTCGGGAAAATTGGACACCAAATAGCGGAGAGTGAAGACAACCTCCTTTGATCTCCACTAGTGGGAGAGTCGAGGACCAGAGGCCATAGCCTCGGAATTAAAGAACGTACCATTAGGAAGGAGATGAGGAGGATTATTTAGTCAGAGGATGGTGAATCTGTGGAATTCATTGTGGCTGTGGAGGCCAAGTCAATGGATATTTTTAAGGCAGAGATTATATATTCTTGATTAGTACAGGTGTCAGGACTAATGGGCAGAAGGCTGGCGAATGGGGCTGAGAGAGAAAGATAGATCAGCCATGATTGATTGGTGGAGTAGACTTGATGGGCCGAATGCCTAAATCTGCTCCCATCACTTATAAACATGAATTTATGAAAGGTTTCCTCTGGAATTTTGTCCAACCATTTATTGTTTATGGTACTAAGCTAGAAGCCAGGAATTATCTGATTATGGTAGAGCAGACTGAAGAAGGGTCTCGACCCGAAACGTCACCCATCCCTTCTCTCCAGCGATGCTGCCTGTCCCGCTGAGTTACTCCAGCTTTTTGTGTCTATACCGGACTATAATGCATATTAACAATTGTTGTGTTCTGCAATCGCATAAGAGAGTAACATCAAACAAAAAAATAGCCTGCAATTATAATAATGAGACCCAGGAATACTTTACTGAGCAACACAAGGCGCAGCATTATATAGAACTGACGAACTTGGAGATGAAAACTACAATGCTTCAGTGTCCCTACTAGTGAGAGGGTGCAATTACATTGTGGCAAATGAACAAATATCATTCTCTTCATAAGGGCTGTCGGGTGCATTTTCAGGAGTGGAAATAATTTAGAAAAGAAACATTGCCATTCCAACATATTTCATGGCCTATGAGTACTTTTTTTAAATCCAAAGAATTATGGTAGGTATCCCGTGCAGAAGTTGCTAAGGATTGCAAAAAGAGACTGGTGACTAAATATTGACGGAGACATTGGGAACATTTCCGTGTTCTTTTTCCAAAATTTGTCTGGTCTAGCAGTCATGATCTCAGTTGAAAGACACCGTCTCTCAGCATAGCTCACTCTCAGCATTGCACTGACACTGTTAGTCTAGATTACGTGCTTAAGAATAATTTTTTGCCTTTCTGACTTAAAGATGATATCAGTAACAAAACTGTGAGATCCGCTTGTCCAATACTTTAACAGAGCCATTAAATAATTAATTTATAAATTCAAATAATAATCCTACATCTCCATTTACAGCTACTTGCCACCATTTTATTTTGTTTGCTTAACGTTTTCCGCTATCGACCTTCTTCTGCCTTGCAGTATCATTTGATTTATCATCTAATCTCCTGCATTCAACCCTATCAATATTTTCTCTTCAATAATTAGTGCTAAGAACAATTTTATACAGGTGAATTTTTATCTGGACTCAGACTGTCTTTGTCTCATTGGTTCAGGCTCTTCACCAGGATCCTTCATGAATGAGGCTCCTTCACAAACAAAGGCCTGGAATGTTATGATAGTCTGCAGAAGTATTACTCCTACACAGAACAGCCACCTAGCTCGCAAGAAGGGATTAAGAAAAAACCATTGAGAGACCAATTACTATTTTTAAAAGTACTTTCAATAAAGACTGCAGACATAAAGACCTTGCCGAGCGATTATTATTCTCAACCCAAAATCTCGAGGAAGTCTGCGAGGATTTCCCCTACACTATTGGTTTTTATCCTCTTATTTTTTTTTTTCTTATTTTCCTTTTCTTACGGTATTGAGTCCCGTTGTATTGGAGTCCCAAGAGTACCTGCATTTCCTTACTACTTAGATTGATAGACTTTATTGATATATAAAAGTAAGGAACGCTGGCGGAACTAAGTGATGGTTCAGTAATAACTGAATTGTGAAACACGCTCAAGGGACTGAACGGCCTTTTCCTGTTCCTATGTTTCACATTTATTGCATCTCATGCCTAAATCTAGATCGTGTTTCTCCCATTGTCTATAACATCACAATACAGCAGCATTTCAATGAAAGGTGGGTACTGGAAGCTGAGGGAAGACCTGGTAGAAGTATATATAAAACTATGAGAGGCATAGATAGGGTAGACAGTCCGAATGTTTGTTCCCTGGGTGGACTTGTCAGACTAGGGAGCATGATTGTAAGATGGGAGTGACAAAGTTTAAAGGAGATGCGCGTGGCAGAAAAGAAGTGGTGGGTGCCCAGAACGCACCGCCAAGAGTGGTGGTGGTGGTGGTGGAGGCAGACACGACAGTTGCTTTTAAGAGGTTTTCAGTCAGGCACATATATATGCAGGGAATGGAGGGATATGGTTGACAGGCATGTAGAGGAGATAAATGTAACTTGGTATCGAGTTCATCACGGAACATGTGCAGTCCTGTTCTATGTTCACACATGGCTAAATTACCCTTTCCTAATCCAAAGTTGCTCCGATCATGGAATTTGGTGAAACAGGATCCAAACAAGGAGACTGCAGATCTCTCTAGCTTAGTTCAACGCTCTGCAGTGGATGCACATTTACCTTCTGAGCCACTGTGCATATTTTGTAACAAGGCCAAGTGGGTTTTCTCAGTATATTCATTTGTTTCATTTGAAGCATGAAATGACCTCAGTCACCTGTTGTCAGCAAACATGCTTCTACAAGCCAATCTGATTCAGGTCACAGTAACTAAATCCACACAACCTTCAGATTATATGAAACAGGGGGAAACAAAAACAGCGAATAAAGTCAGTTTTGACATTTTCCCTTCATAACAAAGTGAGCAATTTTTAAAGATTCACATTTCACAAATGTGAATTAGAGTTCCCTCAACAACTTGTAGGTATGTTACAAAACTTACCTTTAGCGGCGCTGCAATTCTGCCGCTCCCCGTGTGCGTGACTTTGGCGCCTTTCAGAGGGGGGCGGGTTTAAAGTGCCGTTTTTCCACAGACAGGGCAAATCGATCCATGTCGGGCGATTTCGTTGCTGAAGAAAAATCGCTCCAACATTTCATTCATTAAGGTATTTTTAAATTACGCTAGATTATTTATTCACTAGAGTAATTTAAAAATCATCTTCTAAAGCCGTGAGCGCCGACAACAGGAAGGATTTTACGTAGGGGAGAAAATAAAGTACACAGTTTATTTTTACATTAAAACGTGGTTTTTAGGAAGCCTTTAATCACATTTTCAAGTTGCGAAATGGGGACAAAAAAAAATGTATGAACCGGCAGTGTTTTTCATGCCGACTTCACCGCAAACCGCAACGTTCTAATCCACCGCATTCCACCAAAACCCGCTCGCTAGTTGATTTAAATGGCCATTAATTTACAGGAATTAAACACTAAATTCCTTCCATTTGGCCTATAAATTCATGAAAATGAGATTTAAAAATCATGTTATATTGTGAATTATTGGGTGAATGTTATTTGGACACTTAGGCAATTTAAAAAAGTTTATATTTTCTTAAGAAATGGATATATGTTTAGATCTAATAATTGAATTTTGTAATTAACTACAATTAGGTAACTAATTATATGCTTTAATTTCAGGTCATCCAAGTAACATTGTTTCATATTTGTTTCAGAATGCTTCAATCTATAATAACTGAAAATTTCATTGAGTTCTCTTAATTTTTAAGAAAGTTATGGGCTTTTGACTGTCCTAGATTGCAGCTTTTGTGTTAAGTCAATGAAAAGGCAATGGGGAACAAGATGCTAATTTCTGAGTATGAAAATGGCCATAACCTTTTTAATACTGAAGATATGAAAGTGAATTAGGTGTCAAATTAAACTTCTTTTTATGCTTTATCTGATGGGATAAATTGCAGGCTTGATTTTTTTAATCTCAAAATTTTGTAACATTGCAAACTTGAGAATGATAACGAGGGAATGCCATGAATCTCTAGACTTTTAATGCCTACTGGGGAATCTGAAATTGGGCATGATTTGGTTAAAAAAAAAGTACATCATGGAAATGATTGGTCATTATTCCAACCCAGCTCTCAAGAGCTTCTCATTCTCCGTTCTCTCAAAATTTGATCCTATTTACAAGATTGATGTGCTGGAGTAACTCCGAGGATCAGGCAGCTTCCCTGGAGACAAGGATAAGTGACGTTTTGGATCGGGACCCTTCTTCAGACTCAGATCCCATTCAAAGCTGTGCCTACATTCCCTGAACTCGCCATCCCATCCACTCATTACCCTCTGAGCTCACTAACTCTCCACTGGCCCGAAAGTAACAATTCCTATTTCCATTTTCAAACCTCTTCAGAACTTCACCCCTCCCAATCACTACCAACCATCCTGAATACTCAGCACATCTCCTGTTCTGGTTTCTTGTGGCAATCCTGATTTTCATGGTTTCATCATTGATGGCCTTTCCTTCATAGTCATGTTTTATCTGATGAGGCTTCTGTGAAGTGCCTTGGCATGTTTACAATGGTAAGGGAGAGTATATCAGTCAAAATGCAAAAAAACAAACACTACAGACGCAATAAATCACGTTGTGGTTGAACCCATGAAGGAACAAAGGGAAGATTTGTTGATCTGCCCTGTAGATGACTGGTTGAGATTCATGGACATGATTGGTAAATGGGTGGAGGGATACAATGTTAAGGGAAATGGGCAGAACATGGGGCTGAGGGCTTAGGTGAGGTGGGGGGTGTTGGATCATACGATCAGAACGTTAGTTTGCAGATTGTGGTGAGAAGGGAGGGGGTTGGGGGTGAGAGTGTGCAGGTGGCAGTGAGTGACATGGTTGGGGTGGGAGAGATTGCAACCTTCACGTGGTCCGCCCTGTTTCGACAAATGCAACCAAGCTGGCATGCACAATCAAATAGAACAAGTTGTCCTACAACTTTAGGCTGTGAACGCCACACGCAAGAAGAAGAAGAAGTGACAATGTGAGGAGGTTGTGTGGTGTAATAAAATGAAACTAATCCCTACAACCTGCATGTAATCCATATCCCTCCCTTCCTTGCATATTTATATGCTTATCTAAAAGACTCTTTAACACCACTATCATATTTGTTTCCATCACCACCTGTGGCAGCCACCGACCACTCTGTGTAAAATATCTCAGCCCATCCATCTCCTTTCAACTTTCCTCCTCCCACCAAAAAGCTACCAGCTCTAGTATTTCACATTTCCATCCTGGGAACAAAGATGATTACTGTCTATCCAATCGATACCTCTCATAATTTTATACACTTCCATCAGGTCCCCTCAGCCTGTGATATTGCGGAGAAATCAAACCAAGTTTTCCCAACCTCCTTACAGCAAACGCCTTCTAATGCAGGCATATCCTTCTGCACCTTCTCCATATCCTCCACCCTGTAATAGGGCGGCTAGAACTGCACACAACACCATAAAGGTGGCCTAACCCAAGTATTACAAAGTTAAGGGCCTGTCCTACCAGCATGCACCTGCATGTGGCGAGTGCGACCGAACTGGAAGCGGGGGCCGCGCGGAGGTCGGCTGATCTCTGTACAGGGCCGATCCCACCAGCATGTGCCTGCATGCAGCGAGCGCGACCAAACCGGCAGCGAGGGGCCTTGCGGAGGTCGGGTGAGTGGCGCGACTGGGCGCGAAGTCCGCAAGATAAGTTCTCAAGGACAGAGAGGGACACACAGAGAGGGGGCCACGGAGGCACACAGAGAGGGGGCCACGGAGGCACACACAGAGAGGGTCACAGAGGGACACACAGAGAGGGGCACGGAGGCACACAGAGAGGGGGCCACGGAGGCACACACAGAGAGGGTCACGGAGGGACACACAGAGAGGGTCACGGAGGCACGACGTTGAGGCTGTGCGTAATGCGTTGAGGCGACTGCGGGCCAACAGGCCGTTGCCGCGCGGAATTTTTGAACACGTTCAGTTTTTCGGAGCTCCACGCGATGTCGGGACCAGCTCCGCACAACTCCGGCGATCGATGTGGGACCCACCCCGCGAGGCTGGACGGCTCAAGCGACCACGTTAGGTCGCGCTCACCACATGGAGTCGCATGCTGATGGGACAGGCCCTTTACCACATGACATCCTGACTCTTATATTCATTGCCCTGACTGATAATGGCAAGCAAACTACATGCCTAAATGATCGCTCTGTGTGCTGCCTCTTTTAGGGAGCTATGGACTTGGAACACAAGACCCCTCTGTACATCAGTGCGGATTCATTGTATACTTTCCCCTTACATTTGACCTCCCAAAGTGCATCACCTCACACTTTTCTCTGCCCATATCTGATCTACGTCCTGCTGTATAATTTGACAGCCTTCCTTACTATCTGCAACTTGACCAATTGTTGTGTTGCCTGCAAACTTTCTAATAAGCCCATCTACATTTTGTCCAAGTCAAATTAATGCAGGCTTTAGATCTGGAATGGGTCCATTCACATTACCAGTAGGGATTGAGATGTGTGACTCAACTGAATGAATCCAGCCCCAAACTAAGACAGGACAGGGAGGTGGGATTCCATTCAGAGCCACAGCAACGAGACAATGTTCCGTCAAACAGAACTGCTCGGAGGAGATGGAGAAGGTGCCACACAATAAGGTTGTGGTGTCAGGATAAAGGCATTGCAGAAGATGCCAGCAAGTTCTACATGTATTTTACCAGAACTAAGAGAGAACTTGGGAAGATTGAACAACCTTTTTTCTTCATAAAAGGAACAGGACAGGTGGTTATGGAGAAGATGTAGAGAAGGTCCCCCTTGTGTGGGTACCTGACACCTGAACGTATTTAATCTAGCGATTAGTGCAAATGTGATATGGCAGAATGTGCTGGAAGGCATTTAAGGGAAAAGGTGAATTAACACGAGTCTGGAAGGATTTGGAGGATGTAGAGAGATAGTAAAATGAAGTGGCTTGGGACGAAGTCAGAACAGAGGGTATTGCCACATGGGCTGAGTGGGCAGCTTCAGAGCTGCATCCTCCTTGTTTCTCAGCTGGAAAGCTTGAAACCAGGATCACATTGGGTGCTTTCCATTGTCTCCTGATGGACAGTAATGAGAACAGCCTCAGAATAGGTCACGTGTGTCACAGTTCAGGTACACACCATGCTTCCCAAAATGTCTCCACTGGTGTTAATGGCCCACAGTGGCAAACAAGGAACATCTCTCAGTGCTGCAAAATGATTTTACTTAATCCCTCAGAGATGAAGAGCTGGTGAGAGTAACAGTTGTACACACATGTTGTTTTTACAAAGAAGGCCAACGGCAGGGAAAGGGGTTGAGATAAAAATATCCTTTGCTGGGGGATTCAAGAACAAGGGACACAATCTTAAAATCAGAGCCAGGTTATTCAGGTTGATGTGAAAAAGACTTCTTTGTGAAAAGGAAGGTAAAATCGGAGGCTGATAAGGCATTAAGACAATGTTGAGGTGCAGATCAGCCATAATCTAACCAAATGATATAACAAGTTTAAAGTTCATTTGTTCATACGATATAGGAGCAGAATTAGGCCATTCGGCCCATCGAGTCTACTCCACCGTTCAATCATGGCTGATCTATCTCTCGCTCTCAGCCCCATTCTCCTGCCTTCTGCCCATAATCCCTAACAAATTTAAAGGAATTAATGCACCCATTTGTTTTAATGAAAGCAACTGTTTAGATGGTGGCCTGATGGGACTACACTGAATCAATAGTTTACTACCACTATTCTCCAATTCTCCACCTGCAGGAGAGGTGGCAAATAAACAATCCGTGTCTTCCAAGGGAATTGGAAAGGCACGAGAAAGAATGATTTGCTCTACCATGGGGATAAGTGCAGGTGTGTGGGATTTATGGGGTTGCTTTATTAGGAGCCAGGGTAGCTGATAGACCAAATGTTTCCTACTATGCTATAACAGTTTATTCTGTGAACTTGGCTCTGAATTTTGTTTGACATCAAGGGGTTGGAGATGCTTCTTTATATAGTGTGTGGAAGTCAGTAAAAACTTCTCAAGCGCTGCATGGTACTTACTGTAAAGGAGGACTTTATGGAATGGAAGGATATAAAAATGGCCTGCCAGTAAGCCTGGGAATAATTTGTATAGTTCTCTGATTGAAAATAAAGACCTTGGGTAGTGACTGAAAGCAGTGAGGGGACGGCTATGCTCCAATACACCAGGAGAGGGCACTCAACAGGCAAGAAGCCAAGGCATCGCAGAGAGCTTTGTCAAACCGGCCACCGCTGGAGGTGGGAGCAGGGTGGCTGATGTGGTAGTTCCATTATCAATATGATGGCATATCTGCTACCTCAACCTCACCTTCATTCCAAAATACCTTGACAGGTATTGGAAGGTAGAAGCAAAATCGTAGGATGAACAACACAGAGTATAAAGAGGCCCTGTCTGCTGAGACCATGATCCAACCTAATATTTAATCAGAACTGAGAAGAGATAGAAATGAAATAGGTTTAAGGTTGAAGAGGAAAAGAAGAAGCACATTCTCACGGTTAACCTGCCCTTTTACCTTCTTCACTGTCACCTTGGTTCTCAATCACTCCTTCTTCTAGGCGAAACAATGATTTGCATTGAGAACCAGATACTGGTTAGGTGACCACTTTACAGGACACTGCTTTGCAGTCCATTGTCTCCTGCTGCCTGTCACTTTAATTCTCTATCCTACTCCCACTTTGAAACTTTTGTGTTTTGGCCTACTGCAATTTTCCAACATGATCAAGAAACAGCAATTCATCTTTTCATTTGGCGCGACACAATTTTCAAGGCAGACTGAATTCAACAAATCCAGCCTTCATATCACATTTCCAGCATTAATAGAAAATATAGAAAATAGGTGCAGGAGGAGGCCATTTGGCCCTTTGAGCTGCACCGCCTCTACCTCTGGTAATTCAAATGTCATTCATCTCCTCCATTTTACACCTGTGCCGAGATGCCTTTACCTCCCTCCCTAAATCACCATTTGTGCATTAACCCTGTCATGGACCTTACACTCAATTTCGCTCCATATCCCTACAACCTTAAACCCATTTCATTTCTAACATTTCCCAGTCCTGACGAAGAACAAAAACTTCAACCCATGAGATCAGCCCAGAACGTTAATCCTGTGCCTTCCTCCCCAGATGCTACCCGACCTGCCGAGTGTTTCCAGCAAATGTTCATTTCCTGGCAGGCTTTCCTGTGCAGTTAGGGGACTCTGGGAGCTGGAACTATCTTCCCAGTGATAATGAAACACACACCTCCTGCCAGGAATGCCACAAGTCACAGCTTAATGCGTGTTTAATTTATTTAATATTAGTTTAAACTAAAATAAACTCAACTCAACTCACAGTTTAATGCATGTAACGGTGTATAAATGCCGCGGTGAGGCGTTAGGGAGCCTTGACCACTTTAGTGATTTTCTTTGGGAGATCTGTGAGCAAAAGAGGGTGAAGATCACTATTAGGCTCTTTTTTCTTAATTTATATATTTGAAAAGAAGTCAGAGCTGCGGTTCCAAAACAGTTACAGAAATGAAACAAATCTTTCAGGCCAACTATTTGAGTTGTTTCCATTGTAATTGCTTCTCCCTCCTTCCCCATGGAGATGGAGCAGCTGGTGCCACTGGCTCACTGTTCCAGGGATTCGGGATCAATCCCGACCTCGTGTTCTGCATATGTCCAGTTGGCACATTCTTTCCATGACCACATGAATTTCCTCTGGATGTTCAGGTTTCCTCCCATCCCAAAGACGCAATGGTATGTTAACTGGCTATTGCAAATTACTTCTTAGTATAGGCTTATGGCAACAGAAAAACCCAGGGGAATTACTATGGATGTGTGAGAGAGAATAGATTGCAGGAGTACAGGGGAAGGAAAGTGAGACTTGAACTCATGATGTTCCTTCCCTGGGAAATACCATGGACACGATGGGCTGACATTGTTATTTTATATCTCCCAAATTGCTTCACAGTTTGGTAAGAAATAACACTTGATACCGAGGTATATAAAGAGATAATTGAACAGGTAGCGAGACCTGTTTGGTTAAAGGAGAATACCAAAGGAGGGAAGAGGTGAAGAGACTGGGTAAGTTTTAGTGTGTAGTCCGCAGATGTTGGTTGCTACAGTAGACACAAAATGCTGGAGTCACTCAACGGGTCAGGCAGGATCTCTGGAGAAAAGGAATAGATGATGTTTCAGGTTGAGACCATTCTTCAGGTAGGCTTTAGCTCAGACTAAGTGAGGCAACGGGATGGGGTGATTGGGTGATGGGGTGGCTGGGGATTAGGGAATGGACCACACCATTATAGATAAATAAATGGTAAATAAGAGAAAAATCTTTTGTCTCTGGTTTACAAAGTCAGAAAGTTTAGGATTTAAAGGAGGCTCTTGTCTGCCCCAGCAAGCAGACAGTTGACCTCTGGTGTACACTGAGCCCATAAAACGCACCATATGGAATTACCCACTCTACAAGCTGGTGTGAAGAAGAATCCGGGTCAGTGCCCAGTTATTTAGTGCATCCTGATCATTCGCTCCAAAGGTACAGTGTACAACTAGGTGTAATAAATCCACCAAATTAAAAATGTTTCACATGTGTGTATTCCTGGTTAAGCCATTCATTGAAAAGAATGAATCGTGTCTTCTTCAAAGATTAGTTCAAATTTACTTTGGTACGGAATGGAATGAGTGATTCCTTGGAGCTAAATCCTCCCAAGTGCGCTTTGTCAGGTGGAATAATGGGCTCATCTCTACAGATGGGTTTTCAGCCTGTGTGCAACCTGGTCTTGGTGTTACCAGTAGTCTAGAGATCTGGACTAAAAACCGGTGATGCATGAGTTCCCATCATGGTATATGCAACGTTTAATTCCCGTTTAGTTTAGTTTTAGTTTAGAGATGAAGAGCGGAAACAGGCCCTTCGGCCCACTGAGTCCGCGCTGACCAGTGATCATCCCATACACTGGCGCACACATTTTATAATTTTTTTTACCAAAACCAATTAACCTACAAACCATGTACGTCTTTGAAGTGTGGGAGGAAACTGGAAAACTCACAGGGTCACGGGGAGAACGTGCAAACTCCGTACAGACAGCACCTGTAGCCAGGATCAAACCCAGTCCCTGGTGCTGGAAGGCAGCAACTCTACTGCTGCACCACCGCGTTGCCCATGGCGTTAGTTGAATAAATAAATATGGGTTATTACGGTAGCATCCATTGCTCCCAGAGTTTGATATAAACCTATCCTTAAGAAGGGACTAAAATCCGTTCTCCTTAGCTTGCCCGGGCCATTTGCAAGTCCAGACTCACAACAGTTTGGTTGGTTCCAAATAGCCGTCTGAAACCATGAAGTAAACTACTCAACACTGCTTGGTGTTGTGGGCATATTCTCATCGCATGGAGAGCAGTGATCAAAGACAAAGCAATTCTCTCAAGGGCACCTGGGGACAAACAATACTTGCTGCCTTGCCAGCAATGCTCACATTCAGTAAGTTATTGGGTTTTTTTTAAACAAAAGGTTTGGTCATTGCGAGAAGCTTAGGCTCTGTGCATCATTATCTACAGGGATTAGAACCATTAATTATAGGGATGGCTTTGGCCCATTATCCACAAGTGTGGCGAGGGTTACTAACCACATTCTGGATTGGGGCCATTTGCCAAGGATGGTGACGTGGGGCCATTATCCACAGACGTGTGACTCTGAGGTTATTACATACAACGGAAGCCCTGGGCTGTTATCCAGAGATGAGGCTTAGGATCACAGGTGTGGCATGGGATCGCCATGCAGAAAATAAACTTCTGGAAGAATTCAGTGGGTCAACCAGCGCCTGTGCAGCAAAATGGATGGTGGATGTTTTGGGTAAAGATCTTGCATCAGAGCTGAGGGTGTAGAGGGAAGAAAACCAGTATATAGATGTCAGAAGGAGGGGTGAGATTCAGGCTGGTAGGTGATAAATGGAATGAGATTAGTTGGGGGATGATGAGCTTAATGGAAGCAGGAGATGGCAGGGATTATAGCTTAGAGATACAGCGCGGAAACAGGCCCTTCGACCCACCGAGTCCGCACGGACCTGCGATTCCCGCACACTGACACTATCCTACACACACACACCAAGGACAATTTTACATTCATACCAAGCCAATTAACCTGCAAACCTTTACGCCTTGGAGTGTGGGAGGAAACCGGAGAACCCGCAGAAAACCCATGCACGTCACAGGGAGAACGTACAAACTCCATAGACAGGAGTTTGGAACCTGGGTCTCTGGCGCCGTGAGGCAGCAACTCTACCGCTGCGCCACGTGCCGCCCTTAATCATCCGTGGTTGATTTGTTCTTTGGGGATAGGAAAGGTTAATCAAGGGAGAATAGCCGCATGTGGAGAGATATGTGGGTGATGGGTGTGATGGAAAAGAAGAACAGAAACCCCCAGTGGGCTGGTGGGAGCGGCTTACCTGAAATTAGAAAGTTCAATGTTCCTACCATTGGAGGCTACCAAGCAGCAAATGAGGTGCTGCTCATCTAGAAACATAGAAAATAGGTACGGGAGTAGGCCATTCGGCCCTTCGAGCCTGCACCGCCATTCAATATGATCATGACTGATCATCCAAATCAGTATCCTGTACCTGCTTTCTCTCCATACCCCCTGATCCCTTTAGCTACAAGGGCCGCATCTAACTCCCTCTTAAATATAGCCAATGAACTGTCCTTAACTACTTTCTGTGGCAGAGAATTCCTCAGATTCACCACTCTCTATGTGAAAAATAATTTTCTCATCTCGGTCCTAAAGGACTTCTCCTTATCCTGGTTTGCGTTTGGTCTGACGGTGGCAGTGGAGAAGCCCAACGAAAGACAGGACAGTGGAGGCCTGGACTCACCATCCACACTCGTGTCCGGGCTCATTATCCACAGACGAGGTGGGTGCATCATCCACTGGCACCATTATGCACAGATCTGCCTTGGGGTCATCATTCACAGATGTGGGGCTTGCTGTGGTCATTAATTACAAGCATTGCTTGGGATCATTATAGATCCAAGTGCTTCCGGTAATTATCCACAAGTGGAGAGGGGCCATTATTCACATTTGTTGTTGGGATCATTATCCACAGTTGTCACTTGAGCTCATTCTGCGCAGCTGAAACTTGACATCATTATCTAGAAATTTTAAAAGTGCGTAGTATTATTTCTGCACAGAATTAGTCAAAGGCAGACTGCTCAGCCCCATTGCTTGATGTTAGTGCTAATGCTTCATAAGTGACTCCTCGCACACTGTTTAGCCACTCCATCAGCTGGGTCCCTCATGCACGCATTCATCCTTCCCTCAAGAGCATCCATACTCAACCACAGAGGGTGGTGGGTGAATGGAACCAGCTGCCAAAGGAGGTAGTTGAGGCAGGGACTATCCCAACGTTTAAGAAACAGTTGGACAGGGACATGGATAGGACAGGTTTGGAGAGAAATGGACCAAACACAGGCAGGTGGGACTGGTGTAGGTGGGGCATGTTGGCCGGTGTGGGCAAGTTGGGCCGAAGGGCCATTTCTAAGGTGTATCATTCTATGACTAAGCCGTACAAAAAGGGTTTGTTTCTACGCTGTATCATTCTATGACTATGAGGGAGCAAGTTCCGCATTCTCTGAAACTAGGTAAAAAGGGATTCCTGCCAATACCCTACCTGACATTTTAGTGACCAGAAGGGTCCTGGATGCCTCCTGATCCGCTGAGTTACTCCAGTATCTGTAGTTCCCCGTTTTTACATGCTAGTGACCATCTCATATTTGGATAGCAGCAGCAGGATCGGTCCGAGTCAGCATGGATTTGTGAAGGGAAAAATCATGCTCGACTATAACCATACTAATTAAGAATGTGTCGATCTCCGACCTGTCCACCTGTTGTTGAAGAAGGGGCGATTGTAGGATAGCGGGCTACAGGTGTTACTGCCCTATGTGTGGGCACGTGTGCATGGATGGGCACTTGGTGTCTTTGCAACATCATGCTGAATCTACACTGGCTTAACGGCTGCACCAGGGCTGTATCTTTCACAAAGACAAACGCCTGCCCTGTTGTGTAGAAGCATTTGGCTCGAACACGTGAAGTAATTATGTAACCTCTACCTGAAAATAGACATCTTAGTCCATGTCTTTGCTGGTTCAGCAGATGAAAGCTGGCTTTGTATTCCAGTGCGGGGATGTGGGTCTTGGGAGTTCCTCTCCCTTTTCATAAACTGGACTAAATCACCAATTAAGTTGAACTTTTCCAATTACCTCAGGTTTTATTGTTCCCCGTGATAATAAAACTTAAATCGCAGCAACTTACTGAGTAAAAATAAGAAAAATAAAAAGGAATATCTAGTTCGGAGTCAATTTTTTCCCCAGAACTCAAAACTCTCCAACCAATGGCCACTCACCTCTAAACCAGCATTACACTTTAGAGGTACAGCACAGAAACAGGCCCTTCGGCCCACTGAGCCGACCAGTGATCACCTCCTAACACTCGACTCTCCTGCACACTGGGGACAAATGTTTACCATTTTTTTAACCAAAATCTATTAACCTACTGACCTGTACGTCTTTGGAGTGTGGGAGGAAACGTGAGTACCCAGAGAAAACCCACGCGGTCACAGGGAGAATGTACAAACTCCGAACAGACAGCACCCGCGTAATCAGGATTTCTGGCGCTGTGAGGCAGCGACTCTACTGCTGTGCCGCCCTGCGGAGCTGTGGGGGTTTCGACTAATGTGTGAAATACTGTGCCAGATCCTGCTTGAGACATGTAACATTTAAAAACACTTAATATCAAAATGCTTAAAATCAAACAATAGGAAAACAAGTTGGACACAAAAAAATCCTCAATCATTTTGTCAGTAAATACACCCTGAGGATGTAGATGAGGATCGACTGACAGTCACCAATGATTGCTTGGTTTCCAGCCACATTCCATGTGGGTCTTCTTTTCAATATGTGTTTTTTAAAGAACATGGCTCCCGCTTATTTATTCCTTTCCAACCATCAGCGATCACGACAAAAGCTCAGGACTAGATGTTTCCATTTTGCAAGAGTTCTGGTGTTTCATCGTTTCCTCTCACAGCAGAAAGGAACAAAATAAAGAGTGGAGACAAGGAACTGCAGATGCTGGTTTACACAAAAGGACACAAAGTGCTGGAGTTTAATTTAGTTTAGAGAAACACAGAGTCCGCGCTGACCAACGATCCCCGTACACCAGCACTATCCTACACAACACCAGGAGCAACTTAATAATTTTATCTAAGTCTATTAACCTACAAACGTGTACGTCTTTGGAGCCTGGGAAGAATCCAGAGCACCCGGAGAAAACCCACGTGGTCACGGGGAGAGCGTACAAACTCCGTACAGACAGCACCTGTAATCAGGATCGAACCCGGGTGTCTGGCGCCGTTAGGCAGCAACTCTACCTTAGGAATAAGAAATGTAAACAGCTGAAAGTCACAAGGCACAAGATGGTGGCAGAGGCGATCATTGAGGAAACTCACGTGGCTGTGGTCGTGAGTCCGGGTCAGAACATGGCTCGTAGAGCAGAACAGGAGCAGGAATCACAGAGGGGGAGCTCTGTGTGGGAACAGTGTAAAGTCTGCTTTCACCTTCACTTCTTCTTTACTTCCCGTTTCCCACTAACATGTACAGTATCAGAGCGTGTGGGTTTTCCCAGCAGTTTGGAGCGCGTCCCCCCCTTGCCTAATCTCCAGCCGTTTGGGGGCGGTTACACTTTGAGGTTCAACACACAGAACAAAGGAAAAGGTTAAGGGGGATTAAAAAGGAAATAGCATTCTGCTTCGTGTAACTCCTCAACATCATTTCCAGCATCAGCATTACTTTGGTTTTCATTAGTTAGCAACTAGTCTCACTGTCATATTAACTTTGTTACAGGAATGTTACTGATTGAACATATACAGTTATGTAGCACAGAAAGAGGCTCTTCAAACAACCACATCAATGCTGACCATTAAGTATCCATCAATCCAAACTTTATTTACCAGCACCTGGTCCGTAGAGTTCTCTGTCTTGACAACTCAAGTCCTCATCTAAAATTGTCATAACTTCTGTCAGAGCACCTGAGTCTGCCACCCACTCATATAGCGTGTTCCAGATTTCAAGGGTAGACAAAAATGTTGGAGAAGCTCAGCGGGTGAGGCAGCATCTATGGAGCGAAGGAATAGGTGACGTTTCGGGTCGAGACGTCAATCACCTCAGAATTCAGATTTCAATCACATTCTGGATGAAAATAATTCTCCCTCAGATCTCCTCTGAACTCATTGCCTTACCCTAAACCTATGTAGTCTTGTTTTACTTACATATCACAGGATAAACACCTGCTAATCAAACGCCATCTGTGTTCCAACAAAATGTCACATTTGTGCATTTTCCACAAATAAAATTAAACCTTTGGACTAAATTCAATCCCAAACTTTCTCCTGTTATTTTTTATGTAAAACGACAGGTTAGATAGCATTTTATAACTCGTACCCAAGTATCCATTAATGTCTGTGTACTTCATTTGAAACTTTTGATTTGGTTCCAGCATTCATCTCCGAGAAGGTTCCTTCTACTCCTCTATAAAAAACACAGCTTAAATCTAAGAATGTAACTCACCTCCAACCATTTGCTGTTTGATATGCACCCCCTACGCCACAGTAATTACCCACATTCTTTGATACACTCTTGGGTTTCTGTTATTTTAGACATATCTAAAGTGAACCATTCTGAAATACTAGATTTCAATATTTAACATGTTCCTGAGTGTGCACCTGACCCTTGGTTAGACTCCAACCATAAAGGTACACTCGACTCGAGTATTTTTAATTCTATGTATGAACCACTTGAACTTCTCGAGTAGATTCCAACCTCTAACCACAATCTGGGTATGTTATTTAAACAAAAAAAAACACTTGCCCAGCTTTTAAAAAAATGAATTCCAGCTTTTACCTAAGTCCACATTTAATTATTCCACAAGTAAACCACTGGAATCGTTCAATCGGATTTCAGTATTTAACTCTCACGGGTAGCCATTATTCCACATTAATTATGTAAAATATATTTGTGTTCCTGCGTTTTGGTCCTAACATATAGCAGCCATCTTTATTATTATATTCTCACTGCAAAACAAAACCTCAATGGTTCTACCAATGTCCTTGTTTGAATGGACCGGAAATATTTTTTGGAAGCCTCTCCTTTATCATGGTGTATCCAATTGCTTCAAATATATTATAGCTGTATAATTGTGTCAAGCTCTTCCTCAAATGGACATTTTCTTTTCTATATTTTTTCCGCTGCTTAGGAGTGGTCCTTGAAGTCAATCATTCTCGACTAGTTCTTCTTGCTCTTTGATTTGCAAGGATCTTTCATCAGACTTCATGTCATCTGTTTGTAGCTTGATAAAAGCTTCCTTGGAGTGAAAAAAAAAGGCAAAGTAATCCTCAGTCTGTTGCCATGACAGCAGACATCTTTTGCTTCCATTCAGCCAGTGGGTAAGGCCCTGCTGCTACTCCTGTGCTGTGAACCAAATCCTGCACGTTGATTAAATTAGTTTCCTCAGAAGTAAAAGTGTTAATTAAAGTATTAGTCTGGCCTGATTAATTCCTCAGACTGAGGAGTTTCAGACCCTGTGTAATCTTTGACATGGTCATAAAACCTCAGCTTATTCGGCATTTGTTATCAATTCAAATTAGTGCTAATAAATGTGTGAAAGTGGTTAAGTCAAGGCATGGTGGAACACAAATCCCTTTCCAAGGTCTTTGATATTTTTCTGCTAATGTATTTTCCTAATGCCTTATCTTTCACGTCCCGGAGATCGAAATTTGTTGGGGGGCGGTTGTACACAATTCATAAACGCGAAACACAGCCTCTCTTTCCAATTATATACTCCTCCAGGGTATCACCCCTGCACTGCCATTACCATGTGTAGTACAATCTCATAATTAAAAATGACTTTGCAACATCTTGTCAGTCGTAATCATTTTTTCTCCCTCTGTCCTTCTACTGAAGGCACTGACTCTCGGCGAGGCTATAATTCATCGGCACCAGCCAGCATCTGATATCTCCTGCTTGTGTGAACCTTGGCAACACATTTCACCGCAGGGGCATCACAGTTAATCCCAACCCCTTAATCACTGCCTCAATGATAGAACATAACTCAATGGCAGGCATATCATTTTTACTTGCTTGCAAAATCTTGAATAGGTTATTTGCAAGCCGATACACAACCCACCATCACGGTTTGTGCACCCATGATTAACAAATATATGGTTATCTTCGATAGCAAGAAGACCGTGTATGTTTCTAAGATAGACACAAAATGCTGGAGTAACTCAGCAACTCTGAAGAAAAATAATAGGTGATGTTTTGGGTCAGAACCCTTCTCCTTCAGTGACAATAAAGTGTTCATTCTTTCATTCATTGTCTGAGGAAGGGTTCCGATCCAAAATATCATCTATTGTTTTTTCTTCAGCGATGCTGCCCGATCAGCTGAGTTAATCCAGTATCTTGTGTCTATCTTTGGTATAAACCAGCATCTGCAGTTCTTTCCTACACACCTTGAATAAGCAAAGGTTTTTCACAGCCAATAAAGTATTTCAGTCTCTTCAGAATATAGAAATATAGAATTTGTACATAACGGACACTCTTAAACATCAAATGGATAAATAAACAGGTGTTAGATTGTGTGGATATGTATTGGTTTGGACAATGGGGAACACTCACCTGTTCTTTGAGTAGCATCACCATTTGACCAAGAGGGCAAACACAGTACCAGTTCAATAATTCATCAAAGAGGCAGCACCTCAAATAGTACTGTGCTCTCTCAGAGTTGTACTACGACCACAGATGAGATTTTACGCTTGATTATCCAGTTTGGGTCTTTCAAGCAACTTAAAACACAAGTGTACTAATCATTGAGTTATCGCTGATACTTGTACATAATGCTCAATAAAGAGTACTTCTGGAAAATATATCAAAGAGCTCTTTTTTAATGAAAACATCTCATAAACTCATTGACTAAACATTTAGAGTCATACTGCAGAGAAACAGGCCTTTCAGCTCCTTGGGACCACACCAGCCATTAAACGTCCATCTACGCTCCACAACCAGACATTCAACCTATTTTATTCTCTGCACATTCCCATTAATCCTCTCCAGATTCTACCACTTATCTACACACTCGGGGCAATTTATAGTGGCCAATTAACCTACCAATTTGCACGTCTTTGGGATGTGGGAGGATATTAGAACACCTGGAGGAAGCACACATGGTTACGAAGAAAATGTGTAAACTCCACAGAAACAGCATGAAGGTTAGAGTTGACCCAGATCCCTGGAGCTGTGATGTTGCACCATTACCAGCTGCACCTTTTCCCACCTAAACATACCGACATAAATTAACATGGCAAAAGTGCTTTATTGTTAATTCTTTCTTCTAAAGGATTTTCTGAAGGTTGTTAAATGTTTGTTTTGGCTGCTCGATATTCAATAATTATACAGAACATTTATTGTCCTCTTTAGAGACCACTCTGCTCGGCGATAATGAACAACATTAGAGCACCTGGAATTAGATGAATAATGGTCATGTCATCTGAAACTAACTGTTGGGTTTGCAGTATTTTTGAAAATGTCGAGACTGAAAGAAACAATTTTTTAACATAAGCAAGGGGTTTGAGGGCCAAGGAACCAAAGCATGTACGATGGGGTTAAGACACAGATAAACCATGAGTTAAATGTGCAGAACAAGCGCGGCACGGTGGTGCAGTGGTAGAGTTGCTGCCTTACAGCGCCAGAGACCCGGGTTCGATCCTGACTGTGGGTGCTGTCTGTAAAGAGCTTGTAGGTTCTCCCTGTGGGTATTCTCTGGGTGCTCGTTTCCTCCCACATTCCAAAGACGTACAGGTTTGTTGGTTAATTGGCTTCTGTAAATTGTGGCTAGTGTGTGGGATAGAACTAATGTATGGGTGATGGTTGGTCGGCGCGGACTTGGTGGCCAAAGGGCCTGTTTCCGCCCTGTATTTCAAAACTAAACTAAATGAGGAGCTAAATACTAAATGGTGAAATGAAGAGTAACGAGAATAATTTTCTCTCTGCTAATACAGGCAGCAAATAAAAATGCTCATACTGAAACGTTCATACCCTCCCCAGCAAAGCATAATACACACAAGGGAAGCAATATCTCATCAGGTCCCTCCCACCACTCAACGTGATCATGGCTGATCTGCTCAAGCCTTATCTCTTTGTGCCATTTCCACATAGCCCTGAATTTCTCTCCCTTTTCAAAAATATACCTCCTAGTTAAACCTGTCTAGAGTTCACACCTCCATAACCATCTAGGGTAGAGAAATCCACTTTAGTCTCTTCTCTCTAGGAGAACAAATTGCTGTGCACCTCAGTTTTTAATGACTGCTCCTTACATTGTGCCTTTCAGATCCACAATTGCCATTTTCCTCTCAGTTATTCAGCGTTGGAAGGCCATGTAACCATGGGAGCTCCATAGGATGGGAAGCATGGCCCAGCTTCAATCCAATTCAATCCAGACGTCACTGGAAAGTGATTAATGGGGAGAATCACCACCCATAACTATGTCCAATCGTGTTGCTTCCATGATGCATTAAAGTGCAAACCAAAACTTGTGGCTCTCTTCAAAACCAATTTGACGTATCGACTCAATGAGTCATTGTGTTGAGAAAATTTGTTTTTATCGTCTATCACAAGTCAATTATATCTATTATAGATATATTCTATTATATTATATATTCTGAGCACCTCTTATTTCCAGAAGGTGCATTGACAATGGTTGTGAAAGAACTGAATAAAAAACTTGAGTGTTCTCACTCTATATACTGAAACTATAGCCTGAGTATGCTTGGAAATTGCACGGAACATCATTAAGTATCAAGGACATAGAGAATTAGACGATTCATTCTTTTGACACCGTTTTAACATCGCTGTCAGCTGGAGAGCAAGGATTCCCCCTGCTGGCTTCCCCAAAGAATGAGCCCAAATCATTGAACCAGCTATTTATTGATTCCACTGACAGCAGTTCACAAAAAAATTCCAAGGGCACCATGGTAACGGACTGCTACACAGGCCCATTCTAATCAGGAATCTGATCTGCTAAATTAAAGCCCCACAAAGTTTGAAAGGAAAGCCGCCTGATTTTCTTGGAATTCAAACCAATCATCTTCACACCAGGCTCCGTAATGATCAGGTGGGCAAGTATACTTGCAAGCAGTTGTGGGTGATACCTTCAAACCATGGAATTAAAGTTGATAGTTAGCGACCCTGACAAATACACTCTTTGAATTGCTGACCCAGATAACCAGAGTTTAATATATTTTATCCAATTTCATTTTAAATACATTTTTAACACGATTCTTCATTTACAGTTTGCAAGGCAGGCATGTTGTTAATCAGCCAGAACCCAATGCCCTCAAGAACAAGGTGGCTTGAAAGAATAGCTTTTTGTTTAGGGGACAAAGGAAACCTACATGTGTCTCTCAAATGTGTTGTTAGTACAAATATATTAGGTACAAGTTGATACCCTCTATAATTGGCCTGGCATCTTCTGACATTGAAGATAAATCATCAAGAAAACTGGTTTGAGCAAACCCAGGGGAAAATTTACTTGTTATTTAAAAGATAAATCACATGTTTGTCACTTTGTTTCTTTGAGAACTTTTATTAATTATTGTAAAATATTGGTGACTGGCTGTGTGAGTTTTGTTTTATTCAAAGGATAAGGATCGCACCTCTTGTGCACTGTTGAATGGAGTTACGAGTCGACCATGTTCATGATCTGGTATCATACAAAGGCGAAGGAAAGCACAAGAGATATCCACTCCTGTAAAACAATACTGAACCAATGAGTGGGTGGCACAGTGGCAGAGTTGCTGCCTCACAGCACAGAGGCCTGGGTTCGATCCTGACTACGGGTGCTGTCTGTGTGGAGTTTGCACTTTCTCCCTGTGGTTGCATGAGTTTTCTCCGGGAGCTCCAGTTTCCTCCCACATAGCACGGACGAGCAGCTTTGTAGGTTAATTGGTCTCTGTAAATTGTCCCTAGTGTGTTGGATAGAACTAGTGTACAGGGTGATTGTTGGTCGGCACGGACTCTGTGGGCCGAAGGGCCTGTTTCTTCACTATATCTCTGAACAAACCTAAACAAATAATGAATGTTACTGCGATTGTGTTTATTTTCCCCTTAATTTCCACATTTATTTAATTTCAAAGTTAACTCCACTAGAGGCCAGGTTGGAACTTGAATTCATATCTTTCGATCAAGGCTCCAGAATCCTGATTACCAATTATTTAACCAGCACGAGGTTGCTTTTCAGTTTTGATGGTATAATGATTAAGTTAATAACCTGTGCAGAGAGCCCAACACAACTGATCTGGAACCACGCTTGAATCTCATCAGCTGAGGAATTTAAATGTAAGGAATTAAACAAATCTGGAATTTGAAAGCAAGTATTATTCAAAACTCCAGGATGATCATAAAAATCCACCTGGTTCACTGAAGCATTTCAGAAAAGGCAATCTGCATTCCTGGGCCACATTGTTGTGACTCTTAACTGAAATGACCTAGCAAGCTATGAAGCAAGTTGGATAGGCAATAAATGATGGTCTCGCCATCGATGCCTACATCCAGTGAACAAGTACATTGGAAAGCCAAGAACCATCCGTTCATATAATAAATAGGAAGTTGACTTTTCACTAAGAGTGGGGAATTGGTGCATTGTTTAAACAGATGTGTCAGAGCAACCCATGGCAGAAGTGTAGATTGTTGAGAACTGGAGAAGAAGGGTCGTCCCATCTAAACGAACAACCTAAATTAAAATCTGGCCTATGTCAACTCAGTTCAGAGATCAGCACTGTTTAGAGATATGGCAAGGTCATCATCTCTGCAGGGTAGGTTTCTTTTATGGAAATTAGGGAGCAAACAGTCTGTATAAACAAAAAATACATTACTTGATTTTTATTGAGAATTCAAGTTTGGCCATGCAAGGAATTCCAAAGGTTGAAAAGTAAACGAGAGGATATAATTTAAATCATGTCATGACCCAGTGATGCCAAACCTGGGTTTTACATTCCTGCATTTATAGCTTGGAATTATGCAATGGCTTTCACCACTTGAGACATTGCAAAATCTTTTAAAGTCAATGAAGTTACCACTGAAATGTAATAAATCATGTTATGAAAGAAACCCAAGGGCCAATTTTCACAAAACAAACTCCCGTAATCTACTGGGATTCTCCACCTTATTATCTTCTCAGAAGAAAAACCTTCAGAGACGAGTGCTTCTTGTAATTTTATCGGCACCTTTGTTGCAACCCTTTTGTGTACTTTGTATGCAAAAACAAGGAATTTCATTGCACCCAGGAACACGTGATGAAGTGTCATCATCATTTCAGGTGACCTTTAGGGTCGGGATTCATCATTAGACCAGGCTGAAGAAGAGTTGTGACCCAAAACGTCTCCTGCCCATTCCCTCCACAGATGCTGCCTGGCTCGCTGAGTTCCTCCAGCATTTTATGCTTTGCTCAAGTATTCAGCATCTGCAGTTCCTTATGTTCCCATTGAGTACAAAGGTTGGGACATCATGTTACAACTGTACAATTCATTGGTGAGACCAGACTGGAGTCTTCTGTGCAGTTCTGGCTACCAGCATAGGTTGGAAGGATGTCATTAAGATCGAAAGAGGACAGAAACCCTTCACAAGGTGGCTTTGACAGGCTGGATAGGCTAGATCTTTTTTCCCTGGAGCAAAGCAGGTAGAGGGGTTCACCTTATAGAGGTATATAAAATCAGGACAGCCATGTAGAAAAGGTCAAAGTCTTTTTTTCACCTTAAGGCAATATAAAACTAGTGGGCATTGTTTTAAGATACGAGGTTTAAAAGGGTCCTGAGGGGCAAGTCTGAAGAAGGGTCTCGACCCGAATTCCGGTCGGCACTCAAAAAGCAAAGCTGAGAATGCTCCTTTGTTGGAGATGCCATCTTTTAGATGACACATTAAACTGTCAGACAGATATAAAAGATCCCAGCACCTCTGGTAAAGCGAAGCAATGGTGTAGTCCCTTGGCCCACAGTCACCATCACTCAAATAGACTTTGCGATTTTGAAGGGCTGTTTTGTGTAAAATGAGCTCTTGGGTCTTCCATTACTGGAGCAAATTCAAAATTTCAAGAAGAATTGTTTTTACTGTACAGCGCTCTTGGGCATCCAGTGGAGGCTATATAAATGCAAGCATTTATTTATTAAAGGATATGTTTATAACATCCATGCTTCACAAAGCAACAAGATGCTAATTAGCATTATGGAAAATGTCATCCATTTATTTCTATCAAGTTTGGCATAGTCTTCATTGAAGCAGAAGACCTCGCCATGCTGAGGGGGACTGAGAGTGCCTCTGCTAGTCATTTCAAAGTGTGCTTCAAATAGGCACTCTCCATTGCTTGTTTCCATAACTCTCATCATTTCTCCTTTTCAAGTTTGTATGCAAATCCTCTTTGAAGTTGCTCCTGAATCTGTTTCCTCCACTGTTTTAGGCAGAAAGCTGCAGATCACAACACTTCTCTCTTTTTTAACCCAAAGCCTAAAGAATGAGAATCGCACATCGATATCACCGCTCAGGGGGGAGCAAGATCACCAATTAATAATAAGAAAACAGTTGACTCACAATGCCAATCATCCTGCCGCAGAAGGTTCTTCTGTCATCAATGATCTTCCGTATTCTCAGCGGATTTTCATCTGGATTTTCTGAGAAAACTCCATTCCGTTGTGCATTCTAACAAGATAAGAAAAATAATCAAGGCATTGACATCAATGAGTTTTAGCTAACAAGAAATCCAATGCTAGGTACATTCCAAACGCTAGGTCTACCAATGGAGTGGTGCGTGTAACTCAGGGCTGACATATTTGGATGGGGTATTCCTAGTGTTTCAGTCACCTTCTGCCTCCAAGCCTTTTTCACACAGAGAGTGGTGAGTCTGTGGAATTCTCTGTCACATAAGGTAGTTGAGGCCAGTTAATTTGCTATATTTAAGAGAGAGTTTGATGTGGCCCTTGTGGCTAAAGGGATCGGGGGTATGGAGAGAAGGCAGGTACAGGATACCGAGTTGGATGATCAGCCATGATCATTTTGAATGGCGGTGCAGGCTTGAAGGGCCGAATGGCCTACTCCTGCACCTATTTTCTATGATTCTATGAAGTCACTCCACCCCTCCACTCCAACCACTGGATGGTCAACTCATCCATTGTCACAAGTGGATGATACGTGACTGTCAGTGAAACTGACTTTGGAAACTATAATATTATTTAATACTCAAGTAATTTTACTCCGTGGTGGGCCCCAGGCACTAGAGTAGAGATTAGTCTTTAACTTGTGGACATTCCAGGAGAATCTCAGAGAATTGGCATTCAAAAGAATTCTTCATAGCATTTTGGAAATAACAAGAAGTGCGTTTGAAACTGGATATAGTGCGGAATTAGTAACTCCAGTATGGTTTCTTCCATGCCCAGATCAGACTTGTTGACATTCCTGACCCAGTTTCAGTGCTTGATTTTACTTTCAGTTGATCACTAGAGCAATGAAACTTCTGGCTTGGGCAGCTGGCTGAGTGGTGTGCTAACTGGTCCAGGGACCAAAGAGGCCAATAATAACCATCACTTCAGGTGTGGTCAACAAACTCAGCGCAGCGCTGGAATTAATCCTGGATTCATCATACTCTGGTCAAGATAAACAGTTGGTGTCTCAGTCATGGGAACACCAGCTGAATCGAATGCAACATTGACAATGCTGCAGCGCTGTAGTCCTACAGACCTTATCGTCTGACTTCTTATCTTGCTATCCCTTCACTCCCACCTGCAGGAATATTTTTTCCCACAGCTACTAGAAGCTGACTGTAGCCAATTCAGGAAAATAAAACCTGGACAGTTACTGAGACAACTCTGGTCCATTCCCCTTCTCCAATACAGTCATGACAACAGTCCAAAGATATATTCCGGGACACCCAGACATTATAGAGGTTTGGTATGTGCTCTGATGATTAGAACAACTAAAGACTAGGTATATCAAGGAACGTTTGATATGGAGCTTATACAGAGAGCAGATCATAGAAATGTCACTCAGAGCCATCAGCATGCTGCACAGCAAGAACCTGTTTCATTGCTTTTCTTGTATATACATAAATCTCACTTTGCACTGGGAAATACAGTCAATTATTCATATTTTCTTGGCGAAGAGAGTCAAAAAGATCTCAACCATATTTAAAAATAATATTCCTTAGGAAATGATACACAAACGCAGTTACCTCAGCAACCTTTCATTCAGCAAGCCTCCAACCACACAGCCAAAGATCAGGTGTTTTGGGGTAACTTTGGGCATTTGCCTCTTGCTGCCTAAAACCAAGTTTTTTTGGAATTGAATAGAGGGCCTGCGGTGCCAGTTGAAGAGTTTATTACCCGCTGTCAACATCACAGGAATCCCTCCAGGATATCAAAATTCTCTCAATGGCCAACATATATTTAAGTGTTTCCTCTTGCTAAATGCCAATGTTCCACCATTTAGTAAAATATATACAGATGTATAATAACTTGCTTTCAATTTCTGTAGGGATACATAAATATTAAACTTTCCCCAGTTATTCGACCACAGTATATTTTCACAGAATTGGTTTGCAGGTCCTTATTTATGTATTTGAGGAGTAACTAGGATGTTCCAGCCACCTTTCTCAGAAATGAAGGATTATGGTGGTATGAAAAGTGGCTTGATGGATCCACAAATGTTCTTCAGAATTCCCCCCTCACTCTTGGATGTCTTTTCTGTTCTCTCTCTCTCTTTCTGTTCTTGTTCCCTCTCTTTCTCTCTCTCTTTTTCTGTTCTCGTTCTCTCTCTCATTTTCTCTCTCTCTCTCTCAAACCTTTTTGTTGATGATGGACCAGAGTATGTCCCACATCCGATCGGATGGCAATTTCTTAATGTGAAATCCATTGGACACATCTGAAGGGTTTTCTTCACTCTGTGATAGGTTGAGGTGAACAGGCCTAATTGACTTCACTTGTGTATTTCTCCTTCATACATGTTGCCAAAGGATCAAGTGAAGAAGTAGCAAGGATATTTTTTAAAGCAGAGAGATGCTATGATCTGGAATACACCCCCCACAAGGTTACAGTAGATTCAGTAGGCCTTTCAAGGGAATGTATGATAGGATATCCAGAGAAACATTGTGGGCCAAATGGCTCCTTGCACTGTAGTACTCTATGATTCTGTAGAGCTGTGGTTACCCGGGAAGCTAAAGAAAAGTAACCAAGCCACTTGGTTTAAGAATATCCATTGACTGATACTCAGCCTATCTTGAATTAGCTTTGTATTTAAGTTGGGTTCAACTGCTGAGCATTCAACATCTTTGCACCAGGGAGGAGGGAAATAAAAGTCAGTCAGGATTTCCGCACCTGATGTCTAACCCAGTGAATGTGCGGGCTTGTGCAAGAGGTGGCATAGTGGCTCAGCGGTAGAGTTGCTGCCACAGGTGCTGTCTGTGTTCGTACGTTCTCTCCATCACCGCGTGGGTTTTCTCCGGGTGCTCCGGTTTCCTTCCACACTCCAAAGAAGTGCAGGTTTGTAGGTGGATGGGCTTCTGTAGATTGCCCCTAGTGTGCAGGATGGGTTAGCATAGCACTAGTGTATGGATGATCTACGGTCAGCTTGGACATGATGGGCTGAAGGACCAATTTCCACACTGTATCTCTAAACTAAACCAAGGTGAGTAGTGCGAGATGTTCTTTTGGATCGGAATACAATGAACATCTTGGAAAGAGAAAAACAACAGAAAATATGGTGAAAGGATAAAATAAACGGAACTTGGGAGCTAAATCTGTCATAGCTGTGACATGCTAACTCATAGTAATGCGAGACTCAATCCCTACATGGAATTTAGTACATGTACAATTAGGAGAAGTAACTATTAACCAGCCCCCCCCCCCTCCTTCCATACCTTGATAGATCAATTAACCAGGTGAGCTGCCTTGCGAATCTCAACTTTGATTACTGGTGTGTTAAACGTTGGTTCATTGGAATGGAGATAATTGCAGGAATGCAATGAGTTAGTTTGCCAAGGAGCCCTGCGTCGCTATTTATCCTACAACCAACAGCATTACAACAGTTTACTTGAGATCTGTGCTTGTGAGAGCTTGCTGAGCACAATGTGGTCGCCTTGAATTCTAACATTACAACAGTGACCACTTTTCAGAAAATACTTCATTGGCTGTCAAGTACATTGGAACATACCACAGGCACAAAGATCGTTCTAAAATTGAAAGCATTTTCATCATTGGTACCAAAAGAAGTTCATCCTCAGGATAACAGCATATTCAATGCTTTATTACCACTGAAAGAGGCCATTCAGCCAATCATCTTTGCTCTGGCCCTCTGTAAATTGGTCGATGCTTTCCACTTTGCTTTTAAAAGTTACTATTGAATTTGCTTTCACTGCCCTTTTGGATATATTCTATATCATAACAACTTGCGCAGAAGAATTCGCCTCATCTGCCCTCCTATCTTTTTTTCTCCCAATAACCTTAAAGTCACTTGATATAATTTCAAACAAATGCAGTTTATAACTATTCTCGATTTAATCAAATCATCTTTTCTAGGCATCAGTGTTGAGGAGCCATTGAGCTATTCATGACCTGTAGGGGCTTTATTTTTCTGGCCCATTTCTCTTGTGTTTACTGGGATAATTGCACACAGATGGAACAGTCTGATGTATTATGCACGAGGCTCACAAAGTGAAAACACAAGTCTTAGCCACAGGGAGACTCAGCAGGGTGGGATGGAAGCACTGGAATTTTGTTAGGAATCCAACCATCCTTCAAGGATGAACTATTCCTCTAATTAAAGAAATAGGACAAGGCAGCGTGTTTGATTCAATGGTGGAGACCTGAAATTGCAGTGAGCAGGCCGGGCTGGCCTTGAGGCTGTGCGGGGTGGGAACGCACAGGTTCAAGTGGGGAACCTTTTGTTCATCACAGAGGTTGCGCCCCCTTCAGGGACTGTCACCAATGACAACCACGATGATTCCCAAATAAATGATGATCTGCTTATCTCTCATCAACTTTACCAAAAATTAGATTTTACCTGTGTTTTTTTTAAAGACGCAAAATCATTAGTAATAACGACAAATTGGGACCCCTGCGAAAATGAAAAAAAAAGGTCAAAATGACATTTGAAGACACAAGAAGCAAGCACTGGAATGAGACCATAGACACGAAATGCTGGAGTAACTCAGCAGATCAGGTAACACCTCTGAAGGAAAGGAATAGGTGACATTTCAGGTCAAGACCTGCAGTATCTGAAGGTACATCATTCACTTAATATTCTACTTCTCCTGGCACTTGGTGTTTTGATATTCAGAAAGCAACAACACAAATTTTGGCTGCCATGGAGAAGATGGGAGGGGGGGGGGGGGGGAGGAGGGGGGTGCAGGGAAGCGGGAGACTTTCACATTTAATAAAAGGGACATGCAAGTCTCGGTCATTACGGAATGTGCTCAGAGAAATGTTTCATACACTGGATTTGGCAGAGTGGACCGCAGACATGCCAAGCTCGCCATGACTGCCGGCTACGATAATCTTCGCCATCTCCACGTGGCAGACCAAGAGAGATGCTATTTCCGCGGGAGATAAGTCACGGTAATCGGTACACCACTGTTGTCACATGGGTGTCCTTGGTCTTTCAGTGAGATGCTGCTCATCGAGAAATGCAGAACTGTTGTAGACAGCCATTTACGTAATTGGAGCAAGAATCTGTTCATTCATAATCATTAAAGCTGTAAAGCACGGCCTGGGGGATTCGGATGCGTCACATAGGCCCCTGCCTAATTATTGGTGGATTATGAAGCAGATAATGATTGAAGTGTAGAGAAGGTAGACAAAAATGCTGGATAAACTCAGTGGGTGAAGCAGCATCCGTGGAGCGAAGGAATTTCCCCAGCATTTTTGTCTACCGTCGATTTTTCCAGCATCTGCAGCTCTTTCTTAAACGGTGCAGAGAATATCAATTTTAGAATTAGAATTTTGGAATTAGAATGCTTTATTGTCATTGCATGTGTCACAATCAATGAGATTACTGTGTTGACCTGCATTGGGACTCTGATTTTAGTTTAGTTTATTTTAGTTTTGCAGGCTTCTTGGAAGTAACATCTTTGTAGATTCCTCTCTTTCTGATGAAATTCTGTGACAGTTCATACAACCAATGCTTTCTTCTTCTTCCACTCAGCTGTAAGATGTGGCTGTTATTGCTTTGCAATGACGTGGGCCTGGTAATCTTCTTCCTCCTCCTGCTCCACTTCTTCCCACTGTTACCACATGGACCCCACCACAATGCTCTGGATGTCTTTGTTGCTTGGTCTCAGACACCATCTATTGTCTGAAGACTCATAGGTTGTAGGGCATGCAGCGATAAGAAACAGTGCCTCCCCATCTGCATGGTTACGTTACAGCATTACGCCGCTTTCTCAGTTGAGTTTTTCTTGAGGAGACCATAATGTTTTCCACGACTTTGCCGGTACTTGTGTGTCCCTCGTGTTGTTTGTGGTCAGTTGTGTGAACTAGTGTGAGCAGCCAGAGAAATAGCAGTGACCCTGTGTCCCTGAGAGCAATGATAGGCAAAAATGCTGGAGTAATTCAGCGGGTCAGACAACATCTCTGGAGAAAAGGAATAGGTGATGTTTTGGGTCGAGAGCCTTCTTCAAGGTCAGTTTGTTGTCACATGTACCAATTAAGGCACAGTGAAATTCAGATTGCCATACAGTCATACCAATAAAGAGCAACAAGACACCCAAATGAATCTAGAACCGCAGTGGGGGAGCAGCGAGAGAGGATGCTGCAGAATTCTCATCGGAGAGAGGAAGTAGAACTTCTTCAAAGTAGGGATACCTTGAGGAGCAGGTAAAATGCGTAGGAAGGAAGTGCAGATGCTGGTTTAAACTGAAGATAGACACAAAAATGCTGGAGTAACTCAGCGGGTCAGCAGCAACACTGGAGAAAAGGAATAAGTGGCTGACCCCAAGAGCAATGCTGGCTGGTGAAAACATTCAATGCAGACCGTCCCAACATGAAAGAACCATGCTTTTGGAAACAAATCAGACATCTTTGGAAAAATCTTCTTGTGATCCAATACAATCTTCTCATTAAGGAAGTGATTTTTTTTATTGATGAAAAGATCTGGATACATGATGGAAGCCCCATTATTCCACGAGTGCATCAAATAGTTACCATCACTGGTGGGAAACAACTAATGCTGGCCCAGACTGATTTGTTCCTCACTAAAGTTAAATGAAATTACTTTTTGTGACATATAGTGTGTAGGTGATTGCTCTCGTGCAGCAGTGAACAAGACATGGCTGATTGCTGTTGTAGACATTTGGAAAGTTGCTGTGGAATGGAGGCTTTTTGATCTTCAATGTGATTTTAACCTCCATAGAGAGAACGGTACATGAATGTGAGAAAGGCCCAGAAAATGTCACATTTCTCAGTGATTAGAGTTTTGGAGAACCTGAGCATGCAAATGCACTGTTCGTCCAAGGTTTACGAATGATGTGGTGTCTCTGAAGACTCTTTAAGAGAAGAATCTTCACTAAATAGCATGTCGTTGCTTCCTTCCCCAGGTCCCTGACCCATTCCAACTGGACAGCTTTAGCCATAACAACCTCTCCAGTAATGGAGTGTTGGCAGTCATGTCACATGTGGAATGAGCGCTTCAGCTAATAAATGCTGGATAAAAAAAACTCCCTGTTATTTTAAGCACAGTCTGTGTATTTATGGAAGCACCTGAGCAGCCTGCAGTCACTTCTGAGTCTGCCCAGACAGGTTTAGTTATTAGTTCAGAGATACAGCGTGGAAACAGGCCCTTCAGCCTGCCAAGTCCATGCCAACCAGCGTTCACCCATACACCAGTTCTATCCTACACACTAGGGACAATTTACAGAACCCAATAACCTAATAACCTGCACATCATTGGGAGAAAATGGATCGTGTAGCTTCTATTTTTGTTTGGCACTGTGCAAAAGTTTGAGCGAATACCCGGAGAAAACCCACACGGTCACGGGGAGAACGTGCACACTCCATACAGAGAGCACCCGGGGTCAGGATTGAACCCGGGTCTCTGGCGCCGTGAGGCAGCAACTGTACCACTGCGCCGCCTCCTGTTGTTCAAAGAGTGTCCCTTTAAAAAGCAAAACGAATATAAAACTAGAGACACAACATCTAGAGTAACAAACAATCATCTGAAAGAACTCACGGTTCAAGCAGCATCTGTGGAGGGAAATGGACCTTTTGGGTCGGGGCCCTTCATCAGTCCAGCTGCTCGACTCGTGAGCTCCTCCACAGCAGATTGTTTGTTGCTTTGGAAGAAGAAACCACCCTGGTGCGCTTCTACTTCAGCTGAGTTCTCCATCAGGGTCAGAGCTTGTACCTTTGAGCTGCAGTTTACGTTGGTTTGGGTGGAAATGGGTGCTGTGTACACAATGACATTGTTAGGTGTGCATTTGATGCCAGGATAAGGTCCAGCATGCCAATGCGATGGCTCGCGGAAGAGCTTGATGCAATTTTGAGATTGGCATTATTTCACTTCAAAACAGACTGGGTGCAATCAGGTAAAATCAAATTTGCACACAATTAGTGCCTAAAAAATGGAAGCGACACAATCCATTTTTGAAGCTCCTGTTTTTATGCTGTGTCATTACCTCAGCATAACAACCTAAGGCACTTCACAGGAGTCATGCAAAAACACATCGCACAGCCATGTCAGATGCGTTTAACATTGCGAGTGCTTTTTACAGAGTGAAGAATTCTTTCCTCCAAAGGGTTCAAAGAGTGATTCCGTTTTGCCACACATCGCCTGAGCGAATGGTCTAATCTAATATATCGATCAGTTTCCATTGGAAATACATTTGAAAATAAATAATCTTAAGAGTTATGGGACATTGCAAAGCTTTTCCAAAATACTGTCACAGTCACAATGCCTGCCAACCTCATCTTCGTGAAACATCCTTTGATTTTCCGTGGTACTACAACAGGGCTTGGTCAAGGAGGGGGACTCCAGGAGCTTCTCCAAGAATCAAGGGAGATGGAAAGATGAGAAGATTCAGAATTTGGTACTTAGGCAGTTGGAGTCGCAAATGAAAATAAAATAAAGCGTGCATTGGAGAGTAAAGTGAATATGAGAGGAGTTGAATAAATATTATAGTGGCAACCAGGAATATTTATATTGTGGCTGTACTGCACACAGGAGGTGTCTTATTAAAGATAAGACCAAAAATGCTGGAGTGGCTCAATGGGACAGGCAGCATCTTTGGAGAGAAGGAATGGGTGATGTTTCGGGTCGAGACCCTTCTTCTGATGCTCCAGGGATGCTGCCTGTCCCGCTGAGTTACTCCAGTGTTTTGTGTCTATCTTCGGTTTAAACCAGCATCTGCAGTTCCTTCCTACACATGTGTCTTATTAAGTTGCATTAGAGAACCACGGGGCCTGACAAATAAAACGAGGCAAGAGCAACTTGCCGTAAAAATTAATCTAATCTAGAAACTTTTCTCTCAGCAAAAACACGCTCCCCTTTAAATTATTAAACCGACCTTTTGTTTTTGACAAGGATCAAATTTTCAGCATTGTCTTAAAGTCTCCAAGAATCCAAGTTTGTCTCTGGAACTCTACTGCCAGGGCAAGTTTTACAAAAGCATTTGAAACAAAAAGATATATCTTTCTCATATAAATGAAGCCTGTGATTAGGAATTCATGCAACCAGAGTTGGCAACTCTGGTTAGGGAGTGAATGAGTTCAAATCCTGGCCCTGTTGTCCTTTTGAACCCAATAGCCCAGGGGCTGAGCAGCAGTCAGCATGATTACTGAGAGCACGCCTTTGTTGCACAACACAAAGCTGAAAGGAGATAGCAGAAGAGGTGGGAGGCAGCAGGAGGTTGAGAAGGTGGCGAGACTGTGCACAAAAAATAACATGAGAAAAGTTTCAGAGCTTCCATCTGACTCAAGATTAATTGCCATGAGGTCAAGTTGCCAACGTTGGCTGGAAACGTTTCCACGGGTTTCCTGCCATGACTTCATGTCTCCTGGCTGGCCTGTCCTGCTTTGACTGTAAGGTGCTTTGGAAGTTCCTGAGTTTGTCAAAGGTGCTTTATAATTGCATGTCATCTTAAGCTTGCCATTTACTGTCGCTCCTTGCGCTGATCTTAACACCTCTGCATCCACAGATAGGATATATTCAACATAATGGAAATATTGAATTAAATTTCAGACATGATTCCAAGGTTCACAACAGTCCAACAACCAAGAGCAAAATAAAGAATATAATGATAAATATGATATATAATTATTAATAAAGAGCAGGAGATATGGTGCCTTCACAAAACCATCATGATTCCCTCTGAGTCACACACCAACCAGACTTGAACAAACATTGTTCCCAGGCCAGAATCTTAGTTCCTCCCTATCAATAGCGGAGGAGTCTCTTCATCATGTTTAAGGAGGGGCCTTACCACCACAGGGTGAACGATTTTTGTCAGCACTGCCAACAACCAGGGAATGACTTTTCTAAAATGGTAGTCAGAATGCAAGTCACACTGCTTTACAGATACACTGTGACTGAAGACCTCAACCCAATAATTAATGTCCATGGCCTTCACTGAAGGATATCAGGCTCTTGTTCCTGCAAATTCATGTTGAGCAGAAGATTTAAAAGTAAGTTCATCATTAGTTTTATAAAACAATTAAATATACTCATTCTGACACACTTTCTAATTGGACAGTTTAGCGAGGACCATGGGTTCTCAAACTCAAGCAATGTGTAGCATGACGTTGCTTAGCTGTTGGAGAGTCTGGTTCTGCAAAGGATTGATGGATGCCTGACATTCTTTGCCATCTAATATGGTGAATTTCTTCCTGCAGGAATCTGACCTGCTTCTGGCTAGAAAGGAGGTCTCCTGAAACCAGAAGGAAGAGCTTGATAGCCAAGCTCAAAACGAACTTGAAGGATTAATTCGAAGATAAGACAGAAATTGCTGGAGTAACTCAGTGGGTCAGACAGCATCTCTGGAGAAAAGGATTAGTTGACGTTTCGGGTCAAGACCCTTCATCAGATCTTGGGTTGATTCCATTGTTTTAGGGTAACCAAAAAAAGTATTACTAATTTTCCCTTCATTATGATTTATTTTTAAACTTTGCCAGGCAATTATGTGGCTAGAATGCAAGAGGATATCATGATGTACAAGACTCACTCAGCTTGGTAGGAACAAAGAGATTTTTCCTATATTGTTCATAAGTTTGCATATGGTTGATGCATTCTTCATCTCTAGAAAACCAGTATTAAATATATATAAACCACTCTTAACCACTACATAAAAAACTCCCTCTCAAGTACCTACCATTCAATTACTTCAATGTTATAAGCTTTCGCTAGCTCGGACATCTGTTAGAGGTATAATGTATAGGAAAGAACTGAAGATGCTGGTTTAAACCAAAGATAGACACAAAATGCTGGAGTAACTCAGCGGGACATGCAGCATTTCCAGAGATATTGCCCGGCCCGCTGAGATACACCAGCATTTTGTGTCTAAAGCAGATTGGAACCTGTAACTCACTGGCAGACTTTAGTTATTCTAGATTTAAACTGCCCTTATCTCCTCATTGAATAAAACCGTAGGGATGTGTGGAAGCAGATGAGGGATGTGAATGAGGAGAGGCACAATGCTTATGGAATCATTACATTAAAGGCATATGTGTGACCTCGTCTAAAATTGGCCAATTTCAATACCTATGCATGCCCCCGCCCCCTATTTTTTAGTCATTCATTCCCTAACAAAGTTGTTATGCAATGTTTACACGGTTCTAATAAGCAGCAAACACTGCAGTAACGTGAAATGGCAGATGTGACCTTTATATTTGTGGACCTTTAAATAGCATTTACATTGAATGGACTGATAGTTATCATTAAGAACACATTGAAAGCCAGATGTCTGCTCAATTGCAGCTATTATATTATTGAGTGCCCTAACTATTTACCTTTCTGTAACACGACATCTTCTCCTCTGACTCATGTTCAAATGATCTCAAAACTGGAACTACTTACAGGTTCCCACAGCTCCTATGTTTAATACTCAGACTTGATGCCCCTAATTATTCATTTTAATTTGCCTTGTGTCCTTTCCAGCACTTTTCACCCTTGTTGCTGATTTCCACAAGGAATTTTACATTTCATTCTTAAGCAGGAAAGCAGATGTGCACACTGGCATACATATATCATAGAAGTACATCATCAATCCACATGCAAACACATTCAGGCGTTTATAGCACACGGCCATGGCACTCTACAGGCATGCACACAACCAACGCACACCATGGACTTCTGCAGGTAATGTGAATACATTCACAGACACACCAAAAGCAGCACGCTTTACATGCATGCACATGCAAGCTAGCATACATAAGAACAAGCACATGCTTGTTACAGATGTAGATGCACTAGCAAAGGCCCAACCCCAACAAAACGTACAAAGATACAATGTGCTGGTGTAACTCAGTGGATCTCACTAACCTACTGAGTTACTCCAGCACTTTGGCTCTTTCTTTGCAAACCAGCACCTGCAGTTCCTTGTTTCTAAAAAAAACAGGTGTACTGTACAGTTTTCCCAAGCAGTTTCTCTTTGTTTTACATAAATCTATGCTCATCATAACACAATCTGAATTAATATTCCCTGGGATTTTTTTAATCTCTCTTTCAGCTTGACCTTGTACTCGTCTAATTCATACTTTGTCAGAGAAATACCTTCCATCCCACTCTCGAAGCAGGTTTATTCGGTTTTAGAAACTTAATGTCTTACTTTCCTTATATCTGTAAAATGTGGTTGGCTATGATCTCTTTTCAGTAGCAAATGGCATTTACATAGCATCCTCAAGGTAGCGACAATATCTTAAGGCAGTTATGGAGTAGTGTCGGACAACAAATTGATGCCAAGCTGCATAAGGAGATATTTGTTCAGGTGCATAAGATTGATCAAAGTGGTATGTTTTCAGAAGTCATGTTCTGGAGGTGGATGCAGTTTGTGGAAGGGATCCAGGAATGAGCATTTGGGTAGCAGAATGCTTCACTGTCTGTGCTGGATGTAAGAACATTGAGAATGTGTACGAGGCTAGAATTGCATGGAGATCTTGGCAACCACAGAATTTAGAAGTTTGAGGGGGGATCTTATAGAAACGTACAAAATTCTTAAGGTGTTGGACAGGCTAGATGCAGGAAGATTGTTCCCGATATTGGGGAAGTCCAGAACAAGGGTCACAGTTTAAGGATAAGGGGGAAGTCTTTTAGGACCGAGATGAGAAAAACATTTTTCACACAGAGAGTGGTGAATCTGTGGAACTCTCTGCCACAGAAGGTAGTTGAGGCCAGTTCATTGGCTATATTTAAGAGGGAGTTAGATGTGGCCCTTGTGGCTAAGTGGATCAGGGGGAATGGAGAGAAGGCAGGTACGGGATACTGAGTTGGATGATCAGCCATGATCATATTGAATGGCGGTGCAGGCTCGAAGGGCCGAATGGCCTACTCCTGCACCTAATTTCTATGTTTCTATGCAGGAGTGCTGGAGGAAGTATCAGAAACAGGAAGGAAGAAAATAAGGGAAGAATTTAACATTGATACATCAACCGCCACATGATTAAGTATTGTCTCCTACATCACAGAGAGCAACAGTTGATAATGATATTGTACAGGAGGACCATGAAAGCCAGTTAAGATGGTTCATTCAGCAGTCCTTATCTTCTCTTTTTACACATTCCTTGTCCCTACATGCAGTAACCATATTGTGTAGTGCCCGTCTTGTTCTGAGCATGCCTTTCTCTCCCAATTGAAGGTTTCTTCAACCACATCCCTTAGAGTTCAGTGATAACTCTCTTTGTCCTATTTTAAGGGTGGCAATGCTGGTTGGATATAATCTTGTAGGTTTTATCGTAAGACCTCTTACAGTGCCCTCCGTAATGTTTGGGACAAAGACCCATCATTTATTTATTTGCCTCTGTACTCCACAATTTGAGATTTGTAATAGAAAAAAATCACATGTGGTTAACGTGCACATTGTCAGATTTTATTAAAGGCCGATTTTGTACATTTTGGTTTCAATATGTAGAAATTACAGCAGTGTTTATACGCAGTCCCCCCCATTTCAGGGAACCATAATGTTTGGGACACATGGCGTCACAGGTGTTTGTAATTGCTCAGGTGTGTTTAATTCCCTCCTTAATGCAGGTATAAGAGACCTCTCAGCACCTAGTCTTTCCTCGTCTTTCCATCACCTTTGGAAACTTTTATTGTTGTTATATCAACATGAGGACCAAAGTTGTGCCAATGAAAGCACTGGTGAGCTTACTCATCACAAAAGGGACTGGCAGGCCAAGGAAGACCTCCGCAGCTGATGACAGAAGAATTCTCTCTATAATAAAGAAAAATCCCCAAACACCTGTCCGACAGATCAGAAACACTCTTCAGGAGTGGATTTGTCAATGACCACTGTCCCACAGAAGATGTCATGAACAGAAATAGAAGATACACTGCAAGATGCAAACCACTGGTTAGCTGCAAAAATAGGATGCCCAGGTTACAGATTGCCAAGAAGTACTTAAAAGAGCAACCACAGTTCTGGAAAAAGGTCTTGTGGACAGATGACACGAAGATTAACTTATATCAGAGTGATGGCAAGAGCAAAGTATGGAGAGGAGACGGAACTTCCCAAGATTAAAAACATACCACCTCATCTGTGAAACACGGTGGTGGGGGTGTTATGGCCTGGGCATGTATGGCTGCTGAAGGTACTGGCTCACTTATCTTCATTGATGATACAACTGCTGATGATAGTGGCATAATGAATTCTGAAGCGTATAGACACATCCTATTTGCTCAAGTTCAAACAAATGCCTCAAAACTCATTGGCCGGCGGTTCATTCTACAGTAAGACAATGATTCCAAACATACTGCTAAAGCACAAAGGAGTTTTTCAAAGCTACAAAATGGTCAATTCTTGAGTGGCTAAGTCAGTCACCCGATCTGAACCCTATTGAGCATGCCTTTTATATGGCTGAAGAGAAAACTGAAGGGGACTAGCCCCCAAAGCTAAAGATGGCTGCAATTCAGGCCTGGCAGAGCATCACCAGAGAAGACACCCAGCAACTGGTGATGTCCATGAATCGCAGACTTCAAGCAGTCATTGCATACAAAGGATATGCAACAAAATACTAAACATGACTACTTTCATTTACATGACATTGCTGTGTCCCAAACATTATGGTGCCGTGAAATGGGGGAACTATGTATAAACACCCACTGTAATTTCTGCATGGTGAAACCAAAATGTATAAAAATGGCCTTTATTAAAATCTGTCAATGTGCACTTTAACCACATGTGATTTTTTTTCTATTACAAATCTCAAATTGTGGAGTACAGAGGCAAATAAATAAATGATGGGTCTTTGGCCCCAACATTATGGGGGGGCACCAGCAAATCACCCACTCAAAATGTCCTCAGCCAACACTGGCAAATCTAATTGTCAATTGCCAATGAATGCTGCCAAAATGTTCTGAATGCCCAACAGGTTGATATATGTCTTTCAAAATGATTGATACACAACAGTCCTAAAGAGCTTTGTTGATTCTTAAGTCTGTAATGGTCCATTAAGATGGCACATCAATAGTCACATTAAAAATGTTCACCAGAGGTGTCCACCCAGGATTGGCTACTCCTGAGAAAACATACAATATTAGATAAAACCACTATTAGAATATGGACCACTCAGTTATGGATACCGGTCAATGTGGGCAAGGTCGTGTTACACTGATCCCATTATCTTACCTGAAGAAGGTAAAATGGCACCTACACCTGGTGGTAGTCAAGCAACATTTCCATAATGGGAAGCACTGCGCTGCAGACCACAATGGGATAAGATTTCAGTTGACTTAGTCTGAGCTACAGGGAGAGGTTGAACAGGCTGGAGACTCTATTCCTTGGAGTGCAGGATGAGGGGTGATCATAGAGAGGTGTATAATATCATGAATGGAGTAGATCGGGTAGATGCTCAGAGTAGGGGAAATCGAGGGCATAGACTTACGGTGAATGGACAATGGTGGAGCAATAGGCCATTCGGCCCTACGAGCCAGCACCACCATACAGTTATCAAGGCTGATCATCCACTTTCTGTACCCCATTCCTGCCTTCTCACCATATCCCTTGACTCCGCTATCTTTCGAAAGAGCTCTATCTAACTCTCTCTTGAAAGCATCCACAGAATTGGCCTCCACTGCCTTCTGAGGCAGAGAATTTCGCAGATTCACAACTCTCTGGGTGAAAAAGTTTTTCCTCATCTACATTCTAAATGGCCTACCCCTTATTCTTCAACTGTGGCCCCTGGTTCTGGACTCCCCCAAAATCATGAACATGTTTCCTGCCTCTAACGGGTCCAATCCTTTAATAATCTTATATGTTTCAATAAGATTCTCTCTCGTCCTTCTAAACTCCAGAGTGTACAAGTCCATTCTATCAACATATGACTGATTAGGAATCTGAGGTGTAACATTTTCACACAAAGGTTGATGGGTGCATGGAATGAGTTGCCAAAGGAGGTAGTTGAGGCAGGGACTATCCCAACGTTTAAGAAACAGTTAGAAACATTTAAAAAAATGTGCAGGAGTAGGCCATTCGGCCCTTCGAGCCAGCACCGCCATTCAACATGATCATGGCTGAGCATCTAAAATCAGTACGCCGCTCCTGCTTGTTCCCCATATCCCCTTGATAGTTAGGCACCTTGGTAGGGCTGGTTTGGAAGGATGTGCTCCAAACATAGGCAGGTGGGACTAGTGTAGCTGGGGGATGTTGGCTGCTGTGGGCAAGTTGGGCCGAAGGGCATGTTTCCATGCTGTACGACACTATGACTGATGCCTTGCCCCCTCACTAAAACCCAAAAAGGTTCCTGCTAAGCCGCTTGTAGCAAAGTCCTGTGGTGATATTTCATAGTCTTGGATGGCTCTCTGAGAATGTGCAACATTTATAAAAGATTTGTAGAAACTCCTTGCAAAGGGAGCTGAGGTAAACTTCACAGGAACCACAAATTGAAGGTTAACTTTTCAACAATCTGTCAGAATGGTTCAGTTACAGGTTAAATGATGGCGAGGGTTTGTACATGTTGCCTTTCCAAGCATAGAAGTGGGCACGTTCCCACACTGCAGGACATGTATTTTATAGATGAAACTAGTTAGTTCTTATCCCAAACAAGCATAAAGTGGCCTAGGTTCTTCAGTGAAAAATATATATTTTTGTGAATTCAACCATTCTTCATTAGAAAGAAAAAAGAAAATACTTACATTTGTTCGGGCCTTTCGTAGCCTCAGAACGTTGCAAATCACCTGACAGCCAATGAACTAATTTTCTCAGGAACAACCTCATAGCTAAACTGCACACACCAAGCACTGTGATGGCACCAGTCAGTATGTTTTAGGGATATATTTGATCAGGATGCCAGGGAAAACATGGCAGCTCCACTTCAAAATGGTGCCATGGGATCTTCAGCCATGTAGCAGCAAGTTGCCCCATGGTTTCATCTCTCATCCTAAGGCTGCACCTCCAACTGTTGAGCACCTGAGTAGTACTGCATGTCTCAGGAGAATCGGCGTCTCAATTGCCAAGAGTGTGACTTGAGCTAATAACAAAGATGAACAGGCTATCAACTGAGCTGCCGCCAACAATGGCTTGTTGCACTTGTATTCATTTCACCCAGAAAGGGACCTTCGTTTTCTATCGTGCTGTTAAAAACATCAGGTCATCCTGAAGCCTTGCAGCCAATAAAGTACATTCTGGAAGTGCTTTGAGAAGAAGTGGCCATCTGTACTTGCATTTAGCCGGCGTGGCAGCTAATATGTACACAACAAAGGCAGATGAGGCCAATTGAGAGATGAGAGTTAGCCAGAACTCTTCCCAATTTAGCTTCAAACAGTGGTGGAGGATCGACTGACCTTCCACTCTTGAAGTGAAGAATGGGCCTTCATACTCATCCTAAATTGCCATCGATGACCAAGCATCTGATACCTGACACAGGTGAGCTACGAACAACAAGAGAACGTCCCTGTGGTTTCTTAAAACAAGTGAATGGGAGAGAGAGGAGACAGTGACCACAGTTTTATCCCCAGCTGTAAAACATATTGTCCCTTCTTGAGAACAAAACAGGGGTTTATCATCTATTACTTAAAATCTTCTCACTGATTTAAGTTATCCCTGATACTTTTGATTATTGCTATGCTTTTTTTCATGTGTACTGTTCCTAAGCTCTTACACAATTCAGCCACGCACACTCACAAACCCAAGGGGATCATTTCTACTTTGGACGATGGTGTAAAACAAGTCAATGGAAATAAAAACTGATGGGCAAGCAACAATATCAACCAGTTAGCACTGTCACCCTGAGTTACAATTATCCTTTTAACTACACACACACAAAAAACAAAATGTCAATCTCTGCATGCGTACATACACACATACATTATTGCCCTTTGGATACTCAAACTATTCCTACATATACACACATTCATCATTTTCATGTAAACACCTTACTGCCCTCTATTCCCTGAGTACGCACCCAAAACCAGATCTTAGTTCAAGCATAATTTTGGCTTGTTGCGGAGTGTACAAGTCGTTTTCTGCTACGTTCCCTCACAAAGACAAATTTCCGTTGTGCATGTTAGCACCCATGGGCACACGCGCGCGCACACACCTCTCCTCAAATGCACCCGACAGTTTTCTCTGCACCTGTCAGGTGTGGACAATATTCTTGGATTATGTCGACATGCATGGAAAGAAGATTGCAGCGGCATGAACAATGTTGTAACTCAGGTAATGTTTTAAAACCCGGTTGATTAATTATTCCAGTAATAGGCCCAACAGCTGACCTTTCTTACCAGCTCGACTCGGCCAGTACATTTCAGAACCAGCACCAGCCCACTGGGCCAACAGGATCAGTTTCACCACATTTAGTCAACATTTCCCCACTTAACCCCCAGACTGCACTAAAGGTTGAAGCAATAGTCACTCCTCGCTATGGACAAATCATCACAAACACTTTAATACATTTTTATCTCATCCATATATACACTGCCACAAAAGAGCAGCAATCTGTGAAGCTGAATTTAATTAACATCACTGACATTTTCATGGATTAATTATGATTTTACCAGCAAATTATTTTGATGTAGCACCCTTAACGCTACAAAATCCACCAAGCCACACCACAGAAGCGATATGAAACAACTACACAATAGAAGGTAATTTTAGGATTAAGGAACAAACCTGGAATAAAGAGTGAACTTTTAAGGAGGAGGGATGAAAGTCTGAGAGATGGAAAGGCTTGGGAAGAGGATTCCAGAGTGTCGGGCCTACATAGCCTAGGTTGCGGCAATCACAATCAAGAGGCCAGAACTGGAGAACTATAGAAATCTGGAGGTTGCTGAGATGGGGAAGGAGAGACTGTGGAGGGATTCAACAAAGAGGGTGAGAATTCTAAAACGGAGACTTAACTGGACATGGAGCTAGTGTGCCAAAAGGCAGCAGGATGATGGTGCAAATTAAGAGATGTCAACAGACTGTTAAATGAGTTGAGGTTTACACAGCATTGATGAAAGATCGATAGCTTGCCCGGAGAATATTGAAATGGTCAAGTAACAAAAGCAGAGATGAAGGAGCCAGGGTGGAGGGAGTCAGTGTTATAAATATGGAAGTGGGCAGACATGGTGATGGAGCAGGCACATGACTGAAAATTCATCTTGACAAGTACATTTAAAATCATCTCAGAACTAATTGTTTTAATTGCATACCAATTTAAAGAAACACAATGAATGGAGAAAGCGTTCATTCCCTCAAATGTGCGCTTCAATTAGGTCTTGGATAGCTATCTCAATCCCATTCACCCACCTTATATGCGTAACCCTTTAATATCCCGACCAAATAAACAGGCATCAACTGACTTCCAGATTCAACATCCTTTTCGGGGAAGAGTTGCATTTTTCTACAACGCTTCAATTTCAAAATGCGCAAGATTCTCAGGTACCCATCCCAGTTCCCCTACTTCCTCGTGCGTGCCGGCACGCTGACCCACACACGTACAGGCAAATTAGTAGGATTAGTTGTGAACAATAAAAACATTTTATCAAACTTTATTTCGCCTTATTCACGGCAGAACTGAAATTGCAGCTCCTCGAGATGTGCACACCTTTCCTTCTTTCTCTCTCTCTCTCCCTCTCCTTCACTCTTTCTCTCCTTCTCTCTCACTCTCACTCTCTTTCTCTCCACACACCCAGTCGCCCGCAGAGGCAAACTCGCGTCAAACAACAAATATCTTTGCAGCTGTTTCCGCACAGTTTCCGCCCAGACAGCCACGGAATCTGGGCAGAATTAAATGATCTGGTGCAAAAACGGCGTGAAATTTTCAGCTTGCGATGCACCCACAAACACTTTCAGAGTACCTGCGATCTCTCACGCCCGCTTCAAAAGTATTTTTTGCTACTGCAATTATTCCCGCCCTCCTCCAGAGCCCCCGACCCATGTACTTAAGACCGTTTCTCTGAAGAGCTCGTTGCCGCTGACAAATAGATGCAAGGACCTTCTACCGTACAGATCACATTTTAATGCAGCAAAGCAGCAAGACCTTCAGACAAGACACAAACTAAGCTCTCATTTTCTTTCCTAAATTTAAGAATGCATCAGCCGTCTATTTATTATAACAGTGTGGGGTGATTGCACTGCAGACCCCTATGTCTTTTCTTTCTATAACGTACAGGCAGACCCACATATACCCTCACACTTGAACGTATGCAGCGCGCAAGCACACACATTCACACGCGCACATACACACATTCTCAAATATATACACACGCACACACACACACACACACACACACACACACACACACGCAGACAGACACTCACATATAGACACTCTCTCAGCACCCCCTCCAACCTCTCTCTTCGGACCACTGACAAGGATGGCACTTGAGAGTCGCAAGGGAGAAACTAAAAGGATATGAAACAAAAGGGCCGACAGGGGCTTTGACTATGCAGCAGCTCAACGCTGAGCCTCCCCTCCCACTGTGACACTTGCATTCCAGAGTGAGACTGCCCTCACAAGGCTGGACAAAGGCATTTATTACACAGATGAATTTGTTCTAAGATTGCAATGGCTCTCACCTTTGGCAGAGTTGTTTTTTTTTGCCGTATTAATTGTAGAATCCTGACGAGCAGCCTCCCTACTCCTCTCTCAAAAATATAAACAAAAGAAAAATTCAAATCGCCGGTCGCTTGCGACAGCTTCGAGCCTGGACAAACGCATACTAACTTTACATGCACTCTCTTTCTGCCCCTCTCTCTCTCTCTCTCTCTCTCTCTCTCACTCTCACTCTCTCTGCCGTTCCTTCGAATGCTGTCTTGAAATGCTCATCACATCTGTGTTCGTTGGAAGACTTTCAGCATCAAGTTCAGTGTGCTCAAATATCTGAAGCCAAGCATACACCTGCACACATCTGGGATCCAGGCGCTCACACCCGTTATATCACAGCCAACAATTAGTCAGCAAAAGCACAACACCCCCCTTCGCACGAGGAAAGAGGTGAAAATAATGAAGCATCTGAGTTACGTACAGACCATCAGCGGACTTTCAGTGACTCAGACCTTTCTTGAGATTAATTATGAGATGTCAATGTACAAGGCAGGAGAAGAGATGGAATGGGGATGAGGAACGGAGGTGACGATAGGGAGAGAAAATGTGGGTGGGGAGATGAAGTGGGATAGGAGTGAGATAATGAGGGAGACAAATGTGATGGGGACACGGAATGCGTAAGGAAGGCACTTGGACGGGGCGAGGTGATGGGGTTAATGTGAGGTGATATAGTGGGGATTTGAGATCAGGAGGGGGGGAGAAACGGGGAAGGGGTGGGAGAACATGGTGGGAAGTGGAAGTATGGAGGGGAAGAGACAATCCTGGAGGAGATCGCAGATGAGGCGAAGGAGGGAAAAGTAGGGGAGTAGGGGAGAATGAAAGGGATTAGAGGAATGAGGGAAATATAGAAAGCGCATGAGTTAGGCAGATTGAATCAGTGATGCCTGCAAGCTCCCCTGTCCAATAGAGCAAGGATAATCACAGGGTTACACCCGGAATCTTTTTGATATGACTGAGACCAATTTTAATTGAACAGCTGGCTGGTGGTCAAGTTCTAAGTGCTGCTCAAGATGCAGCCCAAGCTGAAGTAGTTTATAATTTACATGCATATAAAATACTCAATGCAGTCCTTGTGTGGTCAGGGCTGAAGAGCTCGCCCAAAATCTTTCATCCCTTGGCTTCATTTACGAACAAGGTTTGAAATTACAAATATCACTCATCACCAAAACTTGTAGGCAGTAACAAACTGTTTTCAACTAAAGCAAGTCCCAAGTGTGGCATTTTTTCACATCAAGGAGTTTCTCTTAGTATTTATGTCAACTGGTGATTACCTGCAACCGGGCGCGATGCTGCTGAATATTATTTAATGCAAAAACGAACAAAGGTTCCCCCCCCCCCCCCCCCCCCCCAAGAGTTGCTCCCTACATTGTAGAGACATTTTATCTATTCACAGTGCAGAAATCCGCTGCTGCAAATGCTTAGAGTCCACACACACACACAGAAACATACGCACAAGTACAAAGGCTCATTTCCACACATACAGAAATACAACAGTGAGACACAGACACACGGAACATAGCAATGTGCACACACAAAAACATGCATCTTGATTTTAAATTTTCCATGTTTATGTGCAGTAAACCTCTGCAAAGCAACTATAAGCAGACAATAACATTAAAATTCATGCCACACAAAGCCTTCATTAGCTTCAAGGATTTTATCCCTCTCTCCTTCCTCATCCATTCTTTTATCCTTTCTTTCTGCCTTCCTCTTCCCTTTATCCCTCTGCTCTGCTCCTTGAATCATTCTTGTTCTCCCAGTCCCTTTGGCCACGCAACTCCCCAGCGCTGAGCGAACTCATCCATCAAGGCCCTGCCTTCAATTAAACGCACCGCAATGAGATCGATGAAATGCAATAAGAAAAAGCTTTGCATTTCTGTACTTTATTAATTCGCTGACTAGCTCCGGCCATGAACGTGACACCTGAGATTAACATTCAGGCAAAAGAGAGAGAGAGAGAGAGAGAGAGAGAGAGAGAGAGAAAAAAGAGAACCGGGGTGGGGGGGGAGGAGGGAGGGAGGGAGGGAGGGCGGTGCTGGAGGTTAAACAAAGAGACGTACTTGAAAGAAAACAAGAACTCTGCAATGTTGGAGGAGAGGCAGAGAGAGAGAGAGAGCCCACGTCTCAGTCTGAGCTCCATGGATCGCAGCACTGGGTGCGAGCAAGTTAAACCAGCCCTCCCCTCCCCTAGTGCTGATTTATTTAATGTGAAGCTCCACCTCACCCCCCCACCACTGCCCAAACACCCCTGGGGTTGTCTGACAGTCGCGAAAATGAAACTTGCAGGCAACGCAAACCCAAAAAAAAAAAAAAAAATCCATCTGGGTGTAATTTATTTTTATCCCTCTCAACATCAATGTCAAGTTCCTTGATAACACGATCAATAACCTCTCCTCAGAAACGTTCCCGCAGACACCCCACCCCCTCCCCCCTGCGCAACACACACTTCCTCACCCCCGCGGGGAGGTCAGCGTTCAGATGACCAATGTGCTAGATCAGAGTTTTTTTTTTAATGTGTCTGGAGAACCAAACTAAATATATATTATATATATATATATATATATATATATCTAAGCAGAATGCCTGTCGCCAACTCTCCAGTCTGTATTTACATTTAGCAGCAGAGTTCAAATTTCATTCTCAGTATTTTCGGTGCCGGACTGTTCATAGCAGGGATGTGGCAGAGACACAGACTGGGCGACAATCCCGGGGCGATCTACACCTTCCTTCCAAACACATCCCGAACCCTGCCTTTGTCCCCACTGCATGGGAATAGGAATGAATTATTGCCAATGAGAATGCACACTGCTTGATATTATCCCGTGTTAGGAAGGAACGGCAGATGCTGGTTTACACCGAAAGTAGACAGACACAACATGCTGGGGTGACCCAGCGGGACGGGCAGCATCTCTGGAGAGAAGGAAATGGGTGACGTTTTGCGTGGAGATCCTTCTTCACCCATTCCTTCTCTCCAGAGATGCTGCCCGTCCCGCTGAGTTACCCCTGCATGTTGTGTCTGTCTTATCCCCTTCTCTTTATTTATCCGCCCTCTCTCTCCATCACCTTCCACCCCATCGTCTACCTCTCTCCATCGCCCCCCACCCTCCCCTGTCCCTTCAGTCTGCACCCACGAAGCTAAAGGTATTTGCCTCCTCTGTTCCTCCCTCATTATCTCACTCCCTTCCTCTCTCCTGCTCTATTCTAACCATGTCTATTCTTTATCGCCTTCCAAGCCTGATATGTCTCTCTGCTGTCCCTCACTGCTCTGTCCCACTTGATCTTATTCTTGGTTCTCCCAAAGGCGGGTCAAGGATTGGCCTTCTCTCCCCGTCTCCTTCCAAGCCATTTCCCTGCTTCTCTCCCCTCCCCTCATTTTGTTTTTCTCCCTCCACCCCCCCCCCCAACATTCTGCCTTTGTCTCTCGCTCTCTTTCTGCGCCCCCTTCCTCCCCAAATCACTGCCACAATTTCCAAGCAATGCACTGCCTTCCGTTTGAACGGCTGTGACTCTGTCTCACGAGTGTCTCGTTGTCATGTGTCCCAGACAGAACAATGAAAGTCTCACTTGCAATCCAACCAATGCATTTTTTTTACAAATGTGTTGTATGATGGAAAATCCCACGTTTATATATATTTTTTTAAACGGTGTGATAATTATGTCTTTGGCGAAAGATAAAGCTTGGGGTCTGAGCTCACGCACGCTGGCTGCATCCTCGGTGACCTGCAATGATTCCGCCTTCAGGAGGATGGAGCTGCAGCAGCTCACACCGCATCGCTGCGGAACACCGAGGGTCAAGCGTGCAAGAGAGGAATAAAGGTCGTTGTCCCGACAGGAATGCGCTCCAGGCGGCAGATTTATCATCCCTGCCGTTCCTGTGAGATTGGAGGTAGGTCGGGAGGGGGGGAGGGGGGGGGGGGGTGACACGCCACTCCTGCTAACAGCACGGAAAGAATTCCAATCTTTAAATCTGGTTCAACCCGTCTCTTTTCCTCAAATATTTTGACAAATGCGTGGAAAATAAAATTAAAAAAAAGACTTTAGTCTTCAACTGCCGAAGGGGAAACGGTTCTGACCAGACCATCTGGTCCAGCTCCTCGCTGCACTCTAGCCTCAGAAGCCTCTCGTAATTTTCTTGCTGGGCGAGTCTCTCGGCTTCTGCCCCTCTCCCTCTCTCCAGTGGACAAAGGCTAACAGGCGCTGCATTCATCCAGAGAATCAAGTTTATGTGAGAACCGTCTCATCTCCTGACCCCGTATTTGCATTTGAATCGCTGCTAAAATGCGAAAGTGAAAAGCTGTTCTCACTGGGAGAGGGACAACATCAAGAACAGCCTCAGACAAGGATCTCAACGCTCTGGGACCCTAACTGTCTGCCTCTGGTATTTAGCAGGTCTAATCCTTTAGCCGTAAGCAAACACTTATAGGCTCTCCAACTTTGCGTCTGTGGCTCCCAGCCCTTCCCCCACCCCCACTTGTCAACCAGCCAATATCATGCCTCTAATTTTCTGCGCTGTAACATTAACACAAAAGAGTGGGAAGCCTCCAGGGGCCATATCATTCACATCCTGCTCCTGATGGCAATCCCACGCACAACTAACCATGGACCAAGTGGTCTGGCAGCCACCTAGTTCATCACAGGTGCACCCTGAACCCCCCACTGTGTGGACAAACACACACCCATCTCCTCTGCCAGGGTGCCCCTCTCTCACACCCTGACTAACTCTTTCTCACTCCATAGAAAATCTAAAAGTCTGGTTGAAACATCTTCCTTTGACACATTTGTAACCCCCCCCCCCCCTTCATCTTCTCTCCAACTGAAAACTAACTTGTATTTCTCTCTTTCCCAGATCCAACAAAGAATCCCCAACCTGGAATGTGACCTGTTTCTCCTTCCACGGATGCTGCCTGACTTACTAGCATGTTCTGTTTGTTTCATCTTCGCCTCATTGCTTTCACGCCTCCTCCTATGCACATAATGTCTTCTCACTCGTACACACCAACCCTAACTTTCTCTTCCACGCTCAAACTCTCGAACCCACTCTCTCCTGCATGCACTTGCATCTTTTCCGATTCCCATTTTCAGTTCTCAAGCTCACGTTAATATTCACAATCTATCACACTTCAGCACACACTCACAGCTATGTACAACCTGAAACACACATCCTTTTATATAAACACATTACCACACGCACCCACCCTCCCCTCACATTCACACACATTCTATTTCTCCATTTCATACACAAACTCATGTTATCTCATGTACGCATTGATATACAACACTTACAGACATTCTGATACTCTTGCAGGCAGTCTTGTACCACACATACAATGATGCAGTCTATTTCATTTCTCTCTCTCTCTCTCTCTCTCTCCCCCTCTCCCCCTCGCTCCCTCTCTCTCTCCCTTTCTCACCCCCTCCCTCTCCCTCTCACTCCCTCCTTCTCTCCCTCTCCCTCCCTCTCTGTCACACATACTCTCTCTCTCATCCTAGTATCTCTGGCCCACTGCCTCACTCTGTCCACCACACTCCATAGTTGCTCGGCCCATATGAGGAGCATGTTAAAGGTCACCAGCAATATTTATATCTCTGTACACAAGCAAAATCTGATTTCCTGCAATTCTTCACCTTCGTCTGTTGGCCAAGCAGCATCAAACTGAAACAACAGAACAAAGTCTATTTGGTTTGAACACAAACATACATTTCCTGAACTTTGGACAAATGGGTGTTAAATAAGGATGTAAGACAATGAATCCTTCAGCAACCTGAGGTACAGTTTGGAGACCAAAGTTTAGTCTCATTGGCAATGATTACTGTAATATCTCCCAGCTCCACAAGCCCCCACCCCAGTGATTCTGCCCTCACCTCAGTTTGGTCCCTTTTGCATCTCCAATTTTAATCATCCGCATTCCTGGCTGACTCTTCAGGTATCTCAGCTGCAAGCTCTTGAAAACGTACCTCACTCCCCAAAACACCACACCATTCTCCCTCCTACCTTAAAATATCCCTCTTTGACTGTGCCCTAGTGTCCAAGATGGTGCGGAATAATTTTACTTGTTAATGCCCTAACGAAGTGCCTTGCAAACTGAAGCTGTTGGAATTTAAACCAGATTATTCTAATCATTATCTCGGTGCAGTTTAGGAGACCTTGCTGCACACACAATGGTTATAATGTTTGCCACTATATCAAGGTAATTATTCTTCAAAAAAATGTCATTGGTTTGGAGGCACTCAGGGATTTCCTGATGTCACAAGAATTCTCCCAGAAACACATGTCTATTTGTTCTTCATCATATTTATGAACTAAAGAAAGAGAATTCATTTTAGGCCATTTTTAATTCATTTAAAACAACCCTTGCCGCAGATTCTAGCCAGTTTTAATTTAAGCGGCACTGAATCATGTGGTAAAGAGCATAGCGTGAAAACATTTCTTCATGCAAATTTAGATTTTTTTTTAGAAATGAGCTTGTGACTCTAGTACCTATGAATACATAATCCATCTTTAAGTTAAAACGCTCAGAGTGTTTTTTAGATATTCATTTAGTGCACGAAGGGAAAATGCATGATTTATGCTGGAGCCGAACCCGAAAGCACTTGCTGGCTTCATGCTTCTCATTCATTACAGAGACAGAAGGCTGAGCAGGTCAGACACAAACAATGAATTTCAATAGCCTGTCACAGAGGCCATCCCATAATGCCAAAAGGAATTTTCTGAAGAAAGATCTTTGCCACCCAGATATATGGTCTGCTATCTGATCATCCTTTCAGCTGTTTACAGATTTTTGCCTCCCTCTTGGTAACCTTGAGGAATGAGCGAGACAATTAAACAGGTTTTGTTTCTCCTGAACATTCCTGAAAGACATCGACTTGGTCAATCAATCTCCCAACTCATTTAATACCACTGTCAGGGCTGAGGATGGAAATGATCTATTGTGTTGATTGAGCACTTACTGTGGCGAACAGTGGAGGAAAAAAAAAACAGATGCATCTTAAGTCTCCTCCAAAGTAAGTCCTTGATACGGAGTCACTGGCTCCCAAATGCTTGGTCCAAAAGTTTGCCGCATTGACACATTTACCTTCAGAGATTTTTTTTTAGAGCCTTTGATATGATTACATTTGTGGGTGTGCAGATTATAGATAAAAGCCCAGCACTAATTGAATGGTGGAACAGACTCAAGAGTCTAGATGACCTAATCACATGGTCCTGTCTTGTTCCAGCAAATATGCAGGAGTGAAGTAATGAGTCAATGGCGGGGAAGGTCAGTGAACGACGCTGGATTGAGAGTTCTGTCTGTTTCTGTTTTCTTCCTCATCTACCTGGAAACACCATCACTTGCTGGCGTAGAACTTCACACAAAACAGGAGCCCTTGCAGTGCATCACCCATTCAATATTCCTCCAGAGCACACAGCTGTGGCTCAATGGTAGTACCTGCACTTCCATGTCTGGAAGTCACGGCTTTCAGCCTTATCAAGAGCCTGGAGCTCACAATCTATCCAAACAATCTGCAATTCATTGGGGGCGCAACATTTGTGTTAGCTTTCAGGTACCGCATTAAATTGAGCCTTTCTTGTGTAGTCGGGTCGACCCGCGGTCGACGGTCGACGAGAGCGTGGAGGACCGCCGTGAGGAGGAAGGGAAGAACAATGGAGGATACGGTGTGGGGGGGGGGGGGGGGGGCCGGCGGGAGGGAGGTGGGGGAATGACAAAGGACAATGGGGACCCGGCGTGGGGCAACTGGGGCAAAAGAGGGATCTGGCGTGCTTTGTAACTTTGTCAGCGCGGTAGGTGACCACTATTTGTATACATTGGGAATGCAGCAAAGAATCTCACTGTGCCTGGTCACGTGTACTCCTATTCCTAGTCCGAAAAGATTCAAAGAGGTGTTGTTGCCTGTTTTATTGACTATACAAATCCTTGCCTTGGCTCCATAATATTGCTATTTGCGGGACAGTGCTGTGTATAAATTAATTGCTGCATTTACACCACTTTATAACATGACTGTATTTCATTGGAATGTCCTTCAGTCATGAAAGGCTGTTATAAATGCGAGGCTTTCTTTTGGATGTCATCAAATCTACTGCACCCACCTAGGCCTCCAGAAACACCTTGCACTCAAGAGGCCTGGGCTCCATCAACCTCCCCAGCTGTCAACTTACGTTAAGTTCAGAAGTGCAAGAACTCAGTGAACTGCGTGACCCTGAGCTCAGCTTGGTCCGATCTGTCAACAAGACAGCTTCTCCTCGTCTTGAAAGCGCTGTGTTCATTCTCACAATACTCCATACATTCCTCAAAACTAGAATGCTTATTTTATCTGACTGTGACCTCACCTGGGCAGTCTTCTAACCTTCAATCAACCCAAAATCCAACAGCCCTTCACATTTGTTTTTGAAAAGCCATGGGTTTCTCCTGCTTTCATTTCAAATTTATATTTATAAGGCACCGTGAATGTTTGGAAATATCCCAAGCCAGTTTACCAGAGCATTTATTAGGAACAAATTGACAATCGGCCATAGAAGCTGATTCCCAGAAGTTGCAGAAATTAAGCAACATCTTAAAGGAGGAAACAGAGACAATGAATCCCAAAGCTAACTCACCCAGGCAGCTGAAAACCCAATGCCGATAGCTGAGCGATTAGTTCATGGCTACATAAAAGGCTATAAGTGGAGAAATGCTTGTAACTGTCTGCAACAACACATGCCATCCCTCTGTGACATCTTCTGCAAAGTCTGAGCCATCAGCTCCAGCTGTATGTTCTGCAACATGTCCCATTAGAGACTGGGCATTTTGATGGTCTTTTACTCTCTTGGCATTATCTCTGGTGGCTGACTGTTGGTGTCTTCTAAGACAACCCTCGGTAGACATCTTTGATGCTGCCTCACCCGCTGAGTTTCTCCAGTATTTTTGTCTACCTTAGATTTTTCCAGCATCTGCAGTTTTTTTTTAACCAAGACAACCCTTGTATTTCAAGATGCTTCTGTAGGTACACCCACATAGATGTTCTTGTATGTATGACTGGAAGTTTGGCATTGCACACAATATGGAAGTCTGTGGAGTTTGAAACCGAATTGGACATTGTAGTTGAATTGTACTGCACAGAAGAAGGAATTCAGCCCATGACATCTCTAAGAGGGTTAGCGAATTGACATCTACAATCAATCTGATCTAGACTGGAAACATCACCCATCCATGTTCCCCTGAGATGCTGCCTGACCCGCTGAGTTACTCCAGCACTTTGTGTCTTCTTTTGTAAACCAGCATATGCAGTTCCTTCTTTCTCCAACCAATTAATCCTGTTCTCCCAGCCTTTTTCCTGCACATTATTTCAATTTTATTTAGGAATCCAATTCCTTTTGAAGAATTACTAGTAAATCTGTTTTCACTACTCTTCCAATTAACATATTCCAAGAATAATAACAACTAGCAGCGTCAAATTTATTTCTTTTTGCACCCCACCTCTGCGCAATTTGCCAAGTATTTTGAGTCAGCATCCATTAGTTACCGACTCCTTTGCCAATGAAATCACTTTCTCTCTGCCTTCTGTGTCCAAATGCCTGATAATTCTCATCATCATTATTTAACTCCTTTAACCTTCCTGTTGCAATTTTAAGTTGCTTGGTGCAATATTGCAATTCTCTCCAGAGGAAGGTACTCTGTCCTCCCTAATAACATGCCACACAATCTCATTTACACCCCATTCTAGATCCTGACATCTCCCCCGATGTGAACGACGGGATGGCGCAGCGATACAGTTGCTGCCTTACAGCGCCAGAGACCCGGGATCGATCCTGACTACGGATGCTCTTTTACAATGGTTTACAAGGTTAATTCCCGGGATGGCGGGACTGTCATATGCTGAGAGAATGGAGCGGCTGGGCTTGTACACTCTGGAGGTTAGAAGGATGAGAGGGAATCTTATTGAATCATATAAGATTATTAAGGGTTTGGACACGCTAGAGGCAGGAAACATGTTCCCGATGTTGGGGGAGTCCAGAATCAGGGGCCACAGTTTAAGAATAATGGATAGGCCATTTAGAACGGAGATGAGGAAACACTTTTTCACGCAGAAAGTTGTGAGTCTGTGGAATTCTCTGCCTCAGTGGAGTGGAGGCTGATTCTCTGGATGCTTTCAAGATAGTGCTAGATAGGGCTCTTAAAGATAGCGGAGTCAGGGGATCTGGGGAGAAGGCAGGAACGGGGTACTGATTGTGGATGATCAGCCATGATCACATTGAATGGCAGTGCTTGCTCGAAGGGCCGAATGGCCTACTCCTGCACCTATTGTCTATTGCTCTCTGAATGGAGTTTGTACATTCTCCCCATGACCACGTGTGTACCTCCGGATGCTCCGGTTTCCTCCCGCACTCCAAGGACGTACAGATTTGTGGGCCAATTGGCTTTGGTAAATTGTAAATTGTTGTGTGTGTGTGTGTGTGTGTGTGTGTGTGTGTGTGTGTGTGTGTGTGTGTGTGTGTGTGTGTGTGTGTGTGTGTGTGTGTGTGTGTGTGTGTGTGTGTGTGTGGTATAGTGTTAGTGTATGGGGACCACTGGTCGGCACAGACTCGGTGGGCCGAAGGGCCTGTTTCCGCGCTGTATCTCTAAAACTAAAAAAAAAACTAAAGTGCAATTTAAAAATTGTTATTTCTCTTTCAGTTAGCCCTTGTGGTTAGAATTTTCCCTCTGGCACCTAACTAATATGATTACGGACATGCACGTAAAATATTGTGTACATTTCTGCAGCCTGCCCAGCTGTTGTCAAGGTGACATATCCATGTCAGTAGAAGAATAAAATAATTTCCTCTGAACACACTGTAAGCGCAACAATGACGTGCAGTTATATAGTACCTTCAATATAATAAAAGATTCTAAAATGCTTAACCAAAAACAATTTGTATTTAGGTAGTACCTTGAACACAGCACAATGTCATGATGTGCTCCAGTATTGGGAAGGGGAAATTTGATGATGACCCACATAAGGAGATATGGCATGTTTGGTCAAAGAAACTGTCTTTAAGGAGCATCTTAAAAGATGGAAAGAAAGAGGGACAGGCAGAGATTAGAGAAATGAATATCAGACCTTGGCAGCTAAATAATTGATTGCCAATAATGGAGCCATTAAAGATAGAGACAAAATGCTGCAGTAACTCAGCGGGTCAGGCAGCATCTCTGGAGAGAAGGAACAGGTGACGTTCTGGGTCGAGACCCTTCTCCAGACTGAGAGCCGGGGGGGGGGGGAGGGAAACTCGAGGTATGAAAAGGTTCATAGAGGGCGTTGCAGAACTCTTGTCAGAGAGGGGATGAGAACTTCTTCAAAGTAGCCATAGCTTGCAGAGATTTCGCAGTGGAGCTGACGGAATATGTAGGAAGGAACTGCTGACGCTGGTTTATACCAAAGATTGACACAAAATGCTGCAGTAACTCAGCGGGTCAGGCAGCATCTCTGGAGGAAAGGAATGGATGAAGTTTGCAGAACTGCCATCGGACCATGATCAAGATGCACGATTTGAAGGGGCGCAGAGTTCTTGGAGAGGGGGTGGGGGAAAAGGGGTAGTTCTAAGGAAGGGGAACATTATGGAAGATAAGGAACAGGAATTTAATGGTGGAATTCAACTAGGATATTAATTTTTAAATTGAGATTCAGCCAACAAGGACCCAATGTAGGTCAATTGTAATAAAATGATTGCTGTCTGTGCTTATAAAACCATCGAACATTACAGAAAGAGGATAGTCTCTTTTCTCTTAAAGAGCAACCCAGTCCTACTTGTTTTTTTCCTATTATCATGGAATACTAAACAATTTCCTTTAGAAAACTACCATTGCATTAGCTTCTTTTATGCAAGTCATTCCGATCTTATAACTTGTGTTGATGATGCTCTCGTGAAGAACTTTTCGCTGTGGCCACCGGTTATTATTGGCCCTTGGACATTGGGTAAAGTTTCTATCTTTTCAATCTTTCAGTCTATCTTTTTGACCTTGATTTTATTTTGCATTTGCATCTTCTCCCCTCTCCCATCGGGCAAAAGGTATAGAAGTGTGAAAACACACACCTCCAGATTCAGGGACACTTTCTTCCAAGCTGTTATCCAGGCAACTGAATCATCCTACCACAACCAGAGAGCAGTGCTGAACTACTATCTACCTCATTGGTGACCCTCGGACTATCCGTGATGGGACTTTGCTGGCTTCACCTTGCACTAAACGTTATTCCCTTATCATGTATCTATACACTGTAAACGACTCGATTGTAATCATGTATTGTCTTTCTGGATAGCTGACTGGATAGCACGCAACAAAAAGCTTTTCACTGTACCTCGGTACACGTGACAATAAACTAAACTGATCTTAAATGATGGTACCCTGCCTGTGAAGTTCTGGACCATTTGAGCTTTATAGCAAATATCTATTATTCAGTTAAGCTGATATTTTAAACCAAGAAAGGTTCTCGTCAGGTAGCTGAAATCTTGCGCATCCCATTAGTACTACAAACTGACAACAAGAAAAAGATTTTTGTCTGCATGCAAGTCATTCTCTATTTTTTGGGGATCTCTCTGCCTCTCTGATGACCCACTATTCTCTGAGAAATCTCTCCGTGGTGGAATATCGCTCATCAATCTCCGTGGCGTTGGGTTATCTAACACATCTCACTCTATTTCTAAGTACCGTCAGTGTATCAGACAAGGGACAGTTTATCATCGGCTCTCCCAGCCACTTTAGCACTCGAGAGACAATTTCCTGATTGCTCCTGGTGAGGCCTGATTGATCTGACGGTGCCTTATTTGTAACTGAGTACCCCTCCAGTCTCAGCGCTCTCTCAAAGAAACGAGGGAGAAAAATAGACTTTTGTAGTGTCAGCTCCGTTTGGGAGACTGGTGATTTGCAAAGCAATCAGAAAGGGATATTTATGTTTCCATGGCAACCAAAACCTTCAATGCAAAATAGGAATTCAGGTTTCCTAAGTAACATGAAAAAAAGATTCTCGGTGATTAGATTGCTCCCGAGTGCTTTTGCTTCACACCTTTGAAGGACTGCAGCAGTATCGCCAGACATATTTTCCTCCGTTCTACCCCCCCTAAAGTAGCTGACACCTTCCCCACACGGAACCTACGCTCTAATCTCATCAACGCCCTTATCACTCTCGTCTCTGAATCTGGAGGTTGTGAGCAAGTGGCCATTTACGCACATAATACGGGTTGCAGTACTGAGGGTGTGCTGCACTGTGGGAGAAATTGTCTTCTGAATTCATGTTAAATTGAGGCCTCATCCAGTATTTCAGATGTTGCATTATTCAAAGAAGGGCAAGGGGCCTCTCCCCACCACCCTGGCCAATATTTATCAAACAACCAAACCGCGGCTCCCTGCCACAAACACACGGGCTATTTGCTCTTTGCCATTTTCTGCTTTCAGGAACTTGTGTGTACAACAGTATCAACACTTTAGAAGTATTTCACTGAGGGCAAAGAAACGTTGGCTGTTCTGCAGTCATGGCAGGATCTATAGAAAAGCCAGTTTATTTAATTGGACTCACAGTAAAGAGAGATTGATCTTGAAGTTTGAGCTAATTTTTCTCTGCTCCAGCTCATAGCCACAGAGTCTGCCTGTAGTGTAGCTTCAAAGCAGCTGCCAGATTCGTTCTGTTAACTGCGTCCAGGCTGCAGCTTGATCGGAGATCTTCAGATCACATCATCAGCAGAACATGCATACAACCTCCTCTCTCCATCACCCTTATGAGAGTTAGCAGAGCCTCACACCCAGGCACACACTTGCACGCACACACACTCATACTCTCACAAACACATACTCATGCACGCTCACTCACAAACACATGCTCATCTGCGCACACTCACACATACTCATATTGAGCCAGTCAGCACTTCAACTCCCCCTCCCATTCCGTATCCGACCTCTCGGTCCTGGGCCTCCTCCACGGCCAGAGTGAGCAACACCGCAAGTTGGAGGAACAGCACCTCATATTCCGCTTGGGGAGTCTGCATCCTCTGGGCTTAAACATTGAATTTTCTCAATTCTGTTAACCCAGACTGCCCCCTCCCCTCCCCACCTCTCCCTCAGCCCTCAGGCTCTGACATTCCTTCTCCATCTCTCCCCCCCCCCCCCCCCCCCACCCCAGTCGCACTAGCTTCTCATTTTCACACCACAAACAGCTTACAAAGGCCTGTTTCCTTTATCATCGATACTTTTTTGCATACCTTTCATTCATTGTTCTTTATCTCTCCACATCACTGTCTATATCTCTCGTTTCCCTGATCCCTGACCAGTCTGAAGAAGGGTCTCGACCCGAAATGTCGCCTATCTCCTTCGCTCCTTAGATGCTGCTGCACCTGCTGAGTTTTACAGCTTTTTGTGTAACCCTCATATTGAGACTCACGCTCAAACACATGCTCATATGTGCACACTCACACATACTCATACTGATACACTCAAACACATGCTCATGCGCACACACTCAAACACAAACTCACACAAGGTCAAACTCACATTCACACTCATACTCACAAACACATACTCATGCGCGCACACACTCACGCATGCACATTCACCAACGCACACTCGCACATGTATTATACACACACATACACTCACACACGCATACATTCTCTCTCTCTCTCTGTCCTGTGCATTCATTCAAGTATGCAGGCGATTGAATTTCTGATTGCTGCTGGCCGCCAATCTTCTGCTCTTCCTTATTAAGAATCTGTGTATTGCTTTTTCTATGGACACAATGTTCTTTTTTTCCTTTTAACTGCAGCCAGGGTTGGGGGTGGGGTATGGTTGAAAAGATATCATAGCCAACTCTAAGAAATGAAAGGGCCAATAGTATCACAGGTCATGTAGAGTATTAAAAGGATCCAAGCACCAAGCGATTATTAGCAGATGAGCCGTACCCCCTGCTCCCCCTGTAACCCGGATATTTCATGTTTATGAAACCACAGATCTTGTCACACATAACCCAGAAGTTTTAGCTGTGGGTCAAGTCTGGATCTGAACAGTTCATCGCGGCTTTTAAAATGTTTTCAGTTTGCCCTCAGTTTTATGAGGTTACATATTGGTTTTGACTGGTAGATTTACACAGAGGCAAAATGTGTTGTAAGTCATCATGGGACTACATGGAATCCCTTCGTTCATTCCAAGGTTCACTGGTTCACTGGTCTCTTTATTATCATGTGTACCAAAGTACAGTGAAATACTTTTTTTGCAAATAGCTCAGCAAGACTAACCCAGATATAAGCGCAATCCCCAGTTAGTACAGAATGTACACACCAGTCCACATGCAAGAGGTGACATTTTGGAGCCATTTTACAGTCCCGGCTGCAGCTGGTCACAAAGGCCCATTGTAGCCATCGCCTCCATCCCGGTTGTCCCACGAACCATCGTCCGGCTCCCTGCACAGCCCTCTTCAGCCTTGATCCCTGGGGAGGAGCCTCCCGCAGCCGGCCCTGAGGGCGTGGAAGGCACGACCCCTCCCCCCCCCCGTTTCTTCATATCGGGCCTTTAAGGCTATCCAGCGCCCCCCGTCGTCTCCCTCCATCCTCCGCTCTGCAGCTTCCCTGTCCGGGCAGGTTCTCGGTTCCATCACTGGCAAGCCAGGCCTGCCGCTGGGATGTGGCCAGGAATTCCTCTTCGCCGCCCGTGCGGGGTGCATTCAATGAGATATTGAATGGTACAACACGGAAGGAAGCCATTTGACCTGTTGTGCTTATAGGCTCTCCATTCAGTTACACACACATCCATTCTCAGTGTCTTGCTGTTTCCTCTTGGCCCTGTGAATGTTTCCTTCTAGAAAACACATTCCTTTACTGAATCTACCACCACCACACTTACGGGCAATGCATTTTGATGTGGCAGAGCTTACTGCAGAAACAATTTAATATCCCAAAATTAATTCTTGCCTATTTGATGTGGGAACTACACACACACACACGTTTTGCACTTGTGTTTACTTACGCACATGCATACACCCACACACGTACAATAAATACACAATATTGGTCATTGGGGTTTGAGGCTTGTCCAATCTTTATGCATTCTATTCCCACTCCATCAGAAGAACAGCAAGATTTCCTAAGTTATATTGATGATCCTGTTAGGTCAAATCTTAATTCAAACAATGCAGAGTAAACATTGACTGAGTTAACAGGATTAGCATGCATTGTGGTTTTTCTGTATGTGGTCTCTTCATATTTTAAATATACTGTACGGTGTATTCAAATGTTCCTTTCCATTAACTAATTTGAAATGCCTTTTAATTGCAGTTTAGCAATGCAAATGCAGAGGATGTTAGATTAATGGTGAACAGCATCAGTTAAAATTAATAGATGATGTGAATGGAATGATTTTGAATTAATTTATCCTGCACCGTTTGCCAGCTACGATCCCGCAGCCATTCCTTCTTGCACTGAGATTGCAAGTCCATCAGAGGATTGGCAGAATAATGTACATTTACATGAACACCCAAAGTACATACGGCTAGAAATCTATCCCCGTCAATAGCGCTTAATGCACTATATGTGGTAGCAGCAATTTATTGTGGGACTGAATTTCAGAAGCAGGGTAAATGCATTACCATTACTCTCTCGCATACTCAGCATTATCGACCAGAGATTAATTTCCAGGCAGCAGAACTTACAATGCAGAAATGGTCCATTTGCCTCAACTAGCTTGTGTCAGTTCTTATATCCTGCATGAACGTCCTCCCACTGTACTTCATCACACATTCTCACTGTCCTTCCAATCCTCTCCTCTTCATGTATTGCCCCACCTTCCTCATAAATGCATCCTTGTTAATCGCTTTTGATATCCATCTCCGTACTGACGTTCCTCGCGTGGGAGACGTTTTATCTCTGCTTACCCAGCTAAGTATTTCATATGTTTTAAACCCTCTATCTCCTCCCCGCAGCCTTCACTTTGCTAGAGAAAGATCGTCACCCCTCTCATAATTGATGGCTATAACCTCGCCGTTCTGGGATCATCCTTGAAACTGAAAACAGAAGTGCTCAGAGAAACAGAGACACAGGCAGCAGAAACAAGGAGACACATGCGTCCGTGTTCAAAGCCACTCATGCACACACTCTTCCACAAGTACCACAGTAAGTTCTTTTGTTTGAATGTCTTGGCGTCTTCAAGAAATTATTTGACAAATTGCTACTGTTGACATCACAGTGCATGCTATGGGAGGCCTCAATCCCAGTGTAATAAGCACATCTCTCATACTTTGACAGCACATGCTGCTGCAAAGCTCCTACATCCTGTGATAGCAGCACAGGAGCGCTCACCCCATCAGGGCCCCTCTGCCTTGCCCGAGGTTTTACAGTGTCACGTTCGTATTTCTGACAACCCTGTGATGTGATGGCCTTACAATGACATTGGTTTTCAACAACAGGCTTGGCCTTTTCTTCGTGAATTGTCTCTATAATAACATATTGCGCAGAACTCCTACTCCTGGGATCTCTCTCTGGGTTGATGAGCTTCAAGCAAGCAGGAGGGGAGCTGGGAAGTAGGACGATAAAGCCGGTTCACTTCTGGAGTACAACAGGTACAACAAATATCCCTGAGCTACTCAGAGGATTGTATTCTACTTATCCTACACAAAATGAGTTGGAAATTCTTGCATCCTAGTCCTTCATTCAGCTGTGAAGTTGATCCCGGTAAACCACCTCATTCGAAAATGCAAAATAATTAGATGGCAGAGAAGGAGCCCATTCATACTACTGTTTTTGCTGGATCTTAGAAAGAGATAAACATTGGACATTCTTGCTATTGAGGGCGTGCAGCGTAGGTTTACAAGGTTAATTCCCGGGATGGCGGGACTGTCATATGCTGAGAGAATGGAGCATATGACAGGGGGGGAGCCGATGTTGGGGGAGTCCAGAACCAGTGGCCACAGTTTAAGAATAAGGAGTAAGTCATTTAGAATGGAGACGAGGAAACACTTTTTCTCACAGAGAGTGGTGAGTGTGGAATTCTCTGCCTCAGAGGGCGGTGGAGGCAGGTTCTCTGGATGCTTTCAAGAGGGCTCTTAAAAATAGAGGGGCTCTTAAAAATAGCGGAGTCAGGGTATATGGGGAGAAGGCAGGAACGGGGTACTGATTGGGGATGATTAGTCATGATCACATTGAATGGCGGTGCTGGCTCGAAGGGCCAGATGACCTACTCCTGCACCTATTGTCTATTGCTTGTGAAGGAAGAAACTACAGATGCTGGTTTACACCGGAGATTGATACAAAATGTTGGAGTAATTCAGTGGGACAGGCAGCATCTCCTGATGTTCCTGCAAATTAGTTCCCTTCAATTTTTATTCAATTTCCTTAGCCTCCCTAACATTCCAGTGCTGTAACCAGGCAGAATAGTGATGATGGAATCAGCTACATCAATCAGCTTTGGTGATCATAATGAGGAACAGGATTAGATGCATATAATTTATATGTAACTATTCTCCAATCATCCCATTTTCCAGGAAAAATTACCCCATTATTATAGGGTAAAGTTGCTGCAGTTTCAGTTCCTTTCACTCATCACTGGATCATTTTCTGGTGTAAATTGACTTTGTGGGTTGCACGAGAGATCACTGCGTCGCATTCTACAACTCACCTCCAAATCAGTGGCTGACCCCGTCTTGTCAATAAATAATCTGATAATGCAACAGTTGACACAAGTTCACTGGAGATTTGTTTCTTTGGGGACAGAAAAGAGCAAAGTAGCTGAATGTGTCAGAAGGAACTGCAGACGCTGGTTTAAACTGAAGATAGACACAAAAAGCTGGAGTAACTCAGCGGGACAGGCAACATCGCTGGAGAGATGGAATGGGTGATGTTTTGGGTCGAGACCTTTCTTCAGACGCTGGGTGCATCATATTCAGTTAAAGAGCTTAAAGGGCCAGTCCCACCTCCGCCATGTTTTCAGCGACTTGCCGGCACCCGTCATAGTCACAGCAGGTCACCAAAACATTTCAAAATGTTGAAAATCCAGCGGCGACCAGAAAAAGGAACGACTCTTTGGGCGACTGCTCACGACCAAACAGGCGTCACGTGTCAACATGTCGCGGGGTGACGCCTGTTTGGTCGTATGTTATCGCCTATAGAGATGCTGAGTGAAAAGGTAATAGTGCTGACATTTTTTGGTTTTAGAACGAATAAAACAGTCATCCTTATTTTGGTGAGGTAATGGTCACAAAGCAAATCTGATCAAGAATCCTTCGTGATACAAAGGTTTAGCTGGTGAACGTATTTGTACTGGCACAATGTCCACTGACCCCCGTACACTAGCACTAACCTACACACTGGGGACAATTTACCATTTTTACTGAAGCTAATTAACCTACAAACCTGTACTTTTTTGGAGTGTGGGAGGAAACGGTGGAAACCATATACCCATATAACAATTACAGCACGGAAACAGGCCTTCTCGGCCCTTCCAGTCCATGCCGACCATTTATTTTCCCCTAGTCCCATCTACCTGCACTCAGACCATACCCCTCCATTCCCTTCCCCTCCATATACCTATCCACTTTACTTCTAAATGTTAAAACCGATCCTGCCTCCACCACTTCTGCAGGAAGATCATTCCACACAGCCACCACTCTCTGAGTAAAGAAGTTCCCCCTCATGTTACCCCTAAACTTCTGTCCCTTAATTCTCATGTCATGCCCTCTTGTTTGAATCTTCCCTACCCTCAATGGGAAACGCTTATCCACGTCAACTCTGTCTATCCCTTTCATCATTTTAAAGACCTCAATCAAGTCCCCCCTGAACCTTCTGCGCTCCAAAGAATAAAGACCTAACTTGTTCAACCTTTCTCTGTAACTTAGTTGCTGGAACCCAGGCAACATTCTATTAAATCTCCTCTGTATTCTGTCTATTTTGTTGACATCCTTCCTATAATTAGGCGACCAAAATTGTACACCATACTCCAGAATTGGTCTCACCAATGCCTTGTACAATTTTAACAAGGAAACCCACATGGTCACAGGGCGAATGTACAAACTCCGTACAGACAACACCCGGGTCTCTGTAAGGTGTCGCTGTACCACCGTGCTGCTCTGGGATTCATTGCGTGGAAAATTCCCAGTTGCATAAAAGGTAAAAGAAAGATTCTAATTATTTACGGTAATTTTAATCTTTTCAATTATTTTTAAAGGGCTTAAAATATAATTGACAGTTGGAATATAAAGCAGGGTAATCCTGCCCCAACTGGACTCTTGGTGAGGTTGGTATGGTGTACGGTTTTGGTCCTCCCCATTTTGATGATAGTTAAGAGAAGGTTCAAAAAGTGTTGCCTTATCAAGAAAAGTTTGAGTGGGCTGAACCAATTCTCAACAGAGTTTGGAAGAGTGAGAGGTGACCATCCTTAAATGTGTACACGCCTGAAGGACATTGAGAAAGGAGATACAGAGAATGTTTCCATTGGAACAAGAGAGCTTAGTTTCAGCATAACAAGCCACCCACAATAAAAGGACGTACCCTCAGAATAAAAGGATGTTCCTTTAGAAAGGAGATGAGGAGGAATGTCTTTAGTCAGAGGATGGTGAATCTTTGGAATTCATTGCCACAGACAGCTGTGGAGGCCAAGTCAAAGGATATTTTTAAGGCGTAGATTGACAAATTCTTGACTAGCGAGGATGTCAGGGATCATGAGGAGAAGGCAGGAGAATGGGTTTGAGAGGGTAAGATAGATCAGCCTCCAGCACCACCCCCGCCCATGTATTCCAGGCCCTTATTACCCGCTGTGTAAAAAATGTGCCCCGCACATCTCCATTACACTATCGCCCTCTTGCCTAATAGTTATGCCCTCTCGAGTTGAACATTTCCACTCTTGGAGAAAGGTTCTGACTGTCTTCCCTATCTATGCCTCAAAAGGAACAAGACTCCCTCAGTAAGGTGCTTTCTTTGTTGTCAGGGTTTTGGATGGAGACTTGTCATCATCACACTGATGTTTGCGTGAGTTTGATATGTGCAATGTAAATCAGCCAGTGTTTCCTGAAGACCGCTAGCTTTAAGGTGCTTTGAGGCTGTGAAAGGACTCAGGGAAGTATTTTCTTGCATGTATTTTCTTCTGTGTTTCACAGCATATTAGCACCAGGACCTCAGAGTGAGATGTCCGTCGGGGAATGTTGCCGACTGGCCCGCTGCAGACTGCAGGAGTACGTGCTGAGGGACGTACTGAAGCTCGGTGCAGCCAACGCCAAGGCTCGGTGGGGGAGGGACACAGTCTAGGGTCCTTCCGCTGCTGGACATGGGGGGCAGGGCGTGGTGGAGACGCCCCTCAAAATAAGGGAAGGGATTTCACGCCAGTGGGCCACTTGAGTGGCATGGGTGTGGGGTAAACTTGTATGATTTGTGGAAACAGTATTGAATGTATGTATAGCCTCCGATAATGTCGGATGAATGTTTGGCACCGCCGATAGGAATCGCCGGCACCTCGCCTGTCAGGCAACATCCCCACCTGGATCAATTTGACCAACGGCTCGAGCTTTGCTGAAGAATACATTTTTTTAAATGCTGCAGAGCAGACCTGCCCCACTTTGCAGATGTACCGTTCCCAAAGGAAAGAAGAGAAGCTCTAATTTCACTGCCTTGTGTACTTGAGAAACCAAGTCAGCTTTCTCCCCTGAGGGCCCAGATCTGGCGGCAGCACAGACTGACCTATTTGTTAAAGTACATCAATGAAATATTATTTTAAACTACATTCTGCAGGTAAAGTCAAACCATCTGGATCACTGCAGGAGTCAACAGAGAATTCTCCGGTTTCCCTGCAAAGGCTCCATTTACAATCATTTATCATAATCGAGCTTTCAGCATGTTCTCTGGGTGTTGTGTTCACTCCCCTCCCCAACGAGAAGAATAAGATCTCTGCGGGCTAGACAAAACCATTTACCTCGGGTGTTTTCAAAGTTTGCTGCTTGTAATTGCTAACTGTGAACGTGAAGCGTCTGCAAATGCAACAGTGTCAAACATGGTATTGGGCCCTGGCAAATGTATAGATTCACAGAATGGAGCAGCACTGAAGGAGGCCATTCAGCCCGCTGTGCTAGGGTTATCTCATTGAAAGAGTTTTTCAATTATTGCTATTTCCCTACCCTTTTCTACTGCCCTGCAAATGTGTCCACATATAATCATATTACAGTGCATTCCAGGTGTGTCTAAACAATCTCCATATCATCCTTATGTTTTTTTGTGTCAAATACCTTAATCCATGGCCTCAGGTTACAGAAGGTCCTGTGGTGGAACCGATTTAGTTTTAGTTTGTTTAGAGATACAGCGCAGAAACAGGCCCTTCGGCTCACTGACTCCGTGCCGACCAGTGATCCCCGCATACCAACAGTAGCCTATACACATTAAGGGCAATTTACAATTTTATCAAAGCCAGTTAACCTACAACCCTATACATCTTTGAGGTGTGGGAGGAAACCAGAGCACCCGGAGGAAAACTACATGGTCAGAGGGAGAGTGGAGAAATAGACCAGCCGTGATGAAAATGGCAGAGTGCACTTGATGGGCCGAATGGCCCAATTCTGCTCCTATGTCTTATGGTCTAAATTACAAGAAAACCTCTTCTGAGTTTCTTTGGGCTGGAAAACACTGCATGAGAAGGTGGTGGTAGAAGTTTCAACAGTAACATTCCAGGGTTGGATACATGAGGCAATGGGAAACTATCGCTGAAGGAGAGTGATGAACTGAATATTTCTGCCAAAGGATTGCTGTAATCATTTGGGGCATAATGGCTTTTTCAGTGCAGTGTGACCCAGTGAATGCTCCAATAACCTCACCTCTTCAATGTTTACTCTCTTCAGTTAATTTGCTGCCAGAGGGTTGAAGAGAAACATCTGACATTGAAAGGCATCGTAGAAATGCTGGAGAAACTCAGCGGGTGAGGCACCATCCACGGAGTGAAGGAAATAGGCAACCTTTGGGACCAAAACCCTTTTTCAGACATAGAAATCGGCAGCAAGGAATGAAGCCATTCTCAATGAACTCTTATCCCACTTCCCAATACATGGTACACAGTTAGTATTAGGGCTTGTCAAATACTCATTCTGCTTCCTGTTAGTTGCAAGGGGGATGTTTGCCTCCATCACGCTTTCAGGCACTGAGTTCTAAACCCTCAACTGCACTATGAAAAAAAAATGCACTCCCTCAATTGTTCATGAATTTACAATAAATGTATTTTCCTTAGTTACTGACTCGTCCAGGAAGGTCCTCCACTTGGGTTGCATCCGCTCTTAATTTGGTATAATTCAGTAAATTTCTCCTCTGATCCAATGAATTCAATCCCAACCTGGACAAAGAAGCCAAAGACCTAAATGTTTCAGCCTTGGCTCGATCCCCATAAATCGTTTTCTAAGGCATCTCTTGTGCCACCTCATTTTGTATGTAATGTGGTGACTGGAGCCACAGCAAAGCACCCACTATGTTTTATTTAGCATCCAGCATCATACTCAAGCTCTTATAGTCAATTTCCCAAACAGAAATAAAATCTTGTACGGTTTCGTAACCACAATTTATACATGTCTGGTCATGGTCATGAACTCAGGTTTCCTCCCGTACTCTGCATTTCTCAAAATTCGACCATTTATTAAGTAATCCTTTGCCGTGCTTGTATTCCTGAAATGCATCATTTTACTCTCCACTGGATTGAATTCCAATTGAATGCTCTGCCCACTTGTCCAGTCTTGTGGTCCACACTTCTCCTTCCCCGTGGGCAGTCACTCAGCCAACGTTATATTATTTGCAAACTTAATCGCGGTTCCCACATTTGAGTCTAATTCATCAACATATACCACATCTATATATAGATGCACCAAATGACCTTGAGCTGAGTGGAACTGGCCTTCCAGTCACTAAAACACCCAACAATCGTTACAATTTGCTTACTCGCGCTGCACCAATTATGGATCCTGATGGTCCTTTTCCCTCGGATTTCATAAAGATTTACTTTCCAGATCATTCTAACAAAGCGTTGACAAATTCAATGTAGATATCATCAAACGTGCATCATTACCTTCCTTGTAAGCTCCTCAAACAATTCAATATAGTCAGACGTGAACTTCCCATAAGAAATCCATGATTACAGTCTTTAAATAACCCGTGCCTTTCTAATTTATTATGAATACTATCCCTCAGATTTTTTTCCAATGATTCCCCAATCACTGAAATCAGGCTGAGCGCACTGATTATGTGGCGTATCTCTTTGCTCTCTTTGGAGAACCACAATTCCACACCTGCACGCCTGATGTAGGATTACTGTGACTCTGTTTCCATGCTGTATCTCTCTCTGACTCCCTCTGTCACTCTGTGACTCTAAACTGAATGGTAAGAGTCCTGCTATCTTCCTCCTTGTTTCTCTGAACATCCTGAGATTCCCTTTGGGGTCATTTATCTGCTTCACAGGTGCAAAACCCTTCCTCTCTTGATATGTCTGCTGCTTTGAATAGTTCACATTCCTCAACAATGAAGTAACTGTCATACTCCTCAGCAGGAATGAAGTGTTTATTACAAAAACATACTCATTGCCTTCCACCTTCACACTGGTTACCTTTATCATCTCTAGTAAACCCTACTCTACCCTTAGATATCGTCTTGCCTCATATGTATTGATATAACATCTGGGGTGGGGTTTTGATTTGATTTGCCAGTTTGTGTTTTAACACAAAATGCTGGAGGGACTCAGGGGGTCAGACAGCATCTGTGGAGGAAATGGTCAGATGACGTTTTGGGTCGGGGTCGTTCTTCGGACTTTAAGTAGAGTAGGAAAGAGAAAGCTAGAAATGAGAGGTGGGGTGGCACAGAGCCTGGCAAGTGGATACAGGTGGATACAGGTGAGGTTGGGGTAGTCGGCAGATGGGTGAAGTAAGTCAAAAGGCTGGAGGTGAAAAGGAGACGGAAGGGAAATACAGGACTCGGGAATGGGAGGTGAGCATATGTAAGGTGGGAAAGGCATAGAGCATCTGGGGTGGTGGAATGCGGTGAAAGACATGTGTGCAGGGGAAAGAGACGATGGATGGGGGGAGTGTGTAGGAAGGAACTGCAGATGCTGGTTTAAACCAATTAAGACAGAAAATGCTGGAGTCACTCAGCGGGACAGACAGCATCCCTGGAGGGAAGGAATGGGTGACGTTTCAGGTTGAGACCCTTCTTCAGTCAGAAAAAGCATCACCCATTCCTTCTCTCCAGAGATGTTGCCTGTCCCGCTGAGGTACTCCATCATCAAGTTCGCTGACGACACCACTGTTGTGGGACATATCACTGATGGGGATGAGTCAGAGTATAGAAGAGAGATCGAGCAACTGTCCATATGGTGCCAGCACAACAACCTGGCCCTCAACACCAGCAAAACCAAGGAACTGATTGTAGACTTTGGAAGGAGTACGATGGGGACCCACAGTCCTGTTTATATCAACGGGTCGATGGTTGAAAGGGTCAAGAGCTTCAAATTCCTGGGCGTGCACATCTGTGAAGATCTTTCCTGGTCCGAGAACACAGATGCAATTATTAAGAAAGCTCATCAGCGCCTCTACTTCCTGAGAAGATTACGGAGAGTCGGTTTGTCAAGGAGGACTCTCTCTAACTTCTACAGGTGCACAATAAAGAGCTTGCTAACCCGTTGCATCGTGGCTTGGTTCGGCAATTTGAGTACCCTGGAGAGGAAAAGACCACAAAAAGTAGTAAACACTGCCCAGTCCATCATCTGCTCTGACCTTCCTTCCATCGAGGGGATCTGCCACAGTCCCTGCCTCAAAAAGGCTGGCAGCATCATCAAGGACCCACACCATCCTGGCCACACTCATCTCCCCGCTACCTTCGGGTAGAAGGTACAGGAGCCTGAGAACTGCAACAACCCAGTTCAGGAATAGCTACTTCCCCACAGCCATCAGGCTATTAAACCTGGCTCGGACAAAACTCTGAACATTAATATCCCTTCATCTGTTATTTGCACTTTATTAATTTATTCATTCATGTGTGTATTTACGTATATAATTGTAGTCAATGCCTACTATGTTCTGTTGTGCTGATGCAAAGAAAGATTTTCATTGTCCTGTCAGGGACACATGACAATAAACTCTTTTGACTTTTGACTTTGACGACTATGATAATTTGTGTCTATCTAACGATAGGGGGAATATTAATTGATATCAGAAAATTAAATGTTCACCATATTATTTGTTTTTCAAACCTTCTGCCCATCTAACTTCCATTTTAATTTCATTGTTTCATTTCATCTTTGCCTCCATTTTCTGTTCTGCAGGATTTTCATAATGATGCAAGAATTCCTTTTCTTGAATCCTACCCCTTAAACTCCTTGACATTCAGGAACTTCAGATTTTGCTTTGCACAAATTTATAAGCTCACAACCATAAACATCTTGATAAATGTCTTTACTAAGATCATAATCCTGATTTAGAGAACAGCAGCTGGTAATTGTATTGCAGAGACATTGGCAATGCTACCTTGAGATATTAAAGTCTCGTCCTATGCTAATACGTTAGCAGGCTGGGGTGTTTGGTTATTCAATGAATTGCATAATAGGTTGTTTCGTTCTAATCTTTCATCCCAATTAGAAAATAAGAGGACAAACACAATTCTAATTAAACATTAATTAAAGGATTAATCTGACTAACGATCTAAGTCGCAGGCCATGTAAAATATAACTTGCATTTAACATGAGACAAAGGGCAGAAGGATCTGGAGAGGGGAGGGGATATGATGGGTGAAGCGTGTGGGTAGTCGGTGGATGGAGCCAGGAGGAGCTGGGGGATAAATACAGGTGGTGGGGGGGATCTGAGAAAAGGAGGGCTGGAGGTGGTCAGAAGGGGGGAGGAATGAGAGAGACATTTTGTTTCTGTTACACAGCCACCCCTGATTTAACTGAGAATTTCCAGAGTACTTGCAAGCCTGGGCTCAGTAGTTAAAGCTCCATCTCTTCCCAAATATTATTGGTTCCTTGGACCAAAGCACAATGTCATTGTCAAGGAATTCTGAAGGATGGTGTTCAGAGAATAGAGTGGCACAATGGGAATGATGGCTCATCCAAAGTGCCTTCCTCGTCTCCTTACTCTGAAATCCCTGCATGCCCACAGTCCTTTTTAGCGTTGGAACTCATCTCTATGAACCTGTCAGATTTCTGCACTTTGCCATTACGGCCATCTCCTGCTTCTCATATCTACAAGTCCACCACTGCTAACCTTGCTTCTGCTTCTTGAGATCAAAGCTCGGTTATTCTTTCCCTAAACTGCTGATTCTCCACTTCTCCCTCCCCCTTTCAAACATGTCTTTATTCACTCATTAGTTCAAGTTTTAACTTACTGGTCCAAGTATCTCCTTGTCCTGTCAGATAATGCTCTAAAAGGAAGCTTGAACGAATACCAGGTTGAAAAACAGATGCAAGATGATCTTCTAACAAATTCCCAATATATCAATCTTTTCAGTCAACTGAAAGGCTCTTGAGGTTTGGTGATTTTCCCTGCGGATGCATGATATTTAATGCTTTCCAAACTCACAGGCCATGACCACCCAGAAGGCTGGCAAGCAGATACATGAGACTGATACCACCTGCAAATCTCCATCGATGTCACCATTAACCTCTAAGGTTAATTAACACATTCATCTCCAACATATTAATTGCTAAACTAAACTTAACAATTAACCTGTCTTGGAAATATATTGTTATTTAGTCTAAATCCCAGAACTTCTGAACCAGCCCATGCCGAAGGGACATCTTCACTAGAGGACTGCAGCTGACAAAGGAGATAGCTCATGACCAACTCTTCAAACTTAATTAAGGGAAGGGAGTAAATGTTGACCTTGGTAGCAATGCCACCATCAATAAATAAACCTCCTGTCCGAAAACACTGTACACATCAACATGTGAAAGAAAAAAATCTTAATCTATTTCCCAAAGTCATCTCTTAACTCAACCTAGAGAACATGTATAAACTGCAGGAAACACTCACCTCTTCTTTGTATTTCTCTTTCATAACTTCTCTATTTCTGTAAAAGGAAATTAATTTGTAATTAAAAAAAAAAATGGTGACATTCACCACACAATATAGTCTTGGGCTTTGGAGACCTGAAAGTCCCGGGCTAGTCACCTGATTCTGAATCCCCAGGGTATTGGGTTCCTAGGCATGGGACAGGATAAACAAGACAAGGTTCTGGCTGCTTATCAGAATTGGGGAGAATACAGAAGCTGCGATGGTCTTCTTCGGTAAAGAGATTATTTTTTAAAGAGTTCAATGTTATGAAAGATTTTAACTGAACAAACAGGAAACTATTTTCACCAGTGGGAGAGTTGGGAGCCAGGAGACACGGGTTTCACAGAGAAAGCAGAGGAAAGATGAGGTGAATTCATGAAATTAGGTTTGGCAATGGCTGAAAATGCTTTAGTGGAAGTAGATTCAATAGTAATTTTCAAAAAAGAACTAGATTAAAACTGAACAGGACGAAAACTGCTCAGCTTTGTGCAGAGGAATATTTGGTAGATAGTTGGATAGGATGTTGGTGCCAGCTGATGGGTAGAACGGCATCCTTTCAGTGTTGTTTAATCTTACTAGTAAAATTACAGGGGTGGCACAGTGGCGCAGCGGTAGAGTTGCTGCCTGACATCATCAACGACCTAATCCTGTCTACAGCTGCTGTCTGTAAAGAATTTGCACATTCTCCCTCTGACTGTGTGGGTTTTCTAAGGGTGCTCCAGATTCCTCCCACATTCCAAAGGCATGCAGGTTTGTAGGATTAATTGGCTTCTGTAAATTGCCCTGGCATCTAGGATGCAAAACTGGCATAACTTAGAACTAGTGCATGGGTGATCGCTGGTCGGTGCGGACTCAATGGGCCGAAGAGCCTGTTTCCACACTGTGTCTTAAATAAAACTAGGCCAATTCAGATAAGATCACGTTTGATTCTTTCAGATCACATCATCACAATTTACTGCCTTAAAAAAAAATCCCCATCTTTCATTTTTGGCTCTTTTACCATTTACCTGAAGTCTGCGTCTTTTGGTGAATGAACCTCTACCTCCATTGACAATATTGAAAGGTCGTGGTGTGTCATGTAAACAGCACAGAGGAACTGCCCATCTCTGGAGAAAAGGAAAGGCGACATTTCGGATGACAACCCGAAACGTCACCTGTCCATGTCCTTCAGAGTTGCTGCCTGACCTGTTACTCCAGCACTTTGTGTCCTTTTGTGTATTAACCAGTATCAGCAGTTCTTTGTTTCTACAGATGAATGCAATGTTGCAAGACGTGGTTTTAAGACCTGCGTATTTATTGACAGTTAGAGACATGTTGAAAGCTTTGCAAGACTGAACACGGGTTAGATGGGACTGTACAGTTCAGCCCCAAGCTGTAATATCCTGAAGCCACGGTCTCTGGTTGGAAAGTGGCCGATTCAGGCACTGTGTTCGACCGTCTGGGCGTCAGACTTTCACTCATCCCGACGAGAGGGCCCGTAGCGGCGACTACGGAGGGTTCATGGCCCGGACCGCGGATGAACAAAGGAGGAGGACTGTCTGAACTTTGTTGCCGCCCACCACAGTGAGCGATCCTGGGGTGGATGTCTGTGTTGAATTCTATTGTGTGTTCTTTTTTCGGTTGTATCACTGCTTGGTAAATCCATTTCACTGTACCTTAGTTGGTGCATGCGATGCATAAATGTGTGTTGTATTGTTTAATTACGGTACAAGCTCTGTTGCCTAACTGACCTCCATCCTATTCTCCCATTCCCAACTGAACCTGAATTTGATGATTCACCTTGACATTGTGTTGGGTTTCCACGTAACTGTGCCTAAGGTCGTTACTTGCCCCTTTGGGACACTCCTCCGGTGCTAAAAATCTCATCCAGGCCCGAGTTGCAACGAGCTGCTGCACAACTCCGAGTTCGCCCACATTCTGTATTCCAAATCTCTGAGATCACCCAGAACTCTATTGTTCTTATCCCACCACATACCACCTTCTGTTCAGTCATTATTCCTGTGCTTGTTGACCTACATTGGCTCCTGATTAAGCAAACCTTTGTGAAAAATCTCACATTTATTTTCCAGTCACTTGATGCTTTTGATTACTTGTCCGAATATCTCCTTACATTTGATATATTATGGTTGTGAATGTTCCTAATCTTCCTGGCACTGTAACCATTTACTTGCTTAAGGTCCTTCTGGGGCAGCACACTTCTCCATTCCTGCTTTCAACTATATGTGCCTCAAGCTCCCAAATCCTTCACCTAAATGTCCTCACCTCTCCCCTTTCTAGTCTGCTTCTTTAGAACTTCCTCTTTGACATCTATCCTTGATGTCAAATTATGATTGATAATGGATCCTGATCAAAGTCTCGGGCAAATGCCTCCTGACCAAAGTACACTTTGTCTTTAATGGTGCCATATCAATGCAAGTTGTAATAGTTGGTCTGTGATGTTGTTGCTACAGTTTTGACCTTCAGGTGTTGGGGCTGGGAACTGTAAAAAATTTTTTTTTAATGGTGGGCTTCTTCTCTTGAGCAAGGTCTGACAACCAACCACTCATGGGAAATCTGTGTGAACTGAACCTGGGTTATGTTTATCAGTATCACCCTGCAGAGCTGAATAACCATGTGGCATCCATTATCAATGACCAAGAATGTTTTGTATGGGGCTCAGGGTTAACGCTCCTGTCTCTTAAGGCAGTAGAGCACGGGTTCAAACCCACTTCAGCCATGACATACAGTATAGGAGTGGCATATTTTACAAAATATTAAACCAAGGGCCTGTCTGCGTTCTTGTGTGGACATCAATGATCCTGTGGCATTATGTGGAAGAACATAAGTAGGTGATTTGTTAAATACTGCATTGCTGTTTGAGGAGCCGTGCTGGGTAGAAATTGGCTGCCACGTTTCCTACACGATACCAGACACTCTGCTACACTAATAAATACAAAAGGGAACGTAAAATAAACCTTGAAGTCTCAAGAGTAGTGAGAACGTGGAAGTCACTGCAATAAGAAATTGAAGCAAATAACAATATTTATGAATAAATTATGAATGCATCTGATAGAATAAAGGAGATGGCATACAGTTAATTGCTGAAAATTGGAAGCAGGCTGATGTCATCTTAAACAGCAGCACAGATTTATTGTTCATGAGACCTGGGTTTTTTCCGTAAATCCTTTGTAATATAAGTTGGGTCCTAAATACTCTAGATAGTGCTGCTTTTCTTTCTCTCTCCCTGTCTGTGATTTATCTGTGAAGAGTGACATCAACTTGCTGTTCTGATTAGTTTGGAGATATCGTTGGTTATCTATACCTGACCACAAATGTTCTTCATTCTAGAAAGAGCCAGCGCTCCATGCAATGTCATCTAGCTGTCACACAGCCATCAAAGCATAATCCTGCTGTGTACACATTTTCCTCCTCCAGCAGCGAAAGGCAATACATCAATATTGCATCGGGCTCTGTGTTGCAATGATGTCTGTGCACGCACTGGATCCAAGATTAGAAATGGCTGGGATCAGAGAATAGCCTGTAACGGTGACATCCCCTTTCTTAAAGGTGATGCTGTTTCAGGCATGGTCGCCTCCATCTGCACGTACACAAATGTCAGATATTTGATTTCTTGCTCTGCTGTCCAAAATATTAGGGGGAGAGGGGGAGAGGGGGAGAGGGGGAGAGGGGGAGAGGGGGAGAGGGGGAGAGGGGGAGAGGGGGAGAGGGGGAGAGGGGGACGGAGGCTGGGTTTAAGAGATCATGTAAATGACAGCTGTGTCTAAGTGCACAGTAAAGCCAGAGGGACATAGGTCCCAGAGTCTTTAGCACAAAATATAGACTGACATTCCCAGTATAGCACAGTGTGAGTGCTGTCCACAGACATATCGTCTTTCAGACCTTAACTCAGCCAAACATACTGCCTGTCCTCTCAGGGGATCGTAAAAAATCCCATGGCGCTACGTTGAAGGATAACAGAGGAGCTCTCCCTGCCACCCTGGCTGATAGTTGTCCCATAACCCACATCACTAAAAGAGCTGATCCTGTCAACATACATCGTTATTGTTTGTGATCGGTTGCTGTGTACAAATTGGCTTCATTACTTTCAAAATTAATACAATGAATACTTTTTTTTTTTTAATGTGCTTATTGTCAATTTGGGATATCCAAAATCATTACTTAAAAGATAGGTAGGTCCTTTCTTCAATAGAATAATATTGCAAAGATTGTAGTTATCACCTTTGCCATTTTTCTGCACTGAATCCCTCCTCCCACCCAAGCTGATGGGAATGAAGGTTTCATAAATGCTAACTGTCCTCTTCTGCACCATACAAGAAGCTTTCCAACCCTCGACCCTTGACATTGAGTGTTCGAAGTTGTGGGAGATTCATGGGATGGACAAGCAGACTCCTTCTAACCGCCACAGAGTAATCAGCAGAGCACCCCGAGGACCAGTTCCTATGTGTAGGAAGGAACTGCAGATCCTGGTTTACACCGAAGATAGACACAAAATGCTGGAGTAACTCAACAGGACAGGCAGCACCTCCGGAGAGAAGGAATAGGTGACGTTTCAGGTCGAGACCCTTCTGAGAGACCTTCTAAGTCTGAAGAAGGGTCTTGACCTGAAATGTCACCCATTCCTCCTCTCCAGAGATGCTGCCTGTCCCACTGAGTGTTTATGCCTATTTCTATCTAAGGCTGCCAATGAATCTCACCTACTCTATCCCTGCCTGGCCTCAGATAGTTCCACACAGTTATATATAGACAGCATAGTTTTCAGATGAGCTCATATTTTTAGGCACAGTAGGGGCATGGTGGCATTGCGGTAGAGCTACTGCCTCACAGCGCCAGAGACCCGGGTTCGATCCTCACTGAAGGTGCTTGTCTGTGCGGAGTTTGTACATTCCCCCCACGACCTGTGTAGGTCTTCTCCAAGATCTTCGGTTTCCTCTCACACTCCAAAGATGTACAGGTTTATAGGTTAATTGGCTTGGTATAAAATGTAAAAATCCTCCACAGCGTGTGTAGAATAGAGTTAATGTTCGGAGATCACTGGTCGGTGCAGACTTGGTGGCCACGCTGTATCTCTGAACTTAACTAAATGTAACTGAGTTAAATCTTTTCCCAGAGAATCACCTCCTTCTGCCACACCTTTCCCCTCAGCCTACATCTTGGCTGCGTTCCAAAGAACTGAAAGGAAAAATTTCACTCCAAGGGATCTTAAACTATATTTTACATGCTCAGCGTGCCAGAAAAATGTCATATGACATAATTTAGTCAACACTTCATCCGCAAACAACAGAATCAGTAAATCTGAGAATTTGGTTGGCTTCTTCCAACTTTCTGAAGTTAATTCGTTTCGATGGCCAGAGAAAATTATCTACAAATATCTGATCAAATGTAAGAGTTGAAATTGGAGTCAACAATGGTGACAGTGAATGCGTTACTTCCAATGAAACTGAAAATCTGGAAGTTCTTGAAACCAAATTTATTCATCACTAGTGTTTGCTAGTGCTGTCGGAGAGGATTTAAACTAATGTGGCAGGGGGATGGGTACAAGAGCAGAGAGGCAGGTGGGTGTAAAACGAGACTGGAAGCAATAGGGAGCAAGGTGAAAAGTAAAAGTGGCAGGCAGACAAAACCAGGGCAAAAATCAAAAAGGGCCACTTCTCAACAAAATTGTATAAGGGGTAAGAGCGTTGTAAAAACAAGCCTGAAGGCCTTGTGTCTCAATGCAAGGAGTATTCGTAATAAGGTGGATGAGTTGAACGTGCAGATAGCTATTAATGAGTATGATATAGTTGGGATCACGGAGACATGGCTCCAGGGTGACCAAGGCTGGGAGCTGAACATCCAGGGATATTCAATATTCAGCAGGGATAGAGAGAAAGGAAAAGGAGGTGGGGTAGCGTTGCTGGTTAGAGAGGAGATTAACGCAATGGAAAGGAAGGACATTAGCTTGGAGCATGTGGAATCGGTATGGGTAGAGCTGCGAAACACTAAGGGGCAGAAAACGCTAGTGGGAGCTGTGTACAGGCCACCTAACAGTAGTAGTGAAGTTGGGGATGGTATCAAACAGGAAATTAGAAATGCGTGCGACAAAGGCAAAACAGTTATAATGGGTGACTTCAATCTACATATAGATTGGGTGAATCTAATTGGTAGGGGCGCTGAGGAAGAGGATTTTTTGGAAAGTATGAGGGATAGTTATCTAAATCAACATGTAGAGGAACCAACGAGAGAGCAGGCTATTTTAGACTGGGTATTGAGTAATGAGGAAGGGTTAGTTAGCAGTCTTATTGTGCGTGCCCCCTTGGGCAAGAGTGACCATAATATGGTCGAGTTCTTCATTAGGATGGAGAGTGACATTGTTAATTCAGAAACAATGGTTCTGAACTTAAGGAAAGGTAACTTTGAGGGTATGAGACGTGAATTGGCCAAGATTGACTGGCAATCAATTCTAAAAGGGTTGACGGTGGATACGTAATGGAAGACATTTAAAGACTGCATGGATGAACTACAAAAATTGTTCATCCCAATTTGGCAAAAGAGTAGATCAGGGAAGGTAGTGCATCCGTGGATAACAAGGGAAATCAGGGATAGTATCAAAGCAAAGGATGATGCGTACAAAGTAGCCAGAAAAAGCAGCATACCAGAGGACTGGGAGAAATTCAGAGACCAGCAGAGAAGGACAAAGGGCTTGATTAGGAAAGGAAAAATAGATTATGAAAGAAAACTGGCAGGGAACATAAAAACTGACTGCAAAAGTTTTTATAGATATGTGAAGAGAAATAGATTAGTTAAAACAAATGTAGGTCCCTTGCAGTCAGAAACAGGTGAGTTGATCATGGGGAACAAGGATATGGCAGACCAATTGAATAACTACTTTGGTTCCGTCTTCACTAAGGAAGACATAAATAATCTGCCGGAAATAGCAGGGGACCGCAGGTCAAAGGAGTACTTGAGTGAAATCCAGGTTAGTCGGGAAGTGGTGTTGGGTAAATTGAATGGATTAAAGGCCGATAAATCCCCAGGCTCGATAGGCTGCATCTCAGAGTACTTAAGGAAGTAGCTCCGGAAATAGTGGATGCATTAGTGATAATCTTTCAAAACACTTTAGATTCTGGAGTAGTTCCTGAGGATTGGCGGGTAGCAAACGTAACCCCTCTTTTTAAGAAGGGGGGGGAGAGAGAAAACGGGGAATTACAGACCAGTTAGTCTAACATCGGTAGTGGGGAAACTGCTAGAGTCAGTTATTAAAGATGGGATAGCAGCACATTTGGAAAGTGGTGAAATCATTGGACAAAGTCAGCATGGATTTACGAAAGGTAAATCATGTCTGACGAATCTTGTGGAATTTTTCGAGGATGTAACTAGTAGCGTGGATGGGGCAGAACCAGTGGATGTGGTGTATCTGGACTTCCAGAAGGCTTTCGACAAGGTCCCACATAAGCGATTAGTATATAAACTTAAAGCATATGGCATTGGGGGTTCAGTATTGATGTGGATAGAGAACTGGCTGGCAAACAGGAAGCAAAGAGTAGGAGTAAACGGGTCGTTTTCACAATGGCAGGCAGTGGCTAGTGGGGTACCGCAAGGCTCAGTGCTGGGACCCCAGCTATTTACAATATACATAAATGATCTGGATGAGGGAATTGAAGGCAATATCTCCAAGTTTGCGGATGACACTAAGCTGGGGGGCAGTGTTAGCTGTGAGGAGGATGCTAGGAGAATGCAAGGTGACTTGGATAGGCTGGGTGAGTGGGCAAATGTTTGGCAGATGCAGTATAATGTGGATAAATGTGAGGTTATCCACTTTGGTGGCAAAAATAGGAAAACCGACTACTATCTAAATGGTGGCCGATTAGGAAAAGGGGAGATGCAGCGCGACCTGGGTGTCATGGTACACCAGTCATTGAAAGTAGGCATGCAGGTAAAGCAGGCAGTGAAGAAAGCCAATGGTATGTTAGCTTTCATAGCAAAAGGATTTGAGTATAGGAGCAGGGAGGTTCTACTTCAGTTGTATAGGGTCTTGGTGAGGCCACACCTGGAGTATTGCGTACAGTTCTGGTCTCCAAATCTGAGGAAGGACATTATTGCCATAGAGGGAGTGCAGCGAAGGTTCACCAGACTGATTCCTGGGATGTCAGGACTGTCTTATGAACAAAGACTGCATAGACTCGGTTTATACTCTCTAGAATTTAGGAGATTGAGAGGGGATCTTATAGAAACTTACAAGATTCTTAAGGGGTTGGACAGGCTAGATGCAGGAAGATTGTTCCCGATGTTGGGGAGGTCCAGGACAAGGGGTCACAGCTTAAGGATAAGGGGGAAATCCTTTAGGACCGAGATGAGAAGGAAATTTTTCACACAGAGAGTGGTGGGTCTCTGGAACTCTCTGCCACAGAGGATAGTTGAGGCCAGTTCATTGGCTATATTTAAGAGGGAGTTAGATGTGGCACTTGTGGCTAAGGGGATCAGAGGGTATGGAGGGAAGGCAGGTACGGGATATTGAGTTGGATGATCAGCCATGATCATATTGAATGGCGGTGCAGGCTCGAAGGGCCGAATGGCCTACTTCTGCACCTAATTTCTATGTTTCTATGTTTCTATCACCATCTCCAAGGAGAATCGAAAATTTATAACGTCAACCTATCAAGTTCAAACATGAAGATAGACACCAAAAGATGGAGTAACTCAGGAATGGGTGACGTTTTGGGTCCAGACCCTTCTTCAGACGTCACCTATTCCTTTTCTGCGGAGATGCTGTCTGACCCGCTGAGTCAGCTCCAGTTTTTTGTGTCTAACTCCGGTTACAACCAGCATCGGCAGTTCTTTCCTAAACAAAATTCAAGTTTTATCTAACATTTTATGTCCATTTTTAAAATTGTAGTTATTATTTAGCAAAATATAAAATCTTTGCAATTATTGTTTATTTTTTCATCCAAATTACTCCTCCCGGAGATCATATATACTTTATCATGGATTATAATCATCCCCTATACAGCTCCTGCACACTCTACCCATCATGAACTCCACCTAGTTGTGTCTTCTCCTCCCACAGACCCAGCGCACTCTACTTCTAAATGGACTATCTGTTGAGTTACTTGCTGCCCACTGTGTATGCTCACATTATCTTGTCACGCAGTCTATCCACCCATTTTATCACCTCCCTGCCCACAGAACTCTTATGAACTTTACTTATGTTTCCTACCACAATCCAGCTCATATACCTTCTCAGATTCGACATGCCTGGTCAACCTCCTTCAAAAAGCTATGTCCACACTATACTATTACGGATACAAGCCTTCTATTTAGCCTTCTTATGGGCCTGTCCCACATGGCGATATTTCAGCGGACTGCCGGTGACTGTCAAGTTGCGACTGTCAAAGAGTGGAAAACTCACACACACACACATCACTTCCGTCACCAGCCCGTTATGCAGGCAGGGGACAGGGCAAGCGGGGGGAGCGCTGTCTAAAAAATTCACACAGTGCAAAGTCAAGGTGAAACACTTGACACACACCGCGATGAACAGGAAGGTTGGACAGCAATACATAGTGGGCAGCAAGTAACTGAACAGGAAGCTGTAAAAAGACAGCTAAAGGACAGAGTACAGTGAGTCCTTTAAAAGAGGGGGGAAGAGAGAGAAGGGGGGAGGGTAAGAAGGAGTGGATACAACTTTTAAGAAACCAGAGATACACGGCTGTGAAGCTCGATGGACATTTAACATTACCGGTCGGTTATCCTTAGTTCTGAAAACTACTGCTTACCTTTTTTTCCCCCCAATCAGCCAATTAAATTCACCAGTCAGCACCAGCTACAACCTCCGAGAACCTTCGACCTCCTGGCGACCCACCTATAGCTTGACAATTCTCGCTACTCTCCATGCCGGCTTCATTCTAGTCGCCGCTAATTTTTCAACATGTTGAAAAATTCAGTGACCACAATGTGACCGCGACTAGTTCCCAGAATGTGGGAACTCCTCACGGCCATGAAGGCGACTCCCCGGCAACCACCCGCGACCATGTGACAATAGACAATAGGTGCAGGAGTAGGCCATTTGGCCCTTCGAGCCAGCACCGCCATTCAATGTGACCATGGTTGATCATCCCCAATCAGTACCCCGTTCCTGCCTTATCCCCATATCCCCTGACCGCTATCTTTAAGAGCCCTATCTAGCTCTCTCTTGAAAGCATCCAGAGAACCCGCCTCCAGCGCCCCGAGGCAGAGAATCCCACAGACTCACCACTCTCTGCATAGTCTCCTGCAGTCGCCTAAGTGGGACAGGCCCATTAGTTGGTCATTTTGATGTTTGTCCTCAGTGAGTTTAAATTCAGTCACTCACTTCTCTCCTCTTACCTAACTAGCAATAGCATAACCATGGCTTTGAGAACAATATGAATAAAATAGGCATGGACTGCATTATAACGGAACTGGTCATTAAACAAAGATCCACAGGAAGGCACAGTCGAACATGAAACCAGCGGAGAGATTGGGTCATAAATACTATGGCAAGCACTGACAGCAGTCCAGGTCCCAATGTTTGAAGCTCATAGCTTCATACGTAATTAAATTAGCAGACTGCAGCCACCAGTTTCTACACACACAGCAACGTGAAGGCAATGCCGGAGATGATTTGTAAGCAGATTGCAATCTTCTCTCCAGTGGCAGAAAATAGTAAATCAAATATAAGAGTAACAATGATAAATTGTCCCTTCATTGGCACATGTAGATTTAGACAGGGACGCACTGCTGTCAATAATTTTTATTGCCAATCAAGACTCTGTGGATTACACACTGAATTCCAGTCAGAAGGCCATGGTCATTCCACAGTCTATCCTGGCACGCCGTCTGTTGTGCTGGAGGTTTCGTCTTTCAAATTAGAAGCTAAACTAAGGGGCCAACAGTTAGAACTGAAAGATGAGAAGGGTCTCGACCCGGAACGTCACCCATTCCTTCTCTCCAGAGATGCTGCCTGTCCCGCTGAGTTACTCCAGCATATTGTGTCTATCTTTGGCGTAAACCAGCATCTGCAGTTCCTTGTGTAAGAAAGAACTGCAGATGCTGGTTTAAATGGAAGGTAGGCACAAAATGCTGGAGTAACTCAGCAGGACAGGCAGCATCTGTGGAGAGAAGGAATGGGCGACGTTTCGGGTCAAGACCCTTCTTTCCTACACAAAGATCACCTGAGCACGATGTTAAGAGTTAACTGAACTGTAGCCACTAAAATCTGGCTGGCCCATTATTTATTCCTCAACCATTACTGAAATAAAATGTCAGATTAGTTAGTTGTTATCGACTTGTTTGTGGAAGTTAGTTGGGCCTAAATTAAGTGCTGCACCTCTTATACTACTTCATTGAAAGTGAAATGCTCTGAGGTGATCAAAAGTTATCATGGGTATCACAGAAATTAAATTCTTTCTTTCAAAGATAAAATAATATGGGGATCTAATGAAAATAAATTAATTCGGAAAAGTTTCATTCAGCATTGTCCATGGCCATTGTACACTCTTTATGGGATCTCTGGAGAAAAGGAATAGGTTGAGACCCTTCTTCAGACTCGACCCGAAACTTCACGTACTCCTTTTCTCCAGAGATGCTGTCTGACCCGCTGAGTTATTCCAGCGCTTTGTGTCTATCTTCAGTATAAACCAGCATCTGCATATATACGGTGTTCAAGAAGGAACTGCAGATGCTGGAAAAAGAAGGTAGACAAAATTGCCGGAAAAACTCAGCGGGTGTGGCAGCATCTATGGAGCGAAGGAAATAGGCAACGTTTCGGGCCAAAATGTGCTGAAGAAAGGTTTTGGCCCGAAACGTTGCCTATTTCCTTCGCTCCATAGATGCTGCCGCACCCGCTGAGTTTCTCCGGCATTTTTATCTATCTGCATATATACTCTTTCTGGAGTTTGTTTGCCAACTACAGTGCTTTCCACTGTGAGAATGGCTGAAATCGAGCTCTGGTTGAAAGCAAGGTATTGTGAAGTTGGCTCGTAACCTGGGCTGTGTACAAGCTGGAGGAGCTGACCGACCGACCAGCCAGACAGAGAGTGGTGCCCACCAGGAGAGAGCTTTGTTGCTTACACTTTGAATACGATACCTTGGCAGGGTAGCCAACAAGAGGGTAAGGAGGGAGAATGTATAAAACAGCTTTGTTCTACGAGGCAGGCAGAGACTGATTACAAACAGCCGACTAGGTCACACAGTTTCATTCACATATCAGCATTTTGAACGGTTTATGCAGATTAAAATCGGAAAGGAAAAGAGCACCTTAGCACCATGCCCATTTAATTTGATACATCTCATATCCGGCACTGTCACCGAATACTCACAATTACTGGTTGATTCACAATTTAGTCATTCATTTATGCGCTGCAATCAACAACAACTTGCAATTATAGAGCAGAAACCTTGACATCACCAGACACTTCACACGGGCAGTAGCAAGCAAAACTTGACCTGAACCAGGGAATTAATAGATAAAGTATAAGTCAAGGCTGGAGAAAAGCTTCACCACTGGAAATCGGAAGGGTCTCGATCCGAAACGTCACCCATTCCTTCAATCCAGAGATGCCGCCTGTCCTGCTGAGTTACTCCAGCATTTTGATGCGATCCAATGCATTCTGTCTGGAAATGAATTGGGGAAAGTGCGGATGGTATCAGTGTAGCTGCCTATGCTATTCCCAAGTTAGGATGATTTAACACTTCAAAAAACTGGTGCCTGTCCCACTTAGGCGATTTTTTGGGCGACTACAGGCGACTGCTGTAAAATTTTCAACATGCTTGAGGTTTCAGGGGGGGCTGTTGAAATTGCTAAGTTACTGATGGAATGGGTTTATGGTGCATCTTCGGGTAGAGTGGTTGGTTCTGGTGGAGTTCCAGCAAGGAGCAGCACCTTCAGGGGAGGATGCAGGCAGACACGGGAAGAAAATAAATCTTGAATCTGATGTTACAATAGTTAAACCAGAAAGCTGAAAGGATCCCAATTATACCCACACGGTAGCTCCTGCATATTTCTACTCAGAGGTTTTGGAATTCAGGAGGGTCCCCTTGCAGTCCACTTTCTGAAATCGGAGCTGGTCCAAGGATCTGATGTCGGCAATTGTTCTCACACGAGCTGAGCTATGTAACTGTAACCGCCTCTTCTGAAGAGACTCCTTTCACTGCAACACAGGCTTTTCAAAGTCTCGAGGTCGGATCTGTTTGCTAGAAACCCAATCTGGTAATTATGCTTCAGCAAACCGTGTTTTCTGTTGTGATTGAAGTTAACTAAATTCTCAGAGAGTTTAATGCTCGGTGCAATTGTGCTCATTTACAGGCGCTCCTTGTATCTAGCTGTGACAATTTAGTTTGGAGATCCCATCATTTAGTTTGGGGATCTTATAGAAACATATAAAATTATAAAACGACTGGACAAGCTAGATGCAGGAAAAATGTTCCCAATGTTGGGTGAGTCCAGAACCAGGGGCCACAGTCTTAGAATAAAGGGGAGGTCATTTAAGACTAAGGTGAGAAAAAACTTTTTTACCCAGAGAGTTGTGAATTTATGGAATTCCCTGCCACAGAGGGCGGTGGAGGCCAAATCACTGGATGGATTTAAGAGAGAGTTGGATAGAGCTCTAGGGGCTAGCGGAGTCAAGGGATATGGCAGGCACGGGTTATTGATAGCGAACGATCAGCCATGATTACAATGAATGGCGGTGCTGGCTCGAAGGGCCGAATGGCCTCCTCCTGCACCTATTTTCTATGTTTCTATCATGTTAAAAGACTAAAGGGTACAAGGAGCTGGAGTAACTCAACGAGTCAGGCAGCCATAACTGGGGAACATGGATGGGTAATGGTTTGGGACGAGACCCTTCTTCAGATGTCTGAAGTGCTGAGTTATTCCCCTTAAGACACCAAAGGACACACTTTGTGTTGGTGTATTAACCAGCATCTGCAGTTCTTTCCTTTCTTCAGAGTAAAAGACTACTTGCATTTATGTAGCATCTTTAACTCAGCAAACTGTCGCATTCATTTCATTTGCTCCTCAACAAAAGGGACTGTGCATCTATTTGTAACCCTCTCATGGCCTCAGAATGCTACCCCAGATATCTACTGAAGTCTGGTTACTGTTGTGGGAAGTTGTCGCTGCTAGCTTAAGCACAGTAAAAGGATGAACAAATTTCAAAGGAATGATGATCGGTCTGCTGTTGAGGGTTAGTAAGTGTCTAGTTTTCCTTCAGAACATTTACATTCAGTTAATGGAGTGATGGGTCCTTGGTTTAGGACCACGTGGGGAATTTGGAACTGTAACTGAACTACACCAGGAGTATCCAGCTGGATTATGCACTCAATTCTCTCTAGAAATCGACTTGGTCCTGTATTTTTCCACAGAGGAAGAAGTGGATGTTAATTGAGTGTAGATGCAGGGAGGAGCAAAAACAAGGGACAGTATATTATAATATAGGAGGCCATTTTAGCTAGTTCCACCACTCAATATCCAGTCTATATTTTACCTTTATCTTTCCATAACTACAATGCATCCGATGCATTTTGAACAAAGGAAGCTCGAGTGACAAAGATTCAGAGGAATCTGAAATGCACTGAAAATGAAGCAGCCTGCGTTCCAAAGAACAAGCTATTCCACGCATTCAGCCCAGGAATGTACAGGAGGGGCGGCTGGCTGTTAGGGTAGCTGCCTCAGCGATGGGCTTGTTATGTTTTATGCATAAACTGTACTTACAATGCAGGTTCAGGTTGGCTATATATCATCATTACTACGGTGATGGAATGAGAGTGGGGGGCGGTTCTGTGGTTTTTAAGATTTGGGAAAACTAATAAATAACATCAATGCATACTGCTGGCAAAGTCTGCTGTTCATTATATCCTTAGACTGTGTTGCCCAGGGACTGTAGATCACCATTAGCAGAGAGGCCAAATTGCTCCAGTGACAGCTGTATTTTTAGCCTTTTTGAAAAAAAACTAATAAATGAAATGACTTTTTGGCCTCTTGTAGAGAGCAGAGATCATTTTCTGACTCCCTGCTTAGAGTAATACATTGCAGTGTGCAGAAATACCAGCCTGAGCTTCATCACTGCTCCCGAGCGAATGCTTCAAAGTGCAGCCGTCAAATAGAAATCAGCTCCTCTCACCTGGCAGATGGGAAAGCATTCTGAGCAGAAACAGGCAGGGTCATCGTAGCAAGTGCTTGATATCGTCTGATTCACCCTGATCACGAGCTCTCCTGCTAGCCGCCTCTCCTGCTGACGTGACCCAGAGTCACCTGGAATTAAAGATTAATCTCACAGTCAGTCATGCAAATAAAGCTGAGGAGAAGAGAAAAAAACAAAATCAAGGCTGCCAGGGTGCTGTCTTTAACCAACATTTATGAATTTCTCTTATACTCTTTCAACATTTATTTTCTAGCTTTAAAGCTATTGCTCGGTATAGAATCATAGAGTGATTCAGTGTCGAAACAGGCCAGTCAGCCCAAGCTGCCCACACCAACCAACATGTCCCAGCTACACATCTGCCACCATTTAGCCCATATCCCTCCAAACCAGTCCTACCCAAGTACCCGTCTAACTGTTCTTAAACAGATTATATAGGTTCAGGAACGTTTTAGGGAGAGAGGGGAGCTGTAAAGTTCAGAACTTGGCCATGAGGTAACATGAACCGATCGTGGCATTCTGGATCCATGATGACAAAGAAATCATAGCTCCTGTGCGACCAGGGAAGATTATGGGGCAGTGCAGTTGGCAGTGAGGGGTCATGTGATAAAAACTCTAGTTTGACGTCCAAACAAAATGAAATACTTCTGAAGGGCATGAAGCTGCCAGAGGAGTCATATTTTCAATAAGGAGTTACATCAAATCCCCCATCTGTTCTCAAGTGGATGTAAAAAGCCATTTGGTACCAAATCAGAGAACAGCAAGGTATGCTGACATATCTTTGCCCCTTCACCCAAAATGATTTTAATGGGTTATTTGATGATAATCATTCTATCATTTGTAGGAGCTTGCTGTAAATATATATATACAGTATATAATATATATATACACACACACTATATATATACACACACACACACATATATATACTGTATATGGTTTACGCTGTAGATAAACACAAAATGCGGGTCAGGCAGCATCTCTGGAGAGAAGGAATGGGTGATGTTTCTGGTCGAGACCCTTCTTCAGATATGTATATATATATTTATACATATATATATATATATATATATATATATATATATATACATATTACTACGGTGATCGCAATAACTGTGAATCATTTTGATATGCACCAAGTTCACAAATGACCATGAAACTAAATAAGGCCATATTTTTATTCATTTTTGTTCACGTACGTGCCAGCAGCTCGGGAATAACATGAAGTAACTGTACTGAAAGGGAGAATGTAGAGGACAGCTTGGCCACGTAACTGACCAAACCCAAATGACCAGGTTAACTTGAACCCACCCAGGTCTCAAAGACCCATCATTTCTTTCTGTTGTGCACTCAGTGTGGTGCGATCATCTCGTACATCCCACCCAGGAAACGACAGATGAAGCCAAACAGAATTTCAACTCTAGATCTTGAGAACACCTGGGCCTGATAGACCAAAGCTACTCCTCCAATGGGGCCCTCCACACAGAATGCTTGGGACACGGTGTTGTGATAACCACCCTGTTTCATCAGAGAGGCAAGCACAAATCCTTGCGGCAACACCCTCCCCAATCCAGCCAGTGGCCTTATTGATTCTGTCTTTGTCTGAGTGGCAGGCCTCAAGGATGTTTGCATCATGTGTATCAGGACAGGGACCCATAACTACTGGAGTGTCCCCTTCTTCATGTTCAGGAGATCCTTCACCCCTCCAGCCATTAGATTGTATACTACTGACCGCTAGGCTGTATGGGGATGCTTTTGCATTTTTAATAGTTAATTATTGGGTCTTTTTAAATATATATTGCTTTCAGGTATTGTCCATATTGTATTTTATGTATTTTCTGTCTGCTTTTGTTCTGAATGTGTGGGTTTGTTGGTTGTTGGCTTCTGGACATCTGAATTTCCCTGAGGGGATCAATAAAGTATTTATTATTAATCCACTCTGTTTAGACGTTAGACGTTAAAGATACAGCACAGAAATAGGCCCTTTGGCCCGCGCTTAGCAGTGATCACCCCGTACACTAGCACAATCCTACACACACACACACACTAGCGACAATTTCCTATTTTAGCAAAGCCGATTAAGTTACAAACCTGTACGTCTTTGGAGTGTGGGAGGAAACCGCAGAACCTGGAGTAAACCCATGTGGTCACAGGGTCACCTATGCTGGGCCACTGTGCCGCCCCTATTTCTAACATCTTGGTCACATAGCAATAGCTGCAGCAAAGATGTCACTACAAGAATAAACACCATGCTGGACTCCACAAAGAAAGCTCTTCCCAGGTAGAAGCTCAGAAGCAACACAACTTACTCCTAACCAACAGGAAAGCAGTTTGCCCAAAATGCCTGGAAGTTCTGCGTAATTTTTATTTCTGAAAGATTATTAGCTTGTCCACCAGAAAACTCCAGGACCTGGTTGATGAGAATAGGCAGGAAGTCCTGAAGCTAATTCGTGGATTGGAAGCATGATTCAAAGGAAAAATAAAATCTTTAAAGACAATGAATAAGGAGCAGAAGGCATTCCTAGTGAAGTTCGAAAACTTGGTAAAGAGAAACTGCAGGAACAAAGTCACAACCTCATTCTGTAGTGGAGATAAACGAGACAAACTCAGAGGCACACTAATTGTGACCACCTTCATGAAAGGAGACAGACCCAATTGTGATGACTACAAAGGTATATGGCGCCTGCATGAATAATTCATTGCACAAATCCTTCACAGCCACTTACAGTATTTGGCCAACAGGCTTTCCCCATATTGAAGTGTGGAGTCTATCCAACAAGAGGCAAGGTGGACTTGATTCACACCACTTAACAATAACAATGTAAAATGCGTGAAACATGCAATAGGTTCCCTCCAAAGATGGACCAAATGCTGGAGAAACTCAGCGGGTGAGGCAGCATCTATGGAGCGAAGGAATAGGTGACGTTTCCGGTCTCGGCCCGAAACGTCACCTATTCCTTCGGCCCATAGATGCTGCCTCACCCGCTGAGTTCTTCAGCATTTTTGTCTACCTTCGATTTTTCCAGCATCTGCAGGTCTTTCTTAAACCCTCCAAAGATGTGCAGGTTTGTAGGTAAATTGGCTTCTGTAAATAGCCCCTAGTGTTTTCACAATCTATCTCTAAACTAAACTCTTAATCAACCTTGCATCAACCACAATACGTTTCATACGTTCCACTACAGACTGGACTGTGCAGCGGGCCTGAAGCCTCCACGTTGCTCACTCCTCCCACCTCTCTGTTGCTAACGGCACTGGGTCCTAGTGCCCGTCTCCCCAGCCCCGGTGACCTCAGTGGCTATTCCACTGGGTCTTTCCCATCCCCCTCCTACCATGTAACCCCTGCTCTTTCACACCCACATCACAGCCCCCATATCCCCCCACCCCCTGACCACCCTCCACCCCCCCACCACACTACACCCCGTCCTCAGTCCACTCACCTGCCTTCCTCCAGCCACAACCCCCATCCCTGCCGTGTGTTCACCATCCCCCCGGACCTCCCCCTCTCCGACACCGAAAGGTCGGTCCTCAGCAGAGGTCTTACCTTTGTCCCCCTCCGTCCCCACCTCAATGAGTTCCGTGCCCACCACGACTTGGAGCTCTTCTACCGTCGCCTCCGCCTCACAGCGTTTTTCCACGGGAACAAGTCCTCGCCCCCCCACTGATGATCCCTTTTCCTGTCTCCCACGTACCCCCTCCTCGTGGACCCCCCCTCGTGGCCCTCCAGCTTTAGAACTATTTATACAAAACTGCCGTCGGGACATCAACCGCCTTGACTTCTCCACTCCCCTGTCTCACTCCAATCTCTCCCCCTCCGAACGTACTGCCATCGACTCACTCCGCAACAACCCAGACTGGGTTATCAAACCCGCCGACAAGGGAGGTGCCGTGGTAGTCTGGCGCGTCGATCTCTACAAAGCAGAGGCCACGCGCCAACTCTCGGACACCTCCTACTTACCCCTGGACCATGACCCCACTGACGAGCACCAGGCCACCATCTCGAGCACCATAACCGGCTTCATTAACTCCGGCTCCCTACCCCCCCGAGCCTCCAACCTCATCGTTTCCCAGCCCCGCACAGCCCGATTTTACCTTCTCCCCAAAATCCACAAACCCGACTGCCCCGGCAGACCCATTGTCTCTGCCTGTTCGTGCCCCACCGAACACATTTCCACATACCTTGACTCCATCCTATCCCCCTTTGTTAAATCCCTCCCCACCTATGTTCAAGACACCTCAGACACTCTCCGTCGGCTCCGCACATTCCGTTGTCCAGGCCCCCATCCTCTCATCTTCACCATGGACGTCCAGTCACTATACACCTGCATCCCCCACCAGGATGGTCTCAAAGCCCTCCGGTACTTCCTCGACCAGAGGAGCAACCCATACCCATCCACTGACACCCTCCTCCGCCTAGCGGAGTTGGTCCTTACCCTAAACAACTTCTCTTTTGACTCCTCCCATTTCCTCCAAACACAAGGCGTAGCTATGGGCACACGCATGGGCCCTAGCTACGCCTGCCTCTTTGTCGGGTACGTCGAACAATCTTTGTTCTCGACGTACCAGGGCCCCACCCCCGACCTTTACCTCCGTTACATTGACGACTGCTTTGGTGTCACCTCCTGCACCCACGCAGAACTGACTGACTTTATTCATTTCACCACCAACTTCCATCCGGCACTCAAATATACTTGGACCATTTCCGACATTTCCCTACCATTCCTTGACCTCACCATCTCTATTGCAGGTGACACACTCCTGACTGACATCCACTACAAACCAACTGACTCCCACAGCTACCTAGACTACTCTTCCTCCCACCCTGCTTCCTGTAAGGACTCCATCCCCTATTCCCAATTCCTCCGACTACGCCGCATCTGCTCCCAGGATGACGTGTTCCACACCAGGTCATCGCAAATGTCCTCGTTCTTCAGAGAACGGGGTTTCCCCTCCCCCACTATCGATGAGGCTCGCACCAGGGTCTCCTCCATACCCCGCAACACTGCCCTCTCTCCCCATTCCCCCACTCACAACAAGGGCCGAGTCCCCCTGGTCCTCACCTTTCACCCCACCAGCCAGCGCATACAACAGATAGTCCTCCGCCAGTTTCGCCACCTCCAACGTGACCCCTCCACTCGCCACATCTTCCCATCTCCCCCCCTATCTGCCTTCCGCAAAGACCGCTCCCTCCGCAACTCCCTCGTCAATTCTTCCCTTCCCTCCTGCTCCACTCCTTCCCCGGGCACTTTCCCTTGCAACCGCAAGAGATGCTACACTTGTTCCTTCACCTCCCCCATCCACTCCTTTCAGGGACCCAAGCAGTCATTCCAAGTCCGACAGAGGTTCACCTGCACCTCCTCCAACCTAGTCTACTGCATCCGTTGCTCCAGATGCCAGCTAATCTACATCGGTGAGACCAAGCGGAGGCTAGGCGATCGTTTCGCCGAACACCTCCGCTCGGTCCGCAATAACCAACCCGACCTCCCGGTGGCTCAGCACTTCAACTCCCCCTCCCACTCCATATCCGACCTCTCGGTCCTGGGCCTCCTCCATGGCCAGAGTGAACAACACCGCAAGTTTGAGGAACAACATCTCATATTCCGCTTGGGGAGTCTGCATCCTCTGGGCTTAAACATTGAATTTTCTCAATTCTGTTAACCCAGACTGCTCCTTTCCCCCCACCCCCCCACCTCTCCCTCAGCCCTCGGGCCCTGACATTCCTTCTCCATCTCCCCCCCCCCCCCCCCCCAAGTCGCACTAGCTTCTCATTTTCACACCAGAAACAGCTTACAATGGCCTGCTTTCCTTATCACCAATACTTTTTTGCATATCTTTCACTCATTGTTCTTGCTTTATCTCTCCATATCACTGTTTATATCTCTCGTTTCCCTGATCCCTGACCAGTCTGAAGAAGGGTCTCGACCCGAAACGTCGCCTATCTCCTTCACTCCTTAGATGCTGCTGCACCTTGACATTGACGACTGCTTTGGTGTCACCTCCAGCACCCACGCAGAACTGACTGACTTTATCCATTTCACCACCAACTTCCATCCGGCACTCAAATATACTTGGACCATTTCCGACATTTCCCTACCATTCCTTGACCTCACCATCTCTATTGCAGGTGACACACTCCTGACTGACATCCACTACAAACCAACTGACTCCCACAGCTACCTGGACTACTCTTCCTCCCACCCTGCTTCCTGTAAGGACTCCATCCCCTATTCCCATTTCCTCCGACTACGCCGCATCTGCTCCCAGGATGACGTGTTCCACACCAGGTCATCGCAAATGTCCTCGTTCTTCAGAGAACGGGGTTTCCCCTCCCCCACTATCGATGAGGCTCGCACCAGGGTCTCCTCCATACCCCGCAACACTGCCCTCTCTCCCCATTCCCCCACTCACAACAAGGGCCGAGTCCCCCTGGTCCTCACCTTTCACCCCACCAGCCAGCGCATACAACAGATAGTCCTCCGCCAGTTTCGCCACCTCCAACGTGACCCCTCCACTCGCCACATCTTCCCATCTCCCCCCCTATCTGCCTTCCGCAAAGACCGCTCCCTCCGCAACTCCCTCGTCAATTCTTCCCTTCCCTCCTGCTCCACTCCTTCCCCGGGCACTTTCCCTTGCAACCGCAAGAGATGCTACACTTGTTCCTTCACCTCCCCCACCCACTCCTTTCAGGGACCCAAGCAGTCATTCCAAGTCCGACAGAGGTTCACCTGCACCTCCTCCAACCTCGTCTACTGCATCCGTTGCTCCAGATGCCAGCTAATCTACATCGGTGAGACCAAGCGGAGGCTAGGCGATCGTTTCGCCGAACACCTCCGCTCGGTCCGCAATAACCAACCCGACCTCCCGGTGGCTCAGCACTTCAACTCCCCCTCCCACTCCGTATCCAACCTCTCGGTCCTGGGCCTCCTCCATGGCCAGAGTGAACAACACCGCAAGTTTGAGGAACAACATCTCATATTCCGCTTGGGGAGTCTGCATCCTCTGGGCTTAAACATTGAATTTTCTCAATTCTGTTAACCCAGACTGCTCCTTTCCCCCCACCCCCCCACCTCTCCCTCAGCCCTCGGGCCCTGACATTCCTTCTCCATCTCCCCCCCCCCCCCCCCCAAGTCGCACTAGCTTCTCATTTTCACACCAGAAACAGCTTACAATGGCCTGCTTTCCTTATCACCAATACTTTTTTGCATATCTTTCACTCATTGTTCTTGCTTTATCTCTCCATATCACTGTTTATATCTCTCGTTTCCCTGATCCCTGACCAGTCTGAAGAAGGGTCTCGACCCGAAACGTCGCCTATCTCCTTCACTCCTTAGATGCTGCTGCACCTTGACATTGACGACTGCTTTGGTGTCACCTCCTGCACCCACGCAGAACTGACTGACTTTATCCATTTCACCACCAACTTCCATCCGGCACTCAAATATACTTGGACCATTTCCGACATTTCCCTACCATTCCTTGACCTCACCATCTCTATTGCAGGTGACACACTCCTGACTGACATCCACTACAAACCAACTGACTCCCACAGCTACCTAGACTACTCTTCCTCCCACCCTGCTTCCTGTAAGGACTCCATCCCCTATTCCCAATTCCTCCGACTACGCCGCATCTGCTCCCAGGATGACGTGTTCCACACCAGGTCATCGCAAATGTCCTCGTTCTTCAGAGAACGGGGTTTCCCCTCCCCCACTATCGATGAGGCTCGCACCAGGGTCTCCTCCATACCCCGCAACACTGCCCTCTCTCCCCATTCCCCCACTCACAACAAGGGCCGAGTCCCCCTGGTCCTCACCTTTCACCCCACCAGCCAGCGCATACAACAGATAGTCCTCCGCCAGTTTCGCCACCTCCAACGTGACCCCTCCACTCGCCACATCTTCCCATCTCCCCCCCTATCTGCCTTCCGCAAAGACCGCTCCCTCCGCAACTCCCTCGTCAATTCTTCCCTTCCCTCCTGCTCCACTCCTTCCCCGGGCACTTTCCCTTGCAACCGCAAGAGATGCTACACTTGTTCCTTCACCTCCCCCATCCACTCCTTTCAGGGACCCAAGCAGTCATTCCAAGTCCGACAGAGGTTCACCTGCACCTCCTCCAACCTCGTCTACTGCATCCGTTGCTCCAGATGCCAGCTAATCTACATCGGTGAGACCAAGCGGAGGCTAGGCGATCGTTTCGCCGAACACCTCCGCTCGGTCCGCAATAACCAACCCGACCTCCCGGTGGCTCAGCACTTCAACTCCCCCTCCCACTCCGTATCCGACCTCTCGGTCCTGGGCCTCCTCCATGGCCAGAGTGAACAACACCGCAAGTTTGAGGAACAGCATCTCATATTCCGCTTGGGGAGTCTGCATCCTCTGGGCTTAAACATTGAATTTTCTCAATTCTGTTAACCCAGACTGCTCCTTTCCCCCCACCCCCCCACCTCTCCCTCAGCCCTCGGGCCCTGACATTCCTTCTCCATCTCCCCCCCCCCCCCCCCCCAAGTCGCACTAGCTTCTCATTTTCACACCAGAAACAGCTTACAATGGCCTGCTTTCCTTATCACCAATACTTTTTTGCATATCTTTCACTCATTGTTCTTGCTTTATCTCTCCATATCACTGTTTATATCTCTCGTTTCCCTGATCCCTGACCAGTCTGAAGAAGGGTCTCGACCCGAAACGTCGCCTATCTCCTTCACTCCTTAGATGCTGCTGCACCCGCTGAGTTTCTCCAGCTTTTTGTGTAACCCTCGATTCTCCAGCATCTGCAGTTCCTTCTTTAACACGTTTCATTTGGATCTTTCTAAAGCCTTTGAATCTGATAACTGAGAAGGATTGTGGACATTCTTCCTCTAAATTGTGTGTCCTCCGATGTTTGTCTCTATTGTGTGTGTGTGTGTGTGTGTGTGTGTGTGTGATATGTAACATCTGACATGGTCCCAATGTGGAAGGGTGTCAAACAGAGCTGAGTCAGGATTCCAGAATGTCTTAATCTGTCTCTCTGCAATATTGCACCTTACGTGCAACAAGCCTCTTGCTGGAGTGATGCTAATCTACAAGATGAATAAGCAATTTGGGGAATGGATAGGGTGAATGCACTATTGTTCTTTTAACCAGAATAGGGGAATCCACAACCAGAGGACATAGGGTTAAGGTAAAGAGGGGAAAAAACTAATTGGAACCCGAGGGGCAACTTTTTCCACACAGAGGGCGGTGTGTATATGGAATAAGTTGCCAGTAGAGATAGTGGGTCAGGTACTATAACAACATTTAAAACATATTTGGACAGGTATGTGGATAGAAAAGGTTTAGAGGGATATGGGCCAAGTGGGACCAGCGTAGATGGGGCATCTTGGCAGGCATGCACATGTTGGGCTGAATGGCCTGTTTTTGCTCTGTATAACTATGACTCTAAGCAATTGTTTAACATACAAAACCTAAAGGCCCCTCCAACCTCAGTAAATGAAGCTGCGGAATCCAGATGACCCTTGCAGATATGTACATTCATAGGCTGAACTCCATCGATGCCAACTCATCCAGTGAAGCAGATGAAAGAATGAGCCTTGCACAATACACGTGCCAAGCAATGGTCTTCTACCAACCCGGCCTCCTTACACAACACTCACCCTACCCAAAGGTGGATCAGCTTCTATGAGCTGCCTCTCAGTAAAAGCCAACCTCAATATGAAATTCACCCTCACCGCCTGTACGATTACCAGCACGATTTTTCAGCCCACTGAGGAAGAGTGTCCAAATAGCTTTGTGTTTACCTTGCATTAGTGATTCATGCCTGCCTCTTGGGCACTTCAGGAAAGTGAACATTAGGCACTTTAAAGTAATGGAGAGGTGACTTAAAAACTGTCTTCACAATACATTTTCATGAGGGGGGACCTCATTGAAACTTACTAAATTGTGAAAGGCCTGGATAGAGTGAATGTGGAGAAGATGTTTCCACTAGTGGGAGAGTCCAGGACCAGAGGCCATAGCCTCAGAATAAAAGGATGTACCTTTAGAAAGGAGATAAGGATGAATTTTTTTAGTCAGTAGTCAGTAGTTCCACAGATTCAAAATAGGAAATTGAATCTGTGGAACTCATCACCTCAGAGGCCGGCAATGGATATGTTTTAAGGTGGAGATTGACAGATTCATGATTGGTCCAGGTGTCCGAGTTATGGGGAGAAGACAGGAGAATGAGGTTGAGAGGGAAAGATAGATCAGCCTTGATTAAGTGGTCTTTAATGGGCTGAATGGTCTAATTCTGCTCCGAGAACTTATGAAATCCCGCAGCAGGATAGGTGAATTGACATCAGTGTCCCTTCTCATGTTAATATCCTCAGAAATGAGACCCAATTACATCAGCTGCCTCTGCTATCAGCAGATTACAGGACGAGTGAAGAAACCAATGAAGGGTCTTCTGAAACCCTTGAAAAAAATGTTACATTCTCATTGACTTTGTGAATCTTGAGTCATATCCACACCAAATGGAAAGAGGTGCAGTCAGGTGATATGGGGAAAAGGCAGGAGTGGGGTACTGATTGGGGATGATCAGCCATGATCACATTGAATAGCGGTGCTGGCTCAAAGGGCCAAATGGCCTACTCCTGCACCTATTGCCTATTATCTAGTGTCTAAATGGGAAAGAAATATCCAGGATGCCACTGAGAATCTAGACGAGGCTCTTAGCCAGGAGTACAAAGAAGCCCAGTGCAAATGGGCAAAGAAGCATACCACGTCCCCTACTGGCTGTCCACCCCCCATCTGTGGCACTGTTTATGGACCCCAATTCAGAGCTCTCAGAACTGATGGCCATGCAAGCCATCCTCGGTCCAGATGGGACGAAAGGACACAAGGATTTATTTCTAAGATCCCATCACTCGACCAGATCAAAACCCCAGCCTGAAGAAGAACAACTTTGCTCAAAGCTGGCCCAAAAGCAAGTCTGGGGCTCAGAGAGTCTGAAGAAGGGTCTCGACCCGAAACGTCGCCTATCTCCTTCGCTCCTTAGATGCTGCTGCACCCGCTGAGTTTCTCCAGCTTTTTGTGTAATGCTCAGAGAGCATTGCCAGGCACTAGTAGAGCGAGCTGTGCAATGTTATTTGCAGATTACCTGGCAGTGATGGGAGGTTAATGGAGGAATACAAACGTACAATGGAGTTCTGCAGGTCTGTCAGTTCAAAGGAATTCAAAGGGGGACAAACTACTGTCGAACAATAGCTGGACATTCAGTGACACAGGAACCAGGCAGGAAGGAAAATAAGAAAAGCAAACAGGATGCCTCACTCTCAATTGTCTGAAAATCTCATTACTTATAAATACCTGCATGTTCACTCAATGCTCCCGGATCTGGCTCCTATTCTCTTTCCCTAGTTGCAGAGCCGGGGGCACAAGGATTTGGGAAGGAGCGAGAAATGGTGGTTTATTAAAGCTCATTCAGAGTGCGGAACAAGCTTCCTTGCAAACCAGTAAACCCCAGCATGGGGTGATCATTAACATCTACATGCCAGCAAGTAATGAAATACACCCTGCCATGCAGAGTCAATGTAACACTCTGGTCCTCCATTTAAGTCATTGCCTCTAATAGACTGGCACACCATTAGCAAATGCAGTCTGCGCTCTTCAAATTATTTAATTCTGCAGTGGGGACTAAGTCAGTCTCAACTTGGTTATATCATCCGTAGGCAAGAGCTTTTCTTACACTTTTTACTCATTGCAACCCGCTGTAGCTATCCTACAAGGGACGATCACTGGAATTCAGTGTAGGAAATGCCATCTTCCAGTCAGAAGATCGTGAATTCAAGCCCTTTACAGAGATTAGAGTCCAAAGTCTAAGCTAACGGCACTGATACTGATTGAGAGCTGTGGTTTCAGAGGCACCACGTAGTTAAGCTGGTGCTCTGTCTGCCCTCTCGGGTCGATGTACAAGATGCAATGATCTATTTCGAGTAAAACATAGAAACATAGAAAATAGGTGCAGGAGTAGGCCATTCGGCCCTTCGAGCCTGCACCGCCATTCAATATGATCATGGCTGATCATCCAACTCAGTATCCCGTACCTGCCTTCTCTCCATACCCCCTGATCCCTTTAGCCACAAGGGCCACATCTAACTCCCTCTTAAATATACCAATGAACTGGCGTCAACTACCTTCTGTGGCAGAGAATTCCACAGATTCACCACTCTCTGTGTGAAAAATGATTTTCTCATCTCAGTCCTAAAAGACTTCTCCCTTATCCTTAAACTGTGACCCCTTGCTCTGGACTTCCCCAACATCGGGAACAATCTTCCTGCATCTAGCCTGTCCAACCCCTTAAGAATTTTGTAAGTTTCTATAAGATCCCCCCTCAATCCTCTAAATCTTCTAAAAGCAAAGTTCTTTTGGTTGTCCAGATTAATATTTATCACATTACCAAGATCACTTAAGCAGATAATCCTGTCCTTATTGGGTGCCAGATTTTTTACATTTGACGTGACTGTATTTTTTGGAGTTGTCCTGAAATTGTGAAAGTTGCTATAGAAATCTAAGTTCCTTCTGTCTCTGACAAAGTAAGTCATGGGTTCAAGAGCAACGACAGGGGATGTTCTAATCTGCATTGTTACTCGAGTGCATTACAGACGGGATACTACCACGGGGTGTATCTCTGCAGGAAACAAACTGAGAACCTTTTCCAAGCTCATGCCGTTGATCTACTGTCATTTTTGAAGAGGTAAAAGAGTTATTGTGTAATTTCTTCAACTAATAATAATTGGACACAACTTGGATTGATAAAGTGATTTTAATATCGTGAAATGCTGCAAGGTGTTTCAAAGATTATCAAATAAAAATTGCCACTGAGCTACCAAAATTTGGTCAAAGAGATTTAGGAAAATGAAAGAACGTGAGATAGAGAATTGGAAGTAACATGTGGACGGGTTTTGTGCTCAGCTGACATTAAAAGAAGTGCGGAAATGTTTAAGAAGGAACTGCAGATGCTGGAAAAATCGTAGACAAAAATGCTGGAGAAATGCGGGTGAGGCAGCATCGATGGAGAGAAGGAATAGGTGACGTTTCGGGTCGTTTCTCCAGCATTTTTGTCCACATTAAAAGTGGGAAGATTCATATAAAGTCAGACTTGAAGGAAGATGTTGTTCTCAGAGGGTTAAAAAGATTTCAAACGATTCTTGCTTCTTGTGAGATCCCGCTGTGAGCAAATGGCCCGCTCTTTCGACCTTCATAACAACAGGAACTTGGCTTCAAAACTTAAAGTAATTTGTGTGAAGCACCTTGAGACAGGGCTTGTTGATGTGATACTAGGTCTTCCATAAACACAGGTCATTTTAATGTTCTTTCCTCTTCCTGGGTTCAGTCTATGAAGATTGAGCCATGTTACATGGGGGTTAGCTTCTGGACAGGGTTACATTGAGAGAACAACAAGAAAGGCAGCAACAATGGCTCTGAGGTTCTTCCCTCATTGCACAGACATTGATTGCAATGGTGCCCATCTTCTCCCCTGAGTAAAAATATAGACCACAACCCGAGCTTCAATAAAACTCTAGGTGGAACAGATATTCCTATTAACTATCTAACTATCACAGCTGGCTCAAGGATGGTGCTTGAAAATATTAAAACCCTCCCATGTTCAATAACATGGTCAAAATATCTCACATGGAATTAAAAACAAATTCCTGAAGTCTCATGATTTTGTCATCCAATTTCTGGTGACATCTTTTAGTTGAGACTGGTGCCCAACATTCATACGTGGGACAGCTCCCAATTCGTATTTGACGTCAAAATGTAGAAACAAATATCTGCAGATGCCGGTTAATTCACAAAAAGACACAAAGTGCTGGAGGAACAAAGCAGGTCAGTGGAAGCGAGGGGGGGGGGGGGTGGGGGGGACAAAGCCTGGCAAGTGATAGGTGGATACTAGTGAGGGATGTGTTTTTTTTTATTGGCAGATGATTGGACAAAGGCCAATGATGAAAAGAAGGCAGGAATGGGGTACTGATTGGGGACAATCTGCCATGATCACAGTGAATGGCAGTGTTGGCTCGAAGGGCCGAATGGCCTACTCCTGCACCCATTGTCTATATTCTATTGTCTAAAAAGTGTGAGATAAGGATAATAGGATAGAGGAGGCATAAAATGTGATGCCAGAGCAAGAAATATAAGTGGAAGGGGACAGTAGGAAGGGGGCAGGGAGAAATGGGTGCATGTCCAGGATGGGTACCGGAAAGAGGGAAAAATGGAAAAATGGAAAAAGGAAAGTGCGAGGATGGGTTGTTTGCAGGTTAGTTACATAAAATTGGGGAATTCAATGTCCGCACTGTGTAGGAAGGAGCTGCAGATGCTGGTTTACACCGAAGCTAGACATAAAATGCTGGAGTAACTCAGCGGCACAGAGAGCATCTGAAGAAGGGTCTCGACCCGAAACGTCCCCCATTCCTTCTCTCCAGAGTCTGACGAAGGGTCTCGAAACGCCACCCATTCCTTCGCTCCAGAGAAGCTGCCTGTCTCGCTGAGTTACGCTAGCATTTTGTGTCTATCTTCAATGTTCATACTGTTGGGTTGTGGAATATGAGGCACCAGTTTGCATGTGGCCTCACTCTGGCAATGGAGTAGTTCCAGGGCAGAAAGGTCAGTATGGAAATGAGAAGGGGAGTTAAAATGGTTAGTGGCTGGGAGAACCAGCAGGTTCCTAGTGGTCGAGCACGAGTTTCAGGAAACAGAACCTTCAACCCGTCACTTCTAACTGAGATGCTAACTGCATTTTGTTGTATCTGTACTGTACATTGCACAATGACAATAAAGTTTCAATCTGAATCTGAGAAGCCTAGTCTGCGCTTGGTCTCACTCATGTGAAGGAGGCCACATCGGGAGAACTGAATGTAGTAGATGAGGTGAGGGGAAGTGCATGCAAACCTCTATCTCACTGGAAGGGCTGCTGTGGTCGCTGGATGAATGTGAGGGAGGAGGTATAGGGACAGGTGTTATATCTCCTGTGGTTGCAGGGGAAAGTATCTGGGGAGCAGGTTGTCTGGGTGAGTCTCTGTAATAAAACAAGGGGGAAAAAGTGACTGGTGGTGGGATCACGTTGAAGATGGCGGAAATAGCTGAGAATAATGTGCTGGATGCAGAGGATAAGAACCAGATGAACTCCAACAGTCTGTGGGGGACGGCGGGGTGAGAACTGAACCATGAGATGCAGAGGGGGGCTTCATCCATGTCAGCAGGGGGGAAACCAAATTTACTAAAGAATTAGGACATCTCAGATGGCCTAGACTGTAACGCCTCTTCTTGGGAACATGCAGTGGGGACAGAGAAGTTGGGATCCGAAACGTCACCCATTTCTCCTCGCAATCTGGGATGGCATCTTTGCAAGATGGACACAAGAGGCAGGTGGGAGGAGGTGTAGTCCAGAGAAGTGTGGAAGTCAGTGGGTTTATAGTAGACAAAAAAACGACACAAGTGTTGGAGTAACTCAGCGGGTCAGGCAGTACCTCTGGAGAACATTCTGAACATTCAGGGGTTACACAAAAAGCTGGAGAAACTCAGCGGGTGCAGCAGCATGTAAGGAGCGAAGGAGATAGGCGACGTTTCGGATCGAGACCCTTCTTCAGACCATTCTGAACATTCAGATTGAAGAAGGGTGCCAACCCAAACTGTCACCGACCAATGTTCTCCAGAGATGCTACTTGACCTGCTGAGTTGCTCCAGCATTTTGTGTCTTTCTTTGCAAACAGGCATCTGCAGCTCTTTGTTTCCTCTGTTTATTGTAGGTGTCCGTAGATCTGAATAGTGAAGGGTTTGGAAAGAGTGGATGTGGAGAGGATGTTTCCACTAGTGGAAGAGTCTAGGTCTAGAGGTCATAGTCTCAGACCCTTGAAGGGTCTCGACCCGAAACGTCACCTATTCCTTCGCTCCATAGATGCTGCCTCACCCACTGAGTTTCTCCAGCACTTTTATCTACCTTCGATTTTTCCAGCATCTGCAGTTCTTTCTTAAACATAATTAGTACAGGTACAGATTAGTTAGTGCATGAGCATGGGGTTAGGAGGGATAGATAGATCAGCCATGATTGAATGACGGAGTTGACTTGATGGGCCGAATGGCCTAATTCTACTCCAATTCCTTATGACCTTATGATCTGCCACCTCTGTTAGTGGTATTGTTCCCCTGAATTACCTTGCAAAGTTTATTACATCGAAAGTGTGATATTTCATACAAGTTTTTGTTACTTATGCTCTTGAAAAAAGAGTGGAACATCAGGAATTTATTTTCAAATGTCAAATGAAATGCCCCAAGGTTTTGCATGAAAAAAATTAAGCAAACTTTTGAGAAGGGTGTGAAAACTAATTAGCAAACACCAAAAATCTCACACCGCCCTGCACTGCCAGCAGTGATTCTGGAGAAGGCCTGATATTTAATTGCTTGTCATTAAGAAAGCTCTTTGAAAAAGTGCGAAAAGACAGATGTAGACTTTCTCACCTTTATCGACAGGTTTATCTTTCGCTGCCTAATTGGCATGGGGACTGTAGGCATTTTGGGTTAGCGTTGGAGAATAATTAAATCAGGCTCAGCTATAGCCTGCTGAGGCACCTCGGCAGGGCTTCTCATCTCCTTCCCATTGTTTTGTCTGCCAAAGATCTCTGGACTTGCTGAAAGAAAGAAGAAAGGTAGGGGGTGGGGAGGCAGTGATTAGTGCAAATATTTGATGTTTTTACAATGTGACAAGTCTTCCCGTCTGCTAGACCAAATAAGAATCTGACACTCTAAAAGCAGCCGTCAAAACAGAGTCTGTTTACAGACCCTCGCAGCTCCTGTATCCATCAGGGATCCAAGCTGGACAAAAAGCCCTGTTAGTACAATTGATTGTTTCCAAGTGGGATCATGATGGCCTGAATTAAATCTGGGTTTGCTGATCAGCCCCAGGCTATCACGGTAGGATAGTGCCAGGCTGCTTTTAAGGGGAGGCTATTGTACACAGGGGAGACTGTAATGGGAGGATGCAGTTAATTGGAACTGGGAGGAGACACATGTGAAGCATAAATGCTGCTGTAAACTCACCAATTAGCAAGGACCTGGAGGAGGCCATTCGGCCCTTCAAACCTCTGGCCGTCCAATTAGGTCATGCCTGATCAGTTCTCAAATTCGTTAATCTAAGGCTTGATTGTGTGATCCTTAATACACTTGCCTACACAAACCTGAGAACATTTCGTGAAACAAATAAGATTATTAAGGGCTTGGACACACTAGAGGCAGGAAACATTTTTCCGATGTTCGGGGAGTCCAGCACTAGGGGCCACAGTTTAAGAATAAGGAGGAAGCCATTTAGAATGGAGACGAGGAAACACTTTTTCTCACAGAGGGTGGTGAGTCTGTGGAATTCTCTTCCTCAGAGGACAGAGGAGGCAGGTTCTCTGGATGCTTTCAAGAGAGAGCTAGATAGGGCTCTTAAAAAATAGCGGAATTAGGGGATATGGGGAGAAGGCAGGAACGGGGTACTGATTGGGGATGATCAGCCATGATCACATTGAATGGTGGTGCTGGCTCGAAGGGCCAAATGGCCTATTCCTGCACCTATTGTCTATTGTCTATTCCATGTACCTCGTCGCCATCCTATCCTTCCTGGTTCAATCCCTCCCGACCTATGTCCAAGTCTTCCTCCAACAAACCTATCAATCCCAGTCTGAAAAATCCCAATAGGTCACCCGCATCTTACGAGGTCTCAGTTTCAGATTGCTGACATACTTTTGATCAGAAGCCGTATTTGTACTGTAAATTCTACAGTGAGAAATTCATTCTTTGTGCCCTTATAAAACACGTAATGAGGTTACATATGCGAGCTGGACACTGTTTCTGTTTCTGAAATGTTGTACCCCGGCTTTGACTGGAAATTGGAATAGTTGCCCTTGAAAATTAGCGTTGTCACACCCATCGCAACCCGAGGAGCCCTTCATGCATCTGTGGAAATGTTTGCGCAGATCTCCACGGTGCAGGCAATGCAGAGCTTGGGGAACTCAGACCATCGCGTCTGGCCTTAGCAAAATTAGATTATGAGGCAATATTCTATGTGCACTCAAGTGCTAAACACAATTTGCATCACAGCCGTCAAATTCATGTGATTTTTTAAAATTTTCCTCCCTCCTCCATTCTCCTCCCAACTGTGTGGGTAACGTCAGCCAGTGGATGAAAGATACTGGCAGAGTAATATTTACACATCTTCTGCCCTCTCTCTTCATTCTATTAGTCTCTATTTGCATCTGTTTGTCAGTCTCCGTCACGTCTTTTTCTGCATCCTTTTTTCTGATCCTTTAACGAGGTTTTAACCAACCTTTGTTCGGCCTTTTGTTGTCTGCTTCCGTTGGTTTCTTCCCCTTCTCTCTCTCATCTTTATTCGTTTCTGTCAACCTGTCTTTCTGTTCTTCTCACTATCCAATCATGCTCTTTCTCTGAGGTAGACAAAAATGCTGGAGAAACTCAGCAGGTGAGGCAGCATCTATGGAGCGAAGGAATAGGTGAGGTCACCCATTTCCTTCGCTCCATAGATGCTGCCTCACCTGCTGAGTTTCTCCAGCATTTTTGTCTACCTTCGATTTTTCCAGCATCAGCAGTTCTTTCTTAAACTTTCTCTTTCTCTGTGTCGTCTTCTCCCTTCTATAACTGACTTGGTTCCCTGGTCATCCCTGGTGAGACCACACCTGGAGTATTGTGCGCAGTTTTGGTCTCCTAATTTGAGGAAGGACATTCTTGCTATTGATGGCGTACAGCGTAGGTTCCCGAGGTTAATTCCCGGGATTGCGGGATTGTCATATGCTGAGAGAATGGAGCGACTAGGCTTGTATTCACTGGAATTTAGAAGGATGAGAGGGGATTGTATAGAAATATATAAAATGATTAAGGGATTCGACATGCTAGAAGCAGGAAACATGTTCCCGATGTTAAGGAGTCCAGACCCAGGGGCCACAGTTTCAGAATAAGGGGTAGGCCACTTAGAACTGAGATGAGTAAAAACATTTTCACCCAGAGAGTTGTAAACTTGTGGAATTCTCTGCCTAAGAAGGCAGTGGAGGCCGATTCACTATATGCATTTAAAAGAGAGTTAGATAGAGCTCTCAGGGCTAGCTGAATCAAGCGATATGGGTTTAGGCAGGAACGGGGTACTGGTTGTGGATGATCAGCCATGATCACATTGAATGGTGGTGTCGGCTCGAAGGATAGAATGGCCTACTCCTGCACCTATTGTCTATGTATCTATGTATCATTCCTTCTTGCTTTCCTGGCCTCCTACCTCACCTCAGTCCATCATTGCCATGGTCTTGCCTGTTGTTTGTTAGTAGGTTCTCAGAGCCCTCTGCATTGTCACCCATTCCTTCTCTCCAGAGATGCTGCCTGTCCCGCTGAGTTACTCCAGCTTTTTGTGTCTATCTTCTGTCTAAACCAGCATCTACAGTTCCTTCCTACAGGTCTTCTGCATTGCTTCTCTTCCCTGTATTGATGCCCTCCCTATCCTCTCTGAGCCCTGTCCTCCTCCGAGCCTATCCTTCACTTCCAGCTCAGTGCTCAACCTCCAGTCTCCTGCCTCTGTTAAGCTGTCAGTTCAAGAACACAAGGTTAGGGCTGACTATAGAAGGTAGGAATACTGCAGAGTTGGAGGAGAAAAACATTGGATGAATTGCTAGTTTGAAGGCCAATCACCCACCTTCAACCCACTGTTACAGTTCCAATGTGACAATTTTGAAATAGAGCAGAGGAATTCTATCTGTGTTCTGCCAATATTTATTCGTGAAGCAATATCACAGTAGATAGAAAATCACACGGATGTTTGTGGAAGTTTAAAGGGAAGCTAAATAATGACACATAGGGGAGAGTTATTTGCTGATCGGCTCAAAACAGACGGAAGTGTCCGTTTCGGTGCCGTAGTTTTTATATTAGTTAATAAAACCCCGATCATGGGAGCAAAGTCTTTTCCAAACACACACTTTTCCAAAATGCTGCTTAAAATTAATCAATCTTTGACCTCGAGGTTCAGTGGACAACAAACAGAGCAACAGCTGTTCATGCAGCAGAAATGCTGTTCAACCAAAACATTGTGCTCGAGGGGGCTGAAGTCAGATTGACAGTGAACTCCAAAACCCGTCATTAATTCACAATAGCTACTGGCTTTAACCAAATTATTGTAATTACACAAATTATTATAATTATTTAGGTTTAAAATTGTTTCATAATAGCTTATAGGGAACCTGGAATTGGGGACTGTCAAAGTTTTAATATCATTATCGCTCAAGCACATTAATTTTCCCGAGTAAGTATCAGTTATATAATAGCAGCCTTTGTTTTTCTGGGTACATTGGTCCTTATTAAAAAATACACAAATCATAATCAATATTCTTTTTCAGGATAAAACTCCTCTGGTGATATTTCAACCAATGGCTACAAGTTTAATTTCAATTAAAGTGATCTCTCTCTCTCTCACACACACAGACACACAGGTGCACGCATACATCTATAAGGCTGCTGTTCAATGATAGTGTGCTCAGCTCTTATTTAGAAGACAAATAGCCCTGTCTGACACACCCCTACAATACTGAGGAAGTGCTGCATTGTTGACTGCATAGGTGTCGGTTTCAGACAAATCATGAAGAGATTTATTTAGTTTAGAGAAACAGACACTTCGACCCACCGAGTCCATGCCGGCCAGCGATCGCCACCTACACTAACACCATCCTAAGCACACACACACTAGGGACAATTTATATTTTTTACCAAAACCAATTAACCTACAAACCTGTACATCTTTGAAGTGTGGGTTCCCCTCTCCTGCTCAGAGTTGGGGAATCGAGGACCAGAGGACATAGGTTCAAGGGGAAAAGACTGAATAGGAATCTGAGGGGTAACTTTTTCACATAAAGGGTGGTGGGTGTATGGAACAATGTGCCAGAGGTGGTAGTTGAGGCTGGTACTATCCCTACATTTAAGAAACAGTTAGACAGGTACATGGGTAGGACAGGTTTGGAGGGTCAAGTGCAGGCAGGTGAGACTAATGTACATGGGACATGTTGGCCGGCATGGGCAAGTTGGGCCGAAGGGCCCATTTCCACACTGTATCACTCTATAACTATGAAAGCAGAGCACCCGGAGAAACACACACAGGTCACAGGGAGAATGTACAAACTGTTACGGACAGCACCCGTAGTCCGGATCAAACCCAGGTCTCTGGCACTATGAGGCAGTGCAGCACCACAATGCCATCCCTCTCATAAAGAGATCTGTTATTTCAGGCAGGTGCAAAAGACCCCGTAGCACTACTAGAAGGTGAGAAGGAAAATCTTCTCTGATGTCCCGGGCAATACTATCCCTTAATCAATATCACAAAACAGATTTCTTGTTTTCCAATGGTGCAATCGGCTTGCAGTTATATTTCTTTTTTACACGTTACAGCAGAGACAACATGCAAAATTGACGACTGCCATATTATTATGCTGCATTTCTGGTGGGTGTACACCAATCTGAAAAGTATCCACAAAAAAATGCCATTCTCTTGATAATGCAACACTGGGTCTAACACAAGGCATGGACAAATAATTACATCATCTACACGTATCATTTATCAGGATCAGACTCAGGCATCGTTAAAAATTAATGAACATTTTGGGATTTGTGAGCCAGTGAAAATACTATTTAAAATTTATACAAGTTCCTTTACATTCATGGGAGGTAAACAGGTGTTGTTATATGGAGCGGTAATTGTATGCATTCAAACAATGGTCAAATGAATTAATGTGTATGTAGTTCCTTGTTTCTATGCTTTGAAGCCATTGTATATGTATATATATTCAAGGAATGTAGATATTGCAGGCAGTGACACCATTTACTGTTGTCCCTGATTGATGCACTCAGGGAAGAGGGAAGCACATTTTGGGTTTCATACAGGCTAGGAGGGAGGGAAGCGAAGGAAATAGGCAACGTTTCGGGCCGAAACCCTTCTTCAGACTGATGTAGGGTGGGGGGGAGAAGAAAGGAGAAAGGAAGAGGAGGAGCCCGAGGGCTAAGGGGGAGCTGAGAAGGGGAGGAGACAGCAAGGGCTACCGGAAATTGGAGAAGTCAATGTTTATGCCGCTAGGGTGCAGACTGCCCAAGCGGAATATGAGGTGCTGCTCCTCCAATTTCCGGTGGTGCTCACTCTGGCCATGGAGGAGGCCCAGGATAGAAAGGTCGGATTCGGAATGGGAGGGGGAGTTGAAGTGCTGAGCCACCGGGAGATCAGATTGGTTAATGAGCGATGGGTCCAGAACCAGATGCTGCTGCACCTGCTGAGTTTCTCCAGCACTTTTGTCTACCTTCATACAGGCTAGATCGTGTATGGATGAAAGATATCTTTCTCCTCAGGAACGAGAAGTTTTTTTACAACAAATTAAAAGTTTCCTGGTTGTTGTCACTGAAACTAGATTTTTTAATATTACAGTTCTGTTGAACTCAATGAACTTCAATTCTTCAGTTGAAATGGTTGGATTTGAACATATCTCTGGATCAGTAGTCCAGCAATCTGGCTGCGTATCCAGTAAATTAACCACCGCGCTTTCATCACATCATATCACCACAATCTAAGGCTTTTTCACTAGCAGGAACGGGGTACTGATTGGGGATGATCACCCATGATCACATTGAATGGCAGTGCTGGCTCGAAGGGCCAAATGGCCTAATCCTGCACCTATTGTCTCTGGGCTACTTTACTTCACTTCCCAATACAGTAAAATAAAGAAGGCCCAGTCCACTGGGCCTCATTTCTCCCTGTGATCACTCTTCCGGCTCCACCTCTGAATCACTATTACGCTGTTTCATCCATTCTGTTGTATTGCCCTATAATGACTGCACCTTCCACCCATTCCTGCTCCATTACTGTCCTCCTCTTTTCACCTTGCTCCATCTATTCCATTTTGGTAAACTTATATACCTCATTTTCTCCATCTGCCCCTCCCTCTGAACGCCCACCCCTCTCTCTTTAATTCCTTCTCCATGTTCCTCTCTCTCTCACTCTCTCTGCCCATACATTTCTGCTCCTCTTCCTCTTTGATAGTCCCAGTTTTCCCTCCTTCACCCTTTCCTTGGGCATATGTGCCCTCCCCCTACCTCACCACTTCAACCTACCTCTTCCCACTTTATTAACTGCTCTAACCGTTTGATCACCTTCTCACCCCCATAGTCTAACTCTTGGAAAGGTCACGATGATCACTGAGCCTTCACTGCCAACCCCTCCTTCACATTCTTATAATCTGTCACCAGTCTGTCCAACCTTGTGGTTTCCTGCCTTTTCACGGGCAAAAAGAAAGAAAGCAGATTATTTGTTTCCTCCTTGGCCATCTGTTTACTCTTGGGGAAGCAACCTTTTATTCTCAGCATGCCAATATTCTTATGTAATCGGAAAATATGTTCAAACAAAATGAAGGTAAAGCAATCTATTGACAACAATGTCAATGCATTGGAGACGGGGTTGGATGTATGCCTGGCCTTACAATATATAGCTGATTGCCCCATCAATTTTTCAGGAAAGAAAATCCATCTAAAGAACTGGTGAGTCAGAATTTAAGAAAGAATCTAGAACAACTTCTTGCAATGCAAGTATATTTTCACCAGTAAAATGCAGCAAGTGGAAAAGGTTTAAACACAAATTGTTCTTCAATTCAATTGAATGCAAGGAGAAAGTATGTGGTTAATACAAGACCCGTAACAGCATTAAGATACAGAGGGCTATCCAAGTCCATAGCATGCTGAAAGTGATTGGGTGGGACAGAAGGCATTTGGTATGCTTGCCTTCATTGATTGGGGCACTATAAGAGTCAGGAGGCCATGATGCAGTTTAAGAGGCTGCATTTGGATGATTGCATGCAGTTCTGGTTTCCCCATTACAGAAAGGATGTGGAGGCCTTGGAGAATATGCAGAAGAGGTTTACCAGAATGCTGCCTTGATTCAAGGCTATTCGCTACAGTATAAGTTTGTTTACTTACAAACTCACAGTCACCCATATAGTGTGAGAGTGAAAGTTGTGTGTGTGATATGAAGTATCACTGTGGAGGTATGGTGCAGAATTAAATCGCTGAATACCCATTTTGTTCTGTTATAAAAGAATCAGGGGAGTAACATTTAATATATAGTCTTATTTTATAAATAACAAGAAAATAAAGTGGCAAGTCAGGCTATTGCATTGTGAGCCAGCAGTCTTATAGATTTCCCATGCATGTGTGTACATGTGTGTGTTTGTATGCGAGTGCCTGTCATTCAGTATTGTGCCGTGAGAATTGCCGTTGTCATACTACAAGTAGGATAGCCCATGTTCAAATTAAAGAGAAAAACAGTAAGTTTGTACCTTCATCGAGCAAATCTCACTCATTTTGATTCTGGCCTCACCTCAGGACCGAACACTGGACTCAAACCCAACTGGGTCAATAACTCAAAGCTAAATCAGTTTACAACCACTCTTTAATGGGGTAAATCTGTCTTTTGGCCACAGACACCAAGGCTACCTTTGTAACCAAATGGAAGACAGGCCTCGTGAAACAGACGTAGTCAATAGACAATAGACAATAGGTGCAGGAGGAGGCCATTCGGCCCTTCAAGCCAGCACCGCCATTCAATGTGATCATGGCTGATCATCCCCAATCAGTATCCCGTACTGCCTTCTCCCCATATCCCCTGACTCCGCTATTTTTAAGAACCCCATCTAGCTCTTGAAAGCATCCAGAGAACCTGCCTCCACCGCCCTCCGAGGCAGAGAATTTCACAGACTAGCCACTCTCTGTGAGAAAAAGTGTTTCCTCATCTCCGTTCTAAATGGCTTACTCCTTATTCTTAAACTGTGGCCCCGGGTTCTGGACTCCCCCAACATTGGGAACACGTTTCCAGCCTCTAGCGCGTCAAGCTCTTAACAATCTTAGTCCTCGTGGTTACCATGCAATGTCTAACTCCCTCATGCAAACCTCGCAATCTATCTGAACACTGTTCCCTGCCATACATATACTTACTCTTCAAGCAACTCCCACGTCCCAAGAATTTACATACCAGAGAGAAATTCAACAGATTAAAGAGAACTATCCTTCCCTCCGAATGTCCAAAAATGTTTTAAAAAGTGTTGTTTTTTAATATGCATGCTGAGCACTCCGATCCCACCTGTTAATGGGAAAAGGCAGGGACCATAGTAAATTCAAACGATACAAGAACAGGTTCTAACAGGCACTGAATTAGGATTCTGTGAGAATGCAAACATGACACATGTATCCAAGCATTTTTTTCAAACTGAATTTTGTTAAAAGGGTAAAGGCCCTGTCCCACTTACGCAATTTATTTGGCCACTGCCACCCGTAATAGTCCTAGCAGGCTGCTGAAAATTTTCAACATGTTGAAAATCCAGCGGAGACCAGAAAAAGGTACGACTCTTTGCGCGACTACTCATTACCACACAGGCGTCGTGACGGGTGCCGGCAGTCGCCGAAAAAAATCGTGAAAGTGGGACAGACCCATTAGGCGTTGGTGCAAATAAAAACAAAAAAAAACTTTTATACAGGACCGCAGAAGATCTCCTGGAGTCTTGAGGGGCTCTTCACCAAGAAGTACACTTGATGTGCAGTCACTGCTGTATGTAAGAAATGCAGCAACACATTTTGCGCAGCTGGTATGTGCCTCCCTCCTTCTTACTTTTGCTGAGCTGTGACTCACCAGGTGCTATCGCCCGCTATCAGTTTGTGATACTGTTCATGAAATTAGACTTCAAAGTGAGAGATAGGTGAGAATAAGTTAATACATTCACTGTCATCTTTCCCACACCTGTTCTTTATCTTATGACAAGAATGTCGCGTTATCTAGTAAAATTAGGGATAAGGGAATAAGGATAAGACAGAGATATGGATAAGGGCGAAGGATACGGATAAGCAATATGGATGAAGCGGGAAATGAGTCACGCGGGAAGCAATAAATTGACGAGGTGGAATTTGTATGTTCTCTCCGTGACTGGCTGGGCTTCCTACAGGTGCTCTAATTTACTCCCTATTCCCAAAGATGGGCCGGTAGTTCAATAAGCTTCTCTTAATTACCCTAGATAGACACAAAATGCTGGAGAAACTCAGCGGGTCAGTCAGCATCTCTGGAGGAAAGGGAATAGGTGACGTTTCGGATCGCCACCCTTCTTCAGATGGCCAAGTGTGTTAAAGTGGAGTTGATGGGCTTGTGTGTGAGTGAAAATAAGTTGCAGGGGTACAGCAAAATATGGAAAGGGGGACTCTGACTGAAGATATTGTTCCTCTAGGTGCTAGTATGGACCTGATGGGTTGAATGGTTCCCTTTTAGTGTTCATATAAGTAAAAGATGAAATAAGATAATATTAAATCATGGGCATGAACGATAAAAAACAAAATAAAAAGACATAATTGAGGAAACGATGACTAAACAGTGACAAATCCTCATCACAAATGGCTCATGTTCAAACTTTCCAAGTCCATTTCCTGTGGAACCTGCATCCTTAGATCAGATAATGGACTTGTCGTACACCATTTAAGAAAGGCAAGAGATGGAAAGCAAGGAATTCTAAGGAAGTTAAATAACACATGTTGTCGGAAAATTATACCAGAGTGACATCTTACAATTTTCATCCCACCGGAATGGATTTGAAAAGGCAGCTCATACCCGGCGATCCTGATCGAATTGTTTGAAGAGATGGCGAGAAATATGGAACTGACATTCCATTAAATGCCAATATATGTTATTTATCTGGTTTTCTAGAAGGCACTCAATAAAATCTTCACACAAGAATGTTTTATAAATGTGAAGCCCGCAGAATAGTAAGCAAGTTATTGACTTGGCCAGGAAATTGGCTTAGTGGCAGAAGACAGAGAAGAAGGATAATGGATAAGTACATGAACTGGCAGCACGTGACATAGTGCTGCACAATGCGGGTTGGAGATGCAACTATTCAGTGCATTGATGAATGGCTTAACGATGAAATGGGAAATCATGTATCTAGACTTGCTGATAACGCATGTACAGGCAATAATGTGAGTAGTTTAGCCAAAGGCATGTATCTACAAGGAGATGCTAATGGATTAAGCAAAGAATCAAAACAGCAGAACATCGATTTTAGTGCAAGAAAATGTGTGATTACCAGCTTCGACTACAAAGAAAAGAGCAGAGTCCTTTAACGACCAAAGATATTAAGAGATACTGAACTAAGGTGATATAATTGACAAAATGCTAGAGTAACTCAGCGGGACAGGCAGCATCTCCGGATAGAAGGAATGGGTGACGTTTCGGGTCGAGACCCTTCTTCAGTCTGAAGAACTGACATTTGACATTTTGTGTCTACCTTCGGTGTAAACCAGCATCTGCAGTTCCTTCCTACAGATATAATTAACACAATTATGTTGAGTATATGTACAGATTACACTTTCACACTTCTCCAAGGTGCAGAATTGCAGATACATGGATCTCTGAGAAAATAAATTCCTCGTATTCCCCACTCAGAAAACATCCTTTCATCATCCATCCTGCCAACCTCTTCAGAATCTGTATGTTTGAATAAGATCGCCTCGCATTATGTGAAACTCCCATGAGTATAGGCCCAACCTATTAATAATATTATTTATTATTAATGTTTTATTTGTCATTCTTAACTGTCACTTATGTCATGTTGTCACTTGCGGGCGGAGCGCCAAGACAAATTCCTTGTATGTGAATACTTGGCCAATGAACTTATTCATTCATTCAAACCTACTTGACTTTCTTCATACATCAATCCCTTTACCTCAGGAATCAACCAACAGAATCTTCTATGCACTGCCTCCAATCCAAGCACATTCTCCCTTTAATACGGAATCTGAAATGGTCGGTAGCACTCCAGGTGTGGTCTCACCAGCATCAATTAAAGCTGCACAAAACTGCTCCACCTTTATGTTTTCTGCCTTGTGTTCCTGTTACACGGACTGTACTAGGACACCCATAAGCCCTTTTACCACAATATTTTGTACTCCGACTCAATTTAAATTATAATTTGCTTTGTCATTCCTCTTTCCAAATGTCAGTTTTCCACATTATTCCCAATATTTAGAAACATAGAAAAACATAGAAAAATAGGTGGAGGAGTAGGCCATTCGGCCCTTCGAGCCTGCACCGCCATTTAAACTTTTATGTCCTTTTCCAGCCTCCTTTTTGTCCTCCTCACAACTTACTAATTTTTGTATCATCAGTCAATTCGGTTGCAGTACTCTTCATCGTTTCAGCTAAGTTATGAACATAGATTGCAAATTATTGAGGCCTCAGTAATACCCCATGTGTGACTAACTGTCAAATTGGTAAATTTATCCTGACTTTGTTTTCTCCTACAATATGTGTCAGACGTTGATGCTGGGCCTGGCTGCGGTACTTCAGGCCCATTCATCAGAAAAGAAAACAAGGTGAACTGTTAGGTAGACAAAAATGCTGGAGAAACTCAGTGGGTGATGCAGCATCTATGGAGCGAAGGAATAGGTGATGTTTCGGGTCGAGACCCTTCGTCACCTATTCCTTCGAAGGGTTTCAATCCAAAACATCACCTGTTTCTTCAATCCATAGATGCTGCCTCACTCGCTGAGTTTCTCCAGCATTTTTATCTACCTTCGATTTTTCCAGCAACTGCAGGTCTTTCTTAAACAAGGTAAATTGTTGCTTTGTTAACTGAGACCTTTGGGCATAAGATGTTTTATTGCCAATGGCAATTTACTTAAAAAATAAATAACAAATCGCACATGGGTGTGAATCCGGTTGACAAGCACAGTGTCAATTTGCATTTATAATCATGGCTTTAAGGTGGTCAAATAGCCCCAGGCAATTATTTCAAGTTATCCATCCAAATCCGACACCTCGGCATGGAAGAGTGTATCGGGACAGGCTTGGCAAACAGGCAAGTTTTAAAAAGCGTCAAAGGAGGAGAAAGGTAGTGATGTGGAGAGGCAGGGAAGTCTTGAGCTCTGGACTCGGCAGATGGTAGCAAGACCACTGATGGTGAACTAATGAAAACCATGGAATGCAGTGGGGTGTATAGCGAGAGGAGGCCAGGGAGATGGGCAGAAGCCCAGTGCTTGCAATTAGATTGCAACAATCATCTCTACCTGGCAGCCTTCTCTTCCATAAAGGAACTTAAACATTAATTAATTCATTCCCGTGAAGAAGCCCCAGGCCTTTCATCTATTGACCGATTTTACACAAAGATACAACCAGATAATGTATTTTCTTGCAGCACATTTACATCCCTATTGGGTGCAACTTATCCCTACGACCACCCTGCACGAGAAACAGCCTTGGAGACACAAATAGGCTACCTGCTACCTATCATTGCCATAATGAAATGAAGGGGAATGTTTAGCCATCAGGTTTAACAGGTTTAATTGCATCTGTCCAGACACGAGAGTTATCATTTTGTACAAAGAACATGTTGGAATTTTTCAAATGTCACAACTTCCAAATAAGTAATGCATTTTAGTTGATGAATAATCCTCATCAAAAAAGTCCATTACGAATGCTAATGGAGGAATTGCCAATAGATAATTAAGGATAAGTTCCCAAGACACGAACATGATTGATCAGCATATTTCCACTATAAGGGATTGACTTGGATCCATTGCTGGGGACAAGGGTATAAAAGCCATTACCTAGCGATCTACATTTGGGCTTGAAGTTAGCTTTGTTGCATGCATTAAACTCCCAACATATGTCCTGATTAGATACTGATCTGAAACTGGTCAATGAAACCAAATTTTAGAATTGAATTTCAGCATAGATGACATAATATCTCGAGTGGTTGGCAAATTGAACAAAAGATAGATTTCTACCCCCGGTATATTCTCTGAATCTGCAACTGTCTGATGAACATTGCAATCTCAATGATCATGTGTCTGAGTAATGACAGTTCATTCACTATTAAACCTATTGGCTGACATAACCATCCAGACCAATGCTCTCACATTGTTACATGCCATATCTACATGATGTCAAGGAATGGCTGAAAGCATTGGATATAGGAAAGGAGACATACCTAGACGACATCTCAAGGATAGCGTGAAACCCCATGCTCCAGAACTAGATGCGAGCCGGCGGGCCATTCCAAAGTAGTTACGACGTTGGCAATGTGGAAAGTCAATCTTCACTAGGACAAATTCAATCCATCTAATTGCCCCCTTGTCTACTCTCATCGGCAAAGTGGTGGAAATCATTGCCAACAGTGCTATCAAAAACATTTAACAATAATCTCCACTGCAACCGAATTGACTGATGATACAAAAATCCAATAATAAAAAAAGTAATGTCCTTTTTGGGTTTTGTTGGGAGCCCTGGCCAAACACAAGCCAAATGCTGAATTCCTAAGGGTGACTGCTCTTGACAGCATGTGGCCGAGTGTGGCAACAAGAGACAATGGGGTTCAAGGGGAAAGCACTCGAATATTTGGAGCCAATCCTTGCTGTGGCTGCTGAAAGTCAATAATCCAAGTCCTTGGACATCACTGCAGATGTTCCACAATTCGGCAATGAGACCCAACCTTTTCAGCTGCTTCATTATTTACCTTTCTTCCATCATTAGATGAAAAATGGCAATGTTTGTTGATGACTGCACATTATTTCACAACTCCAATCAGAAGAAGTCTCGAGCCGAAACGTCACCCATTCCTTCTCTCCAGGGATGCTGCCTGTCCTGCTGAGTTACTCCAGGTTTTTGTGTCTACCTTCGGTTTAAACCAGCATCTGCAGTTCCTTCCTACACGAGTCGTAGGCAACATTCAGTTAGGACTCACAAGTGACAATTAACATTTGCACCACAAAAGTGCCTGGCACTACCATTTCCAACAAGAAATGACAGTCATTTCCATCTGGAGAAGGGTCTTGATCCGAAACATCACCCATTCCTTTTCTCCAGAGATGCTGCCTGACCCGCTGAGTTACTCCAGCATTTTGTGTCTATCTTCAGTGCAAACCAACATCTGCAATTCCTTCCTACACATATCCACCTATTAACCATTTATTTTTGACGTTCAAGATATTACCATCACTTAGCTCCTCCCCTATCAATATCCACCACTTCACAGAAATTTAATTAGACCATTCATACAAACTGTAGATTCAGAAACGGGTCAAGAGGCTGGATAACCCCTGATCACTGAACAATTGCCACCATTTAAGGACACAGATACGATTGGTGGAATAAACCCATCTTGCTTGCTGAGTGCTGTGGCAACAAGGACAAGAAGCTCAACATCATCCAGCAGCAAGCTGCCCATTTGAATCATCCTCACCATCATCATTGAAAACATCAACGGGCGCGGTGCCTTCCAATGCCGTGTACGACAGTGATCGCAACTTCTACTGAAGTGTGGATGGCCGTTGGCTCGCTAGAAGCTCATCCACTCTTTGACAGGGTTACACAAAAAGCTGGAGAAACTCAGCGGGTGCAGCAGCATCTAAGGAGTTGGCTGAGTTTCTCCAGCTTTTTGTGTAACCCTCGATTCTCCAGCATCTGCAGTTCCTTCTTTAACACTCTTTGACAGGTCTTGTTTTTGGTCCTGCTGGGGGTCCACAGACCCCTCCTCACCTGGCAAACCAGGTGGGGGAGACGGTTTAGCCGCCATGGAGCAGGTAGCACGGGATTACATGATACCCAGGGCGGGGGGGGGGGGGGACGGTCCCGTGATCTGCGTGAGTTTTCTCCGGGATCTCCGGTTTCCTCCCGCACTCCAAAAATGTACAGGTTTGTAGGTTAATTGTAAATTGTCCCTCATGTGCGTGGGACAGTGTTAATGTGGTCGGTGCAGACTTGGTGGGCCAAAGGGCTTGTTTCCACGCTGCATCTCCAAGCTAAACTAAACTACAAATCTCCCTCCAAGCTAGGTACCAACCTGACTTGGAAATATATCACCAGTCCACTCTTGTCGCTGGGTCTAAATCCTGGAACATTTTAGGAGCTCTTTCACCACAGGAACTGCAGCAGTTGAACAAGGCAGCTCACCACAGCTTTGTTTAGGGTAATTATGGTTGGGCAATAAATACTAGTCATGCCAGCCAAGCCTGAATCCTGAAAATGAGTATTAAAAAAAAGTCAGTCCTCACTAACACCTGTGTTCCCACACTATCGGAAAGCAAACAACATTCCTAATTGGATGATACATCATTTTCAGACAAACACCTTTGTCTTCTTTATACACAATAACCTTAAATTTAATGAGTAACCTTTAACCACTAGTGACCCTACTTCAGTCGTATTTTAATGAATGAAATGATTTTGCTAGCTATTTTAGATGCTGGTACTGCCTTTATTTTGCACAATAGTTGTCATTGCATGGTTTATTTGACACACTGTCCGAAATCGAAAGGTGCAGCGCACAAAGTTGCAATACTGGGCGATAGACATCCAACTGAACACAATACGGCAAATCGTCCTCCTCTCAGTTCGCAATAACCAACCTGAACGCCCGGTGGCTCAACACTTCAACTCCCCCTCCCATTCCGAATTCCGACCTTTCTGTCCTGGGCCTCTTCCATGGCCAGAGAGAGTCCCACCGCTAATTGGAGGAGCAGCACCTCATACTTGGGTAGTTTACACCCCATTGACCTTCAATTTCAGGTAGTCCTTGCTTTTTCCCTCCTTCCCCTCCCCTGCTCTCCCACAGCCTCCTGTCTCCGCCTCTTCCTTTCTACTTCCTGCCCCCCCTCACATCAGTCTGAAGAAGGGTCTCGACCCGAAACGTCACCCATTCCTTCGCTCCATAGATGCTGCCTCACCTGCTGAGTTTCTCCAGCTTTTTGTCTACAATAGATTTGCAGAATTCTTCACAGGTACAAGAAAATGGCCTGGCACTTGCTTATCAAGGTGGGAGGGAGCATCTAAAATTTTCAGATCCATAATTCACAAAGCTGGTGTTGTCATCTTATTGCAAAGAAACTAACGCATGGAAATGTCAAGTCTTCCAGCAAGTTCCCAGAACCCGTGTAATCTTCAGCTTATGGTGACTTGTTCTTGCTGGTTTATTCTTGGCCTTTCTACAGTCACAGAGCCATTAATAGATCAAACTGTTAACTGAGAGTCAAACACTTTGTGCCTCTACTGATCTAACCCGTTGGCAGTCATACACAGCCTACTTTAATGTTCTTCCTGCCAACCCTGCAGATCTATGAAACATCCTTATACAAAAAGTGAACTTTGGTTGGACAGGTCTTTACAGATTAAAGAAAAAAGGAACGTTTGTATTTATTTTATACTATTTGTGAGCTCAGTAGGTGTCAGTGGTTTACTACCAACCAAATGTTGTCATTTTTGCAATGTGGCAATTGTTCATATTCCCACAAACAGCAATTTGACAATAATCAATAAATAATATGCTATTTTTCCCAATGGTGCTCATTGAATAATAAATATTGGCCATATCCACTGATCTCCCAACTAGGGATGACATTAAATCTTTTGGGCCAACCTTGGTTTAACAGCTTTTCCAAAGAAAATCACTGGCAACAATGGTGGCACAGTGGTAAAGTTGCTGCCTTACAACGCTTGCAGCACCAGCGAAGGGTGTTCGATCCCGACTATGGGTGCCGGCTGAACGGAGTTTGTACGTTCTCCCCGTGACCGTGTAGGGTTCCTCCGAGACCTTTGGTTTCTTCCCACACACCAAAGACGTACAGGTTTGTAGGTTAATTGGCATGTGTTTGTATACTTGGTATAAATGTAAATTGTCCCAAGTATCTGTCGGATAGTGTTAATGTGCGGGGATCACTGGTCGGTGCGGACTCGGTTATTCTGTTATTTAATTGCTAACTATACATGATCAGTGTTTGGATGTAGTTCTGGCCACCCTTCACCCTGGTTGATCATCAAACTACTGTGTGTTCCAGATTTGGAGTTCTTATTTAATGTCTAGTACCCTTCATGGTTTCACACCTTCCTGATGCCTACTGACGAAAAGCAATAACCCTATTTCCATCATTCAACTTGGCCGATGATGATGAGTGTGTCTTAAGTTGCCTGGACCCAAGTCCCGGCATTCTACCCCTACACATCTCCTTTAAGATGATCCACAAAGCACAACTCTTTGAACATCAAGATAGACACAAAGTATTGTAGTAACTCAGCAGGAGAGGCAGCATCTCTGCCTGGATAGGTGACATTCCTGATTGGAACCCTTCTTCAGGCTGAACGTTCTTTTAACAAGAACCCATTTACCTGCCTTAATATTTCTTTGTGTGTCTCGGTCAGATTTTGTTTAATAACACTTTCATGAATCATCACTTTTATGATTTTCAACTGCATGGAAGACGCTGTATAGATGTTGTTGAATAAAACTTACACTGAAGTCGTGAAAGGAATGGACATGGAAAATGGCAGCCTGGCCTTTTGTCTAATTATATACTGACCCCTGCTGGGAAATGCTAAGCCCATGAACATCAGGCCAGAAATGGGGTCTCAAGAAAGGTCCCGACACGCACCGTCACCTATCCATTTTCCCCAGAGCTGTTGCCTGACCCGCTAAGTTACTCCAGCACTTTCTGTCTTTTTTTTTAAATCGGCACCTGCGGTTTCTTGTTTCTATATGAGATCTTGTTTTCCCTCCATTCCTAATCCTTAGCCCAATTGCTCACTGGCATTAATTGTGAGTAACCAGCCTGATGCAAGGGGTAGATTAGTGGGAATCAGACTGTTTGCAGGATGGCGGTGATCGGAAGCTAAAGACACGATGGGCACTGTATCCAGTGCCCTCATGCAGAACAGTTTTAAGAAGCAAACAATGCTGTGTGCCTGAAATAAGTGAGCGAGAATGTTGCAGGCACTTGGGAGTTGATAACGTGAATTCACGGCCCTGCTAACTGAAAGCTAAAATGTGCGAGGACTTTTTTTATAAATTCGCGTCACATACCATTCACTGAATGAAGCAAACAAGAAGGGGGCATTTCAGGATAAATGGTTCAACAAGTCCGTCCCAAGACAAAAAAAAAAAATCTGGCACAAATGATTTTATCGGCATTTGCCTGGAGCCAATTTAAAAGCAGAAAACAGCTAATTGAACAGTCTTGTCGACGTGGCTCAGTTAAACAGTCTTGCGTTCACCTGCCAAACAGAAATCCTTACAGCAGGTTAAACGTGGAACAGGCAGCTGACTGGATGCATGAAGAAATATTCTCTCTCTCTCTCTCTCTCTCTCTCTCTAATAGCGGCCATTTTGAGACTCCAAAGAAATCTGTGCATTGAATAAAATGTCCGCCATTGTCCTAAAACCTTACAATATCCGAGGAATCAGCATTTTTTACATGGCTGAGGGCTCAAAAGCATCTCGCATGCACGGTGCTATTCGGCAAGATTTAAGTTAACACATTCACTGCTTTGCCCAATATAGCATCCTGGTCAGACCACATGTGGGACATTGTACACAATTCTATTCTCCACACACCACAAAAGACTGGACAAGAGGTGCTAGAAAAAGTGAAAATAGACACCCGCAATGATGACCCCCCCCCCCCCCAGAACTGAGAATTTACAGCCTTCAAAAAGTAACCACTTTACGGCTGTGTCACTTTTTTGGGGGGAAAAACAGAATGCTGAGGGGTGACCTGATGGATGTCTTTGAAATGGTGGGCGGCTCAACAAGGTGGACAGATAGAAGATGTGATGGATCCCATAACACAAGAATAATAAATATATTTTTTAAATCATTTAATCCAATACAAAGACAATAAAAGATTCTTTACTGAACGAGCAGTGACGGTGTTATTCACCACAAGCACTGGTTGAGTTGATTACTACAGATGTATACAAGATGAAGCTGGTAAGCGTCCAAAGGAGAAAGAAATATGAAATACTGTGAAAGGGTGAGGTGAACGATGGGAGTGAGAGGCTTAGAGTAATAATAGCAGTGGACAGATGAATTAGGCTCTGGCCTCATTCTGTACAGTACATTCTGTGCAACACTATATGATTACAGTTGGTTCCTATAACCAAACCCTAAATTGAGAAGGAAAAGTCATCAGATCTTAGCTGGCCCTTGAAACTTGCAGCTGATATAAATTCATTGTAAATCTGCATAATTAGTGCTGTGGGACGCGGTGATGGTTGAGTATTCTTATTTGTAGCACAGAGTCGTGTGCCTAGAACCTCACCCGAGACTGTAGCAATAAGACATATAGCAGCATTGTTGCACTCTCTGCCTCTGAACCTCGTGACAATTGAAATTTGACGATATTTACAGATGGATACAAATCATTTACACTTGGGGCTCAGCACTGCTAATTGTGTATATCATTCAGTTACCAACGCAGAAACATACAGCCATTGTGTGGACTGCAACACAGTGGAGAAGTCCTTAATCCCAACTCCTGATCAAAGGTGGCTACCTTGCAACCATTTGTTTCACTTCCTCCCACTTCACCTTTTGGATTATCTCATTTCAAGAGCGGCCTGGATTATACCAAACTGTGTAAAGCAATCCAGCCTCTGTAATCCCATACTCGATGCAACTCAGTGAATGCATTATTCTGCATGCACGTAATTGTCAGGTCCAACAGAACTCTGGGGTATTTACACAAATTAGTTAATTAATTAAAAGGTTGCAGAAGTTATATTTTCAAATGGTCATTTTCAGCAGGTTAAGGAGGATGTCCATAACCAGCTGAATCTTACTGGCTTTGGCTGTGATTCCAAAGGGAGCCATTGACATCAGCCTTTGGACCGAAAGTTAGTCCTTGAGGTGTGCATCTGTCAGAGGACCCGACAGGGAAAATGGCAGCGATACCCAGTCTTGTCGAGTCCCACAGCTATACTCCATGGGATCACCACACAAATCCTGTGCCAGTCACAACTGGCATACATACAGAACACTAGTGACTTCAAGAGGATCCTCAGCCTGCAGATTTGGGGGCAAAGTGATTTTAATGAACTTTATTTATTTTAATGACTTATTTCAACTTTGATCTATCTCTGAATGTCAGGCATATAAAAGGTGACATATTCAGTGACAGCTTTGTCTTTAGTCTTAACTTTGCCTTTAGTCTCAGCTGATCAGGGACACATCTGCACGACTTGGTCCAATTTTTGTATTCATTGTCTGGATCTCCTACATGGAACCAAGGGCACGGGATTGACCCTCCAGATATCAGGCCAAGATAACTGTGGGCCTCCAGGAAATGCATGCAGTGACCCTGGGTTACACGCTGGAGTCATCGTGGTCTGACCCATTGAAACCCACCCAGCAGATAACTTCTGGGCAATTCTAATTGGAAAATAGGATAGTGGGCAACAGAAATCCAGCTGGACAAAGCATTTTGGTTCAATAAACAACCAGCCTACATTTTATCTTGCATGTTTTCCAGATGATGGCCATTTGGCAATGGCCATGCCAGAGGTCGAAGCTTATCGACAATTTTTCCTGTTCTAATTGGATAAGGACATGGCAGGCACTGACCAGCCGAGCTAATTACCCTGTGGCTAACACCAGAGTGGTGCGAATGTAGACCTCGGTGGTATCTGCTGCCGGGGTGAATAACATTGGTGTCTTTCAAGGGAAGATAAAATGAGCATAAACACTGACAGGAGTCACGCTTCTGTGCTGTAACTTGAATATGATTTTACGCAGTTAATTGCTAGGCTCTGGAATTCCTTCCCTCTTTCTCTCTGATTTTCAATTTCTCTCTCAGATGTTCCTTAAACCCTATCCCTTTGATGAAGGCTCGAGTCACCATTTGTTTTATTGTCTCCTTTTGGCCCCACATCAAATTTAGCTTGGCAGTGCTGGGGTCCCACTCACTCTACTGCAGTAATACTAGTCAACACACTGCCAGTATCCAGCATTTTTCCCCTCACAGTCTGACCTGAACCGACTTCACATTTCATTTGATCTCTGCGCTGGATTGAAAATTGGAACTCCTTGCCATGTTTTTAAATCCAGTTTCAAACAGGTTATAAGCCAGGAATGGCAAGAGTTGGGTGGGGGTGGGGTCATGCCTTTCAAAGCCAAATAAACTCAGTCGCGAGTGACAACCTTGAGCACACAGCAAACAGGAACTGCCTATCACGAGGATCCTTGATTAATGCTTAACTCAGTTTCATGGTACACTACTTCTGCAAGGCCGAGTCAGACAAGTCACAAAGGTTTTATGTCCTGGCCTTTAAATACCTTTTCAATTTCATAAGAATGCTTTATAAGGCCCTACGTTGCTTTGTACTCGTTAGCACTTCTTGTCTAAACCCCGATTACACAGGCAGGTTGGCGACGTCTGTTACATCGTACACACCAAGAATTTGCCATCTTGTAAACTGCATGCAGTGCACCACTTCACCAACTTTGAACAAAGCTAGATAAAAATGCTGGGGAAACTCAGCGGGTGAGGCAGCATCTATGGAGCGAAGGAATAGGTGACCCTTCGGTATCGACCCGAAACGTCACCTATTCCTTTGCTCCATAGATGCTGCCTCACCCGCTGAGCTCCTCCAGCATTTTTATCTACCTTAGATATTTCCAGCATCTGCAGTTCCTTCTTAAATCTTTGAACAAAGGATTGCTTCTATTCCTTGTCGTTTATATCTTCTGTAGATCTTCATGCAGAACTCCCCCGTCTCTGGGTTCCAACAGAGGGAACAATGTTGAAATTGAAGAAGCAAGGAACAGCAGATGCCGGTTTACAAAATAGAAAGTCATAACGTGCTGAAGTGACGCAGTGGGCCAGGCAGCATCTCTGGAGAACATGGATAGGTGATATTTAGTGTTGGGACCCTTCTTCAGAATGGTTGTGGGGGATGGGGGGGGGGGGGGGGGTCTGATCACCTAAAATTGGAGAATTCAATGTTCATATTGTTGAGTTGTAAGCGACCCAAGTGAAATATAAGGTGCTGTTCGTCCAGTTTGCTTGTGGCCTTATTCTGGCACAGGAGGAATCCCAGGACAGAAAGGTCAGTATTGGTAATGGGAAGAGGAGTTAAACTAGTTCACAACTGAGCAATCCAGTAAGCCTTGGCAGACCGAGCGCAATCAGCCATAAGATAGGGATTTGTCAAATATCTGAAACAATAAGTACCTTCTCCGTGGATTGTCACCTTGTTGTGGTGGAGAAGCTTGTGTGGACCCGAGATCCTGAGAGCGATGCCATCCGGAGCTATGCTCCTGGTAGGGCCACCCATGGCGGTAAGGTCGATGGGAGGTCTCTGACAAAGAGCAATCCAACCAAGTCCTCAACATTGGAACAGGCGGAGGACGATGGCTGACCTTAGTGGAGCGTCACAACGGCTGGGAAGATGAAGGCTCAGCAGAAAAGGGTCTCCGGTCATCTTGGACTCCATGACACTGGATCCTGACCTAGATCTGTCAAGGACCATGAGGTGGCTGTCTGTGCACCAGTCTCCCCACATTAAATAAAGTCATGCACAGGCATCCTCCACATAGGGAATAGCACGCTGGAAACACCCATGGTCAGCCACGACCGAGGGGGGCCTAAGAAAAGTAATGCCAATATTCTGCTCAAATAGAATACCATTTCCTGTGTTTCACATTGAATACTAATTTCCAGACCATAGTTTGCATGTGACGGAGGCTTTACACAGGCTAATTGGCAAGGTGCACTATTCACCCATCCATTTTAAAAAAACCTTGAGAAGAAGATGGTGAACCACTTCCTTGTCTCATTGTAGTTTCTGCGATGAAGGAATTCCACCTGTTGTTCAGATGGAAGTTCGAGTGCTTAGACCCAGTGACAATGAAGGAACAGAGATATTAGTAGGAAGGAACTGCAGATGCTGGTTTACACCGAAGATAGGCAGAAGATTCTGAGTGACTCAGCGGAACCGGCAGCATCTTTGGATAGAAGGAATGGGTGATGTTTCAGGTCGAGACCCTTCTTCAGACTGAGAGTCAGGTGAGAGGGAAATTAGAGATATGGAAGGTGTGAAATGGAGATATATGTCCATGTCAGAATGGTGTTGAATTTAGACAAGAACCATCAATCAATGACATTCCAAAGCATCTGCTGCCCTCATCCACACAAGTGGAGATGGTCACAGTTTTGGGAGGTGCTTTGGCAAAAGCCTTGATAAGCTCCTGTAGTGCTTCTTGTAGATTATACTCAGCAGCCACAATGTGTTGTTAGTGAAGGAAACAACAGTGTAAGAGGGTGTACGGGGAACAGATTATGTGGGCTGAAGTCTAAGTTCTTGTGTGTAGTTGGGATTTTATTCATTCAGACAGAGTAGATGATAATCCATCAGATTATTGACTCACAACTTGTAGGTACTGGTAGTGTTTGAAGCGTCAGGACATGAGCTACAACCCAATCTCTGCTATTCTATCTGTATAGCCATGGTTATTCGGCAGGTACTCCAGTTAAGTATGTGATCAACGGTGATTTCACTTCAAACCACCAATTTTCCTTCACCCATTAAACCAGGATGGGAAGAAATGAAATAACAGTTACGTCAAGGGAAGGTAGTTTGGCATTGTTCAATATATGCTTTGGCCAGCTCGTAAGATAATTTTTACTTCTTTCTTATAAGTCCTTCCTCGATGGTTGTGCAGATCGTTCTACGCAAGGGCATCGACTGCTTTATCATCTCATGTGTTGAAGATGGAAGTGAATATTATGCCTCCAGAACTAATGAGAAAGGTACTGTAAGGACTGCTTCTATAGTATTGTCTTCGCTGCCTTGTTACCTTGTTAACTATTGGAATTGGACTGTGGGTTGTAGCTGATTTATCCGGTTTCCTTTAGGCAAGATATTCTTCGACACATCCCCACTGTCAGTTAAATGCCAGGTTTTAAACTGTATAAAATGAGATTTGGTTAGAAGTAGAGCTGGTGGCCAAAAATAATTCTTCAACATTACAGTTCATAACAGCAAAGATCACTATCCAGTGTTCAGAGATCTTGAAACCACAAGGGGGTGAACATATAGATAGAAGAGTGGGCCTGTGATGCTGGTGCCCAGAACAGACCACTCACGTTACACTTCTGTTTGAAGGTGACTGCAGATAGGCATAAAATGCTGGACTAACTCAGCGGGACAGGCAGCACCTCTGGAGAGGAGGAATGTGTGACGTTTTGGGTCGAGACCCTTCTTCAGACTGAGACTCAGGGGAGAGGGAGTCTAGAGATATGGAAGGGTAAGGTGTAAAAAAGACAGATCAAAGCAGATGATGGTAAAGAAATGTAGAATGGTTCACTGTTAGCTGAGGGGGAGTTGACAGGGGAAGGTGTTTGCTGAAGGGAAGATGACGGCAAATGCTTTGTCTTTCAGACTCATGCACGGACCGACAACGTTGCTAAAGCTGGGTATATCCATGGAGCCTCCTCACTTCAGAATGTACTGGTTTGATGTGGTCTATTGGCTGTGGGAATGCTTAGCATTGTCTGTGGCTGCTTTTGCTTTTAACTTGCATGTTAACCTGACCTGTTGCTACACAAGTTGAATTTTTAGATATGCTTGAAGCTGCTGTCAAGCCTTTCTATACATACTGAACTGGAGACGTTCCCTGGTTAGGTTATGTGAGGAATATAGCAGATCATGAGGTTAAAGACTGTGGTGGCATATAATACTGATGTTAATTGGCCACTACATCGAAGGAATTGCAAGCTTTGAGCCTCATTATGGGGCAGTTCTGTTCTGAGCCATTTAATTTAATGCAATGGAAGCATCACAAATTATGGAAGGAGTTAGTGTGAAGGCCGGGCTTTGTCTCTTACAGTTGTCCATCCTTCCTGCATTAATCTACCTGAGATAGACTAAGTGAAGAAGTCAAGAAGATTTTTTTTTGTTCACTCATTTTGGTTCGTTCACCCCTAGATATAGAGCTCATCGTGTGGTTGTATCTTTCAGAACCATATACAGCCAAGTTAATAATTGTGTCATAAAGCCATGAATATAATGGGTTTTAAAATCCTCCATCTGAGGCCCTGTTGCCCTTGATGCTTTCTCCAAATAATATTCAGGCTAAAGGAGTACTGACTGATCAGAGGAAGGAAGGTGGGGCAGGTGGCCATGTTCTTGTCCTTCCCATGTTTGAGCTGTGAATGAGATTTCACAATGCCAGTGAGAACGCTCATCTTGACTGCTTACTACTGCCCATAAGTTGTGAATATGATGTAGAGGTCTTGGATGTTGGATGACCATCTCAGCCGAGTTGCTCACTAATCTCTGAGACAGTTTTCCCATATTTGACAGCTGTCCCTAGATGCAGGATTGGTATAGCTGCTTGTAACATTGCACGAGTCAAGTCAACTTAATATCATGAAGTAAAATCTATTTGATTCAATTTTTTACTTTTTTTTTTGGAGTGGTTTTGATTTACATTAGACTTTAGAGATACAGCGCAGAAACAGGCCCTTCGGCCCACCGAGTCTGCGGTCAACCCCTCCACTAACATTATCCTACTCACTAGGTACAATTTATAACTTACAGATGTCAACTCACAACTTACAGAAGCCATCTTTGGAATGTGGAAGGAAACCGGAGCACCTGGGGAGAACCCACGCGGTCACAGGGAGAACGTACAAACTCCGTACAGACAGTACCCCTAGTCAGGATCGAACTCGGGTCTCTGGTGCAGCAAGGCAGCACCTCTACCGCTGCTCCACTGTGCTGCCCAATAGATGTGAATGATTTTCAAAGGGCTGATACAAGTCAACAACGTAATTGCATAAAGGTTCGGCTGGTAAAAGACAGCGGCTTTCTTCTCTGAAGGACAGTGGTGAGCCTGCACCATTTGTCACATGGTAGCCATTACCAATATCAGATTTTACCTTCATGAACACAAGTTTCTGGCACAGAGAAACCACAGCACTTTGCTGGAAAAACCAATGTGCTTCAATAAATAATATCACACCTAATGAGCTTCAATTCGTTATTAATATATCGCTCAGTAGCAGCATAAATTCTCATCTAGAACAAGTGACCAAGGATGATGAGAACTACATTGCACAAAATGCCACACAGCAAATACAATGTGACGCTGCACAAATAGCCACAAATGCAAAGACTTAGCCTCAGACCTGGTCTCACTACCACGTTGATGGTATCCAAAGCAGGTAAAGAGTTCATTCAGCTGCAAATCTGTATTTAGCAGTTAGCAAGAAATGGGATGACAAGCAATGTGTATGAAGTAACTAATACCAGTTGTCCAGAATTATTACCAATTAAAACAGAAGTGAACAAGGGTAAGAACTGACTGGTGAGCGGATATTTTGATTCAAGTCTCAGGCACCTTGATTCAAAGGTAGACACAAAATGCTGGCCTAACTCTGCGGGACAGGCAGCATCTCTAGATGGGTGACGTTTCTGGTCGAGACACCTGGATTCATATCTATCAAAACCAATTAAGGACATTTAATTAGGGCCTTTACCATTGTAAAATATCCTGCGGTGGATCTCAGGTGCAATTATCAAAAGATATGAAACTTTATGACAACCAGTCCAAAGGTTGATTGCAGAGGTAGGTTTTAGGAGTGCTTTAATGGGGAGAGAGTGGTAGTGGACATTGGACGGGGAAGTACAAAGGTGGAGCAGAGTTAGAAAAGACATTAGGAATGTGCACAAAGCCGGCAATGGAACAAAATTCTCATCACCAATTTCACCACAGAAAATTTCAAATGGCCGAAAGGTCATCCCGATCTCATCCATCGGTGACACTGCTTTTCCATTTTCACTGGGAGGACAAAATATATAAGGGAATGATAAAACAATCTCTATCTGACTACAGAAAGAATTGTTCCAAGAGTGGATATGAGGTACATTCTCAGAGCAGAGAAATAATGGAACAGGCCGCATCTCTGGAGGGAAGGAAGAGGTGACGTTTCGGGTAGAGACCCTTCTTCAAACTCCAAACTTCAGATGTTTGAAATGGGTCTCGACCCAAAATGTCACCCATTTCGTTCTCTCCAGAGATGCTGCCAGTCCTGCTGAGTTACTCCAGCTTTTTGTGTCTATCTTCGGTTTAAACCAGCATCTGCAGTTCTTTCCTACACAGAGAAATAATGGATCTTAGTCTTAAACTGACGTGATCTGAGAATGCTCACTTTTGCAGTTTTATATATTCTAGAGATAAAAGATCATGCCATGAGAAATCTTACTTTCTATATAAACACATGGTATAATAATTGATACAAAAAGTAGGGGCTGGCATGTCACGTAGGTGTATTGAGTACTGTAGGGTTGCGTCATGTACAACTGCTCGACCTCCTGCTGTGCACCGAGTTATACCTCTCAAAGCACCTTGATGGAGTTTGTAATTCACTTTGTTGAAGATACAGCACAAGGAAGCCATTAGGCCCTCATGCCTACCATGCCTTTATGACTGCATTGACATACAGCTCGAAGCAGCACCCTCCCATGTTGAGCCTTTCAGCTAATAGACTGAACATCTGTGGAAATATTCCAATATTGTGAAGTAGGCGGACAACATACAATTCCACTATCAAATAGGATCACTGATCAAACATGCACTTATACGTACAAGATCCACACTGAAAGATACATTACAGAGCTCCTTTTGAAAAAAACATTTGTATCATTATACATATTTAATGAACAATTGCAAATCTGATATTTGGTTAAGATTCCTTCTTATAAATGTTGATATTCAATGTACTTTCGAGCTATCCAATTATGGTTCTGAACTCAAGGCGTCTGTTTGTAGGACATGTTTGGATTTGGCATTTAACTTCCCAAAGTATCCACCAGAGCCAATTCAGACATAATTTAACAGCTGAGTTGTTCATTATCTAGATTTGATTCAACTTTAGTGTTTACTTGATCAATATATTTTGATCTGTATGAACACTATGGATTTTGATACAAAGTTCATGCGGATAAATCTCTGCTCATCAGACCAATACCGATTCTTTATTTGTTTGTGCTTGACTTGTGAGGTAGGCTAAGAACATGAGCTTGCTCGCTATGTTCGAAAGTTCAGTGTATTCTGATTCGTGTAACAGTGATGGTTCTGACTTGGTCGTTTGACTCCAGGAGCCAAATTTATTTGAACAAGGCAGAAGTGTGTTCTCAAACACACTTCATAAAGAGGTCTGCAGCTGTATACCCTGTGGTGCTGTTCAGAGTTGGCTTGTATTTCAGCTGTAATGTTTTGTTCTGATGTCTGAATATCCTCCAGAACATTTGCTTTGAGAGCTTCTTTAACTGTTCTGACCAACCTCTTGGATGCCTCATTCAAAGCCTCATGGCATAAGGAGTGAGAATTTACTTAATACCATTCTGTTTTGTAACATTTGCCACAGGGGAGATCAAAGTTGAAGGCCATTGTCAGTTTGCGTTCTCCTATGCTGACATGCATATAATGACCTTAACTTATCCAATGCATGTTCAGTGGGCTAGGTCAGTGATTCCCAACCTGGGGCCATATAGCCCCAAAGGGGTCATGGCAAATTTCAGGGGGGCCACAGAAAAATTTGGGGATTTAGGGGGCCACAGTTCAATGAATGGGGACACTTTTTTCTGCTAATAATGTCGGGGGGGGGGGGGGGGGGGGGGGACAGAAAAATTAAAGAGCCCAAGGGAGCCATGAACTAAGCTAGGTTGGGAACCACGTGGCTACGTAAACCCTTGCATTTAAATTCAATCCACTTTGTGTGACTATAAATTAGTACCAGGAAACTGCCATTCCCTTTTGCACAAAGGTCTATTCTCTGAAATGGGTCCAACAAACAGGCCAAGAACATAAGTTTGGAGAGGTTTTTTGTGGGTTCATCCTATAATTCTGACAAAATCTGTGTTTGCATACCAATGGTTCAAGGTTACTGCCTGAAAGTGGCAGATCAAACCATTTCATGCAATTGCTTTCAGAGAGACTATTCCTGTGTGTTCAATATTGGTAGTGGCTTATTTTCGACACTTGATGAGATGCAGTGAAAAACTTTTGTTTGTTTGCTTGTTATCCACTCAAATCACACCCTAGACGAGTACGATCAAGTTACACACAAGTACTGCACGTGGTGCGGAGAGAAATATACCAAAGTGGTTTTTGAGACAAACTCAGACACAGCATTGAAACCAGTCTTTAGCCCACAGGATTCACACTGATCATCACGCATCCATTTTCATTAGTCATTAGTTAAGGGCTTGTCCCAATTACACCATTTTTGTTTCGGCGACTGCCGGCACTCGTCATAGCTGCAGCAGGTCGCCGAAAATTTCCAACATGTTGAAAATCCAGCGGCGACCAGAAAAAGGTACGACACTTTGGGCGACTTCCCGCGACCATACAGCGTCATGTTGACACGTGACGCCTGTACGGTCGTGAGTAGTCGCCCAGAGAGTCGTACCTTTTTCTGGTCGCCGCTGGATTTTCAACACTTTGAAATTTTTCAGCGAACTGCTGCGAATATGACAGGTGCCAGCAGTCGCTGAAAAAATTGCGTAAGTGGGACAGGCCCTTTAGAGATGCAGAATAAAGCTAGAGCACTTTGTATCAGTGATAACTAAAGAAGAAGATGCTGACAATGTAGTGGCAGAACTGCAGATAGCAGAGGTAATCGATGGGGTGAAAATTAATAGGCTCAAATGAAAATTGCAGATCAGTCATTCTGAACCTCAGACATTATTGCCGGAACTCCTCAAGGCTCCTCAACCCAACCCGTCCACAGTTGCTTCATCATTGACCTCTCTGCATTCACAAGGTCAGAAGTGGAGTTTTTAACGTTGAAATTGCACAATGTTCAATTCCATTTGCAATTTTTAGCAGATAAACAATCTATGCCTGGATGCTTCAAGATCTAAATATATTCAGATAAGGGGTGATAAGAGTCAAGTAACACCACAACAGTGTCAGGCAACGAAGAGAAGCCGAGAAGAGGGTCCAACGGAGTATCCAGGCTTTCAATGAGTTCCTGACTATCAATATGCTAGAGTCACCATTGACCTGAAATTCAAGTGCGACAGTCACTTAAATATTATAGACCCCATAAAATGAATGAATTTAAAAAAACAATGCATGGTGAAACACGGCACATCCAAGTAAGACAGAGGTTTATGTTTAGACACAAATGACTACAGATGCTGGAATCTGGGGAAATAAACTGCTGGAGCCAGGCAGCAGCTGTGGTTCAAAGAGATGCCTGATGTTACAGGTGGAGATTGCATCAGGACCAAGAGTGTAGAAGGAGGGTTGCTGGTATATTGAACTGAGAGTGAGACAGTGGCTGGTGGGTGATCGGTGGAAACAACCAAAGACGAGGTGAAAGATGAAGCAGAGGGAAGCAGGAGGGGGAAAGGGAGTGGGGGGGGGGGGCAGGGACACAGGCTGGCAGAAGATGGGTGCAACCAGATGAGGGTGGATGGGCAGATGGAACCAGATGAGAGAGGGTAATGAGTCTAGGTAGTGAAAGGATGGGTCGTGAGCAAGGGAGAAGGCAAGCAAAGGGAGGGAGACGCTGAATACTCTGGAAAAGAACACAGTCAGTGTGGTTTTACTTGAAGTTGGATATTTCAATTTTGGAGACTACTGACGTGGAATACGAGGTGCTGTTCTTCAAGTTTGTGTTTGGCCTCACTGCGGTAGCGGAGAAAACCAAGGATGAACGCAGTAAGAAGGGGAAGGAGAGTTGAAATAGCATGCAACCAGAATCTGAAGATGGTCATTGTGGGCAGAGTGCAGGAGCTCTGCACAACAGTCACCTCGTCTATATTTGGCCACTAATGGTGTGGACGGAGCCATATTACAAATGTAATTCTTAAGGGGTTGGACAGGCTAGATGCAGGAAGATTGTTCCCGATGTTGGGGAGATCCAGGACAAGAGGTCACAGCTTAAGGATAAGGGGGAAATCCTTTAGGACCGAGATGAGAAGGAATTTTTTCACACAGAGAGTGGTGGGTCTCTGGAACTCTCTGCCACAGAGGGTAGTTGAGGCCAGTTCATTGGATATATTTAAGAGGGAGTTAGATGTGGCCCTTGTGGCTAAGGGGATTAGAGGGTATGGAGAGAAGGCAGGTACGGGATACTGAGTTGGATGATCAGCCATGATCATATTGAATGGCGGTGCAGGCTCGAAGGGCCGAATGGCCTATTCCTGCACCTAATTTCTATGTTTCTATGTAATGGACCAGGTTGGAGAAGGTGCATGCAAATGTCTGCCTCATCTGGAAGGGTATTTAGTCCCTGGATAATGGTAAGAGAGAAAGAAAGTAAAGGGACAAGTGTTTCAGGGGAAAGTGCTAGAGAACAGGGAGGAATGGATAGGATGGAATGAGTGGATGTCTCTGAGTGAATGAGCACTGCCTGCAGGGTCATGAGCAAAACTCAAGTTGAGGCACTATGTCCCAACTACCGTCTCATGAAAAACAACATTAGAACACGTGTTCTGTTGGCATTACAGGTGACAAAATAGGCACTCGTGTCATTGTCACCTCACTGTTTGAGCGATCTTCCTAATTTAAAATTTGCACCAGAGAGCAGGAAAGCAAAAATATGAATGTGTGGGCAATTGGAAAATGCATAGAAACACAAGTGGCAGTAGTGTCAGGATTAGATGAAGAGAGGAATTTCTTTAGGGTAGTTTAAAGCCTCGAACTCTGGTCTCACTGAATAGAATTAGAGTGCGACAGGGAGGGAGGAAAGAGGACCAGGGACATGGGTGCGAAAGGAAAGGATGCAGATGAGATTTTAAATGGGATCTCAGTCACTTTGCTGAGCCAGAACTAAATGGCCAATAGACAAGAGGAATGCTTGAGGGCACCTGTGCGGCTGCAAGGGTAGACTAATTGTCTGGAGTGAAAGACAGTGATTGAGGCAAAGGGAAGCTGCGGACATGGACTGATTGGCAAAGCCGCTACTTGCAATTTTACAGCCATTTAATCAATCAAAATGGCAAGAAAGCTTAAAGTAATATCCACCACAGACCCTGATCAGCTGAAAATATCAAATTAAAATTAACCTGGATTGTGGCTTTGGTGAAGATTTGAGGCTTTTCGATGAAAGAAAATTCTTGCCTTGCATCTCAGCAGCTACTCTGGTGACCACAACTCTTTAAGTGCACCATCTTAAACGGAGCCCATGGAACCAAAATACAGTGATCAAGGTGATGCATCTACTGATAAATGGATGGTCAACCCTATCAACTATTTAGAAGCTGGGATTTCAGTCAGAGATCCCACTCCAGGAAATTCCTGTCTGAAGAAGGGTCTCGGACCGAAACATCACCTTTTCTCCAGAGATGCTGACTGATCCGCTGAGTTACTCCAGCTTTTTGTGTCTATCTCCGTGAAATTCCTCGCATGCCAACTTATTCCAGCACTCCTCTAACCGACTTCCCCACTGTAAGATGAATATAAAGATGGGAAATCTATGGTAAGCAGAATGAAAAATTGAAACAGAAAAAAAAGCATTTCATATTCTTAGGATCTCCCAAAAACGGTCTCAACCAATAAACCTCTGAAGTGAAGACTGTTCCACTGTAGGAAATGTCCTTTGTCCTTGCCCATAGAAGTCAATTTGCACAAAGCAAGATCCAAAGTACAGTAACATAATAAGTTTAGATCATTTGACTTTGGTGATACTCAGTTACAGATAAATGGGTGTTAACTCCACCACTCTTTAAAATAGCAACATGGAATCTTTTGTCCACCTAAGATGGATGTCATTTCTGATCTAACGTGTGTGATCAGACGGCGCCAAATTCCCTCAGTTGTTTAAGAGTGTCAGCATAGACCGTGTAGGCTTTCACGCCTTCGAATCCCTGACCTATGGATTTCAAGTCAAGGATCCTATCAACTGAGACGGAGATTATTTACATCTGGTTCCTGTCGACTTCTGGAGCCGTGCCAACAGTATGTTTTAATGTTTTTCGGCATGACCAAAGGTTACAGCTAAAGTTATCTGGAAAATGCACACATACTAAAGTATGCTGAAAGCCTGAAGCACAAAAAGCCCTGGTGTATTTGTCCTGGAGCCCTGAACAGCACCTCATATTTCGCTCGGGCAGTTTACACCCCAGAGGTATGAACATAAATTACTCAAATTTCAACTAACTCCTGCATTCCTTCCACCTCTCTCTTCTCCCCCCCCCCCCCCCCTCCCCCCTAGTAGTCCTATTAGTTCCACTGTTTGCACCCTTGTACCCCTGTCATTAGCATATCTTCCCCAGCCAACAATGGGCCATTATGGACTCCACCCTTCCTGAAGTCATCGCTTTCCGGCCCAGTTTTGTTCTGGCCTTCTCCATCTTTCACTCTGAAGTAGGGTTCCAACTCAAAAACGTCACCCATTCCTGTTTTCCCCCCAGAGATGCTGCCTGAGCCGCTGAGTTACTCCAGCGTGTTGTGTCCATTTGGAGTATTTGTGCTGAGGGGAAACGAGCCATTCTTGAATCGCTTATCATCATGCTCCTCTGCCACGTGTATTGGCCCTGGTGGAAAGATGGGATTCGCACAACTTTTGGATAATGCCCAGTCGATGGCTTTGATTGTGCTCGATGGTTGGCTGTTCCAGTGGCATCAATAGGTCTAGATTCTCTCAAACAAGGTAGGTGAATGAGCAGACAAGTACAGCAACAGATTAGTACGGGTCAGCGTGTTTAGGGCAGTTCGACCAAAGTAAAATAAAGTACACCCAGAAAATAAAAGTGAACAAGTTTAATAATCTAGACTTAAGAGTTTGAACATTAAAATCACGCTTGGCTAACTGCTACAATTTATGATGCACCCCAACATTTAGATTAGGTCCCAACCTATAATTAATTTGAGGGCATCTTATTCTGCAAATGGACACAATTTCCCACTGCCCGACTTAACCATTCAAACACATTTTCATTTATAACTCACTCTCAAGAAAAATTTACTCTAAATACAGGCCAACATAGAAACATAGAAAATAGGTGCTGGAGGAGGCCATTCGGCCCTTCGAGCCAGCACCGCCATTCATTGTGATCATGGCTGATCGTCCCCTATCAATAATCCATGCCTGCCTTCTCCCCATATCCCTCGACTCCACGAGGCTCTAGAGCTCTAACTCTCTCTTAAATCCATCCAGTGACTTGGCCTCCACTGCCCTCTGTGGCAGGGAATTCCATAAATTCACAACTCTTTGGGTGAAAACGTTTTTTCTCGCCTCAGTCTTAAATGACCTCCCTTTCATTCTAAGACTGTGGCCCCTGGTTCTGGACTCGCCCAACATTGGGAACATTTTTCCTGCATCTAGCTTGTCCAGTCCTTTTATAATTGTATATGTTTCTATAAGAACCCCCTCATCCTTCTAAACTCCAGTGAATACAACAATCTAGCCCTGTCCAGTCATGATCCTCCAACTTTATATTTCACCTTATTCTACCCACAAAACATTTTTTTTATCTGAAACGGTTGGTATGTCAGTGGTGACACCAGATATATCCAAATGAGAAGATGATGAAAACACTGGCACTATTCATCCATGATTGGTTGACAATAAATTGTTGCCCTATACAGAGAATTCATTCCCCTTCTTCAGATTATGCAACAGGTGTGTTTAATGATGAACACTGAGAGTTAGTTGGGGGGGGTTTAAAACCACCAAAACATTCAGATGAACGTTTCAACAGAAATCCAGCCCCATTCAGTGGTATGGCACAACTAAAGAGCTGCAGTTGGAGTAACGTTGATACCACACCCTTCAAAGAAAGTCCAAATATTTTATTAGGTCAGGAGGGATAAATATTTTCCCAAGCATTGGGTCAAACTTAACAGCAAACTTACACCATGGGATCTTCAACCACTATTTGTTGAAGCCTCTGGACTTCATTGATTGAAGGGGATCTAACACTTGTCTTTTGCAGAGATACTTAACATCACTGGAGGGTAAAGGTAGGCTCCTCTGGTTCACTCTGGTACTTGGAGGCAAAACCATGAAGAGAGCAAGCAAGTGTTGAGCTTCCAGAATACCAGCAAAATGTTGCAAAGATGATTTTAGAGCCCCATCTCCTTGTGTTTCATCTGTTGCCCCCTCCACCACTTTAGCCCTGTGAATGTGCGGGGAAGGCTTTTTTCTTTACACAGAGGGTGGTGAGTGGCTGGATCGAGCTGCAGATGGTGCCAGTGGATGAGGCAGATAAGATAATGGCATTTGAGGGACTTTTGGATAGGCATATGGATATGCCCCTGCATATGGATTATTTGCAGGCAGATAAGAGGTGGTCTTGGCATCATATTGTGGGCCAAGGTAGGGTTCTTGTGCTGTACTGCATTCTATGTCTATGGTCTAAATCTGACTGGCTCCACTCTGCAACAGAACAAGGTCTATTGCAAAGAATTAAAAGCAAGGGTCTCCATCCTCCATGACCCTGAATGAAAATATATCCCTGGTACTCCTAATACTCACGAGTCTACTTGGAACTGAATTGCACTCTGGATAAAAGAGGTACATTCAATATTTAATTCATGAATGCATAAAAGTCCTATTACCTTAACAATACACTTGTTTGAAAACCACACCACTGGAAATTATCAATTAAGCACAGAAAGCACCAAGATTATCTGTGATCCACATAATGGTAACATTTACTAATGCTGTATAACATGTAAAAATAATAACCATTCAAAGAAGCATGCAATCAACCAGGACAGGCAAAAGGAAATCATTTTGTGCTGGGTTTCAAATTCTGAGTAAAATTGTAAAAGCAGAAGCCAGATTTTGCACAGATGTTTCATATCATTTTCACAAAACATTTCTCTCTCCCCCTCATATTAATACATATAACTTCTCTCAGCAATGCGCATTCACAAGCACACTTTCACACACAAACACCTTTGCAAATTATAAACAAAACGCAGTTTCACGTTCATGCAAACATAAAGATGTGCACATACTGAACACACACACACGTACGTATATATACTCAGTGTAAAGTAAAATATTCCTTGTCAGTAGTTGAGGAGTGAGGTAGATAGGGGGGAAAATGGGAAAAGACGATAGGATGCAAGACTTAGACATTAAAGGAAACGAGGAGAGCGTTTAAAGTACTTGAAAAATGGGAAGTGAAAATAATGCAAATTGGGTGAAGAGGTTAAAAATCGACAGGATTTTCTTCGAAGATATCTGCATTTTTTTTTAATATGTATGAGTTCTAAATTATTTGATACCACCATTATTTTTGTTTTCAGTAGAATACACTTTGATTCTCTAGACCTCCATACTGCAACATTCAGATTGTCATTTGCATAAAGGTAGAATTATATTGCAGCCTTAATTCTGCTTCGGGGGGTGCGGGGGGGGGGGGGGGGGCGGTCACAAAACATAGCGGCGATTTTGAGCCAGGAAAAATGTTTCCAGGATACGTGGGATAAAATCTGCAGCAAAGGCACATTGTTATCTTTTAATACAGTTTGACAAAGGGCTTTTTGGGGGTTGACCCCTCGTCTCGCCAGGCTGAAAGCACAAAGCCAGCTATTCAAGCACCCTGTGCCACAGAGCACCGAGCAAGTCGGACAAGCATTAAAAAGGACAAGGATTCCGGGGGGGGGGGGTGCATGATAAGCATAAAGGTCTTTTTTTCCAAACTGCGTATTTGTATGCATGTATGTACTGTGCATTCGTAATACGTGCAGTTTCTGCATGTGTGTGCATGTATGTTCACGACAAGCAGAGATGAGAAAATGCTCAACTTTGAGGAACAATATGAAATTATATTGGCAATTGCAGGCTTCAAAGCAACTTCGTTCTTAAAAGTAACACACAACCAAAATATATATCAAACCCTTTCCCAGATTCACCCCCCCCCCCCTCTGCATGAAATTATTACTCAAATCAAACAAGACTAGAACATGTGCTCAGAAGCTTCAACTTTAAGTAATAACCATTCCAAAAAAAAGTCCCTATGAAATAGCAAGAAACATTAGCCATCCCCCAGCCTGTGTACTGACCTATTGGAGTCCTCGATTCCACAGGTTGCTCTGCTTTTTTTAGTAAACTTCCCCTGTTGCATTCCCTCTTCGCAAAGAGATTTTTGGGAGTTTAGTTTTATTCCTGCAAACAACGCGTTTCCTCGGTTAAAGTTCATTCAGGAAAGTCTACGTGTTTTTCAGCTTATCTGCTCAGAGGGGGCCACTATCAATCAGGTGTCCCCTTGGCAAAGTACAATCCACTCTATATAATCTTCCGGCGACTTCAGACTGCGAGGCTTGGACCGACATTAGGGGGGTGGTGAACAGAGAGAGCATGCTCAGACTAACAAGCCGGGCTTGAGCACTTTTTAACGCACGTTTCTCCCTCCCAATGGCAGCTCCTTCTGCAAGTCCACACCCCCTAGAAGCTAGGAATGTACTAAGTCCAGACAGCGCACTACTCAGACAAGCTTCTCGCTCCCTCCCTCGGCTTCAACTCCCATCCCCCCCCCCCCCCCCTGAAGATCAATAGACCTGGAACCACAGCTTGTGACCCGCGGGTCAGATTGCCAAATAAGAGAGGCAGGCTAGATTTTCAGACGGGAGCCTCTGACCCCTTTTCACACAGCTCCATTCCAGTTACAAAAGTCGTTCTGCTTCTCTCACACAAGCAGAGCCGCTCACGGATCTGCATTTCAGCAAGGCTGAAGGCAGAAAGAGCCCAAAGTTGCCCAGAAATCAGGAAACAAGTTACAATCCTTCTGGGTTTTTTTCACACAGCGGTAGTATTTCGTCTTTTTTGGTACTGTAAAAATCTAATCCAACAAACACACAGAACAATATATGGCAAGCATGTGTGTTATACCTGCTGCTTGGTGAAACACAAGATAATGCAGCATCTGTATTCACAATGAAACACGGGTTAGTCCGGGCAGACATCAGTGTGTCACTAGCACAGACACTAGACATTACATAACAGGCATTCAACTTTCAGAAGGAACTTGCAACAGATATATGACAAGGTACACAAAATAGGCAATATAGAAGAGCAAGGGGGCTAGTATAAGTAGGAATGGCCATATAGCCTCTCAAGTTGACACTGCCATTAACTAACCATTCAGTCTGAATGGTCCAAAGAGGGTCTCGACCCGAAACATCACCTATGCCTTTTCTCCAGAGATGCTGCCAGACCCACTGAATGACTCCAGCAATTTATGTCCATATTGAGTCCAACTAATCAGTGCTGGTCTTCATGCTCCAGTCAATCTCTGCCCATTCCGGATATTTCAACGCTGCCTTTCAGCTCAGCTGTTCCTCTTCTCTCAAATGCTCATCTATTTTGCTTTTGAAATTATCTATGCTATTAATGTATCATTTACTAGAAAAGGGCATTTTCCAGTTTGGATGATTTAAAGTTGTACTGTGTCATACATTGGACATTGGCAGGATATCATGCATAGGTCAAAGCACAATAGATTGTTAACAACTTCTTCAACACCTGAAGAAGGGTCCCAACCCAAAACATCATCGGTCCATTTCCCTGCACAGATGTTGCCTGACTCCCCATACAACTTGTATGTTGGCCAAGATTTCAACATCTGCAATGTATCCATCTTGTTAACAACTATTTCTGCAACAAATCTACTTGAAAATTAAATATAATCCTGTTACAGAACAACCCGACTCAGTGGCTTTTTGTACGTCCACAGGTTGGATTTTGAGATCGGTTGTCTTTTCTATTCTCTATCAATTCTAGTGTACTAAATGGAAAATAATTTTCACAGGAAATCACGTTACAAAATGAAAACTTATGGGACGTACAAATACAACGTCAGAAACTTTAGAGACAAAATTGTTCTTGATGGTAACACAAAATTAGCCGATTCCTAACTAACCCTTGATTGAGACAAAATGTTGGAGTAACTCAGCGGGACAGGCAACATTTCTGTTGAGTAGAAATGGGTGACATTTTGGGTCGAGACCCTTTCTCCAGAGATGCTGCCTGTCCCTCTGAGTTACTCCAGCATTTTGTGTCTATCTTCGGTGTAAACCAGTATCTGTAGTTCCTTTGCACACACATCCCAACTAACCCGTACTGCTCAATTCCCAGTCTATTTAAACCCCTTTCTGATATCCCCAAATAACACCTTCCCCTGTCTGATTAATACCCTGCTTAATTAACTCTGTTAACAATCGGGTTGATCACTCCTTCAATGTCCAATTCTTGTTCAGTGCCCTTATCTGTTTAATCATTCCCCAATCAACTCCTATCTGTTTAACCCTTGACATTTTATCCCTTGCACAGTTAACTCCAAACTATTTAACTCCTTCTTCTCTAACCCTTCTCAGCTCCATTAACTCACTGTCCAATTAACCCCTGCACGCAAGTGATTAACATCTGATTGATTAACCCCTTGACCAATTAACCCCCTCTGCTGAGGTGCAAGGAATGAAAATCCAGTGTGATGTGAAACTGGCTGACATCCCATCATTGGCTTGTCAATGTTAGAAGGGATCATATTATCTAAATTTCTATAATAATCTCACCTATGCTTGACATATTGAGGACTTTTTGCAAGATATAGAAGTGTGAAAAAGCACACCTCCAGATTCAGCACAGTTTCTTCCCAGCTGTTATCAGGCAACTGAACCATTCTACCACAACTAGAGAGCAGCCCTGAACCACTATCTACCTTGTTGGAGACCCCCAGACTATTTTTGATCTGACTTTAATGGTTTAATCTAGCACTAAATGTAATTCACATTATTCTTTTTATCTGAACACTGTGGATGGCTCGAATGTAATCATGTATTGTCTTTCCATTGACTAGTTAGCGCGCAACAAAAGCTTTTCATGTGACAATAAACTAAACTCAATTTTCTAGTTAAACGAGGCGAGTTGTTTCCTGGAATCAATGATGGAAAGAAAGCAAGAGAAGGATATTTGGATAGAATAGATCTGATAGATTTAAGATAACATTTGGTGTTAAGGCCCATACGAAAATTCTTTGATATGAATTAGATATAAAAATGCTCAGTAATAAATGCACTTGAGTCATAAACTGTAAATAACTACGTCACATCTTCCAATTCTCACCATTTTGCAAGTTGCTTACCTTCTTTGAAAAGATCTATTTTGCTGCTTTTCATTGAGCTCAGTCTATTTTCTTGCCACACTGGCCATGGCCCGTTGCTCAGCAACAGTTCGGGTTCCCTGCAACATATATAATTATTAGCTACTGCAGCAAAATAAAAGTAAAAGTCAGCTTAACTACTTATTGGTAAAATATTACGCAGAAGTGATTTGTTTTTATACCTTTCAATGGCTTTCCAAGTATGCCATGATTTACAGTAAATCCCTGTTTCCCAATGCTCCTGGCTTGCCCAGAAATTATAGAAATCGGCCCATCTGCTGCTCAACATGCCCATAAAGATAATCCCATTAGCCTGTGTTTGATCGATATCCCTCTAAAGCTTTCCATGTATCTGTCCAGGAAACATGTTCCCGATGTTGGGGGAGCCCAGAACCAGGAGCCACAGTTTAAGAATAAGGGGTAGGCCATTTAGAATGGAGATGAGGAAATACTTTTTCACCCAGAGAGTTGTGAATCTGTGGGATTCTCTGCCTCAGTGGATTCAGTGGAGGCCAATTCTCTGGAGGCTTTCAAGAAGGAGTTAGATAGAGCTCTTAAAGATAGAGGAGTGAAGGGATATGGGGAGAAGGCAGGAACGGGGTACTGATTGTGGATGGTCAGCCATGATCACAGTGAATGGCGGTGCTGGCTCGAAGGGCCGAATGGCCAACTCCTGCACCTATTGTCTATTGTCTAAATGGCTTCTCAGTTTTGTTATAGTGCCACTTCCCTTGGCAGCTTGTTCCACACGGGAGAAGGAGAGTGACGTTGGGTCGCTGTGTGGTCCAGACGTCCAAGGAAGGCGGAGGCTGGAAATCGGGCTACGATGCCAAGGTTTGGAACGATCTCAGTGGACAATTTCTGGACACTTTGTTAATCAGGGGATGTGTGGCGATACTTTCCAGAAATGTACGCATGAAAATAATGTCACTGTGTGTTTGCACATGTGACAATAAGGCACTATTGACCATCGATACCCACCACCCTCAATGTGAAAAAAGATTCTGCTTAAGTTCCTATTAAATGTACCCTCTCTCATCTTCAACATGTGTCTCTCTGGCTCTTGATCCCTCTACCCTGGGGAAAATGGACTCAGTGTATTCATCCTATCTATGCCCCATAGGATTTTTTACACCTCTATAAAATCACCCCTCAGTCTTCTCCCCTCCAAGGAATAAAGTTCTAACCTGTCAAACAATGGGAAAGAACAACGAAAGTCGGGGATGTTGCTGAGAAAATTCCCGAAGGAAAAAATGAATGAAAAATGGTTCCCTCAATTTATTTTGAGCACTTTAGTTTATTAGTTATGAAAGTATTTGAAATGAGGAAAGAGAGGGTGATTTGAATGAATGGATTAATGTTTATTGGCCAAGTATTCACATACAAGGAATTTGCCTTGGTGCTCCGCCCACAAGTAACAACATGACATACAGTGACAGTTAGGAATGATACAAAAAAACATTCAACATTAATATTGACGGGGGAATGGTGTGAGGAAACATCCAGGTAGATGGCTAACCAACGGTGCCATCCGCAGTGCAATACCCCAGGACATAATTTACATGTCATATATGTAAGACCTTTCATCAAAACATTTATTCACAGAAATTAAACAGTGCACAGATTTTTACTCCCCCGCATTAAATGCCTGAAATAATGTAACAAGTTGCTCTTTTAACTCAGTTGAACACCCCAATGTGCTTTACAACAGTGGTATCAAAGGAATTATCATAGCAGTGGACCACATAAGGAGGCATGAAGGAAGATGATCTTTTGCTTGGTCAGTGTGGGAGGTTTCAGAAGCAGCTTAAAGGAAAAATAACTGACTTCAATGGTGATTACATTGGTTAAGTAAGTAAGTAAGTTTATTGGCCAAGTATTCACATACAAGGAATTTGCCTTGGTGCTCCGCCCACAAGTAACAACATGACATACAGTGACAGTTACGAATGACTCAGAAAACACTAAACATTAATAGTAATAAGATATTAATGATAAAATAGCATTGATCAAGCACGTGAACCAACAAAATACCAGATCAAAGGGAGGCTACACATTTTTGGCTGTTGAGCAACTACTTTTGGATAAAAACTGTTTTTATGTCTGGCTGTGGCAGCTTTGACAGTCCGGAGTCGCCTTCCAGAGGGAAGTGATTCAAAGAGTTTGTAGACAGGGTGGGAGGGATCAGAGATGATCTTGCCCGCTCGCTTCCTAGTTGCCTACTCAGGCCCAGTGTGTGTCAGCGGTCCACACAAACAGCTGAGATCTGGGTGACCTCTAATCTTCCATGAGTAAAATGGGATTGCTGGACAGGCATAGTCCCATTGAGAGGTCAAAAGGACAGGAAGTCACTTCTTCACATAATGAGGTTAAGGTGGTAAATGTCTACATGGTTCGAAAGTCTCATAGTGCGGAAATTTATGGGATCCACAGAGCCACCAATTAGTGCTCAAAGAAAATATTGGTTCAAACGCAACAAAGGTTTCCACACGGATTCTTGGAATTGTTATTTTCCTTTTAATCTGCTCTTAAAACCTCCCACTCTGAGGTCCTCATCTCCCATGCCTCCTTATACAGCTCGCTGTTATATTATTTCCTGCATGGGAGAGTGATCAGTCCAGAGATTAAATTTGGTAATGTTGAAACCCTTCATCTGCACATTGGGCAGAGGAACGACCAGACAAAAGCAGTCAACTCCAACTTATTCCAATCACTCAATTTGGTGAGTAAGAAGGAACTGGAGATCCTGGTTTACAGCGAAGATAAATTAAAAATGTTGGAGTAACTCAGCGGGCAAGGCAGCATCTCTGGAGAGAAGGAATGGGTGACATTTCGAGGTCGAGACCCTTCTTCAGACCTTCTCTCTCTCAGGAGATGCAGCCTGTCCCGCTGAGTTACTCGAGCATTTAGTGTCTTTCTTCGATTTAAACCAGCATCTGCAGTTCTTTCCTACACATTAATTTGATGAAGCAGTTTATGAGTGAAAATCATCTGGCAAATTTATCAGGGGACAATTTCCTTCTAATGCTGTTATTCAATTTTAAAAGGTCACAAGGTATTGCTAATCCTTTCTGGATGGCAGTGCACTGACAGGATTCAGATTTCCTGGAAATCAATATCCACTGCCCAGGTGCAAGAGGGACAAAAATAAATGAAAAACATGTATCTGTGAGAATGGAAAATAGCTCGTCAGTGAAATCTAAAGAGATAGGCTGTGTTAAAAGGGCAAGTTACAGATTACACAAGCAGTATATTGACTATGTAGACAATAGTCAATAGGTGCAGGAGTAGGCCATTCGGCCCTTCGAGCCAGCACCGCCACTCAATGTGATCATGGCTGATCATCCCCAATCAGTACCCCGTTCCTGCCTTCTCCCCATATCCCCTGACTCCACTATTTTTAAAAGCCCTATCTAGCTCCCTCTTGAAAGCATCTAGGAACCTGCCTCCACCGCCCTCAGAGGCGGAGAATTCCACAGACTCCCAACTCTGTGAAAAAGTGTTTCCTCATCTCCGTTCTAAATGTCATACCAATTATTCTTAAACTGTCCTGTAATATACTGAATTCCTTTTCCCCACAGATCTGCATTCCCCCCCAATCAAAAGCACAGTAGATACAAGGGTCTGCTCAATGCTGTTATTAAATCTGTTTCCATTACGTTTTGAGGCATTGCAAGTCACACCGTATGCATAAAAATGCACTTCCTCCTGTCATTTCTGGTTATCCAGCCAATTCCGTTAATTATTTTGGTTCCTCCACCATTGCAACATATACTCTTTAACCCTTTGTGCACCCGTATCAAAGGCAGCACAGTGACACAGCTGGCAGAGCTGCAGCCTAACAGCACCAGGGACCCAGGTTTGATCCTGTCCTCGGGTGCTGACTGTGGAACTGCAGATGCTGGTATCCACCGAAAACAGACACAAAGTGCTGGAGTAACTCAGCGGGTCAGGCAGCATCTCAGGATGGGTGACGTTTCGGATTGGGACCCTTCTTCGAGGCTGACCTGCTGAGTTACTCCCGCACTTTGTGTCTATCTTAAATGTAATTTCAGCTTGTGCTGCCTGATTACCAACACTGCATTCATTATTCATGCAATTCATGTCAATCATTATAGGTTGCAAATGGAATCCTGGAGAATCAACCAGCATAAAGGGTTAATAACTGCCCGTGACATCATGCCTACTGTCATGGCGTCCTTTCAGAGGTGGAGCCAAAGTCCATATTTACTGTCAAACGCCAGTCTGAAAAGATGGTCAGGTCATGAACTAACAAACCCTTCCATTCTGTGCTCATTTCAATCAGGTTTAGGTTAGTTTAGAGATACAGTGCGGAAACAGGCCCTTCGGCCCACCGAGTCCGCACCGACCAGCGATCCCCGCACACTAACACTACCCTACACACACTGTGGACAATTATTACATTCAAGCCAAGCCAATTAACCTACAAACCTGTACATCTTTGGAGTTTGGGAGGAAACGGAAGATCTCGGAGAAAACCCACAGTGTCACCGGGAGAACGTACAAACTCCATACAGACAGCGCCCATAGTCGGGATCGAACCTGGGTCTCTGGCGCTGTAAAGCAGCAACTCTACTGCTGCGCCACCGTGCCACCCTAAGGTGAGAGATATTTTCTGGTGTATTTTTCCCTTTAATTGTTTTTGATGTTTTTACCTCACCCGGAGATGAATAGATAGTGGAGAGGGCTTGCGTTGGGAGATGTGTCAGATGAGATGGAAAAGGAGTGTATTCAATCACGATGTTCTGTGCATAGACCAGATGCTGTGTTCCACAGCGACCAGTTTATCTGTCTACTTATATCCAGCATCCCCCCCCACAGGAGAGTTATACCATAAGACACAGAAGCAGAATTAGGCCAACCATCCGATTTAGTCTGTGCTGCTATTCAATCATGGCTGATCTATTTTTCCTTCTCAACCCCATTCTCCTGCATTCTCTCCCCGTAACTTTTGATGCTCTTTCTAATCAAGACAATCTCTGCTTTAAAAATACCCAATGACTTGGTCGCCACTGCCACCTGTGGCAACGAACTTCAGAGATTCACCAGCCTCTGGCGAAATACATTTGCACATCTCCATTCTAAAGGTAAGTCCTTTTATTTTGAGGCTGTGCCCTCTGGCCTAGACTCTCCCACCAGTGGAAACATCCTCTCATCCTCCACTCTGTCTCAGCCAAATTGCCATTGTTTTTCTCATGGCAGGACTGGAATTGGACATGCAAAAATAATTGAATTAGTTGACATAAAATCTGTCGTGCACTACTAATCGAAAACGAGAACAGTGAGAAAATCATCTAGAACTTTAACGAGAAATGTCTCATTATTCCTTGAAATGTACTTTTGTGTTCCTTTTAATCGCTGGCATTGAGGAAAAGAAGAAGAATATATAGAGAAAAGTAAATTGATCTTGTATTTTTGCATTCAAGGATCCAGAAAGCACCAGAAATGGCAGAACAGCACGCCAGTACCGATACCTGATGAAGCTCCCATTTGGAATTCACTCCATGAAACATAGTGGCGAACAATAGACTTAAAACTATCAAGAATTTTGGAGAAGGTGCAGATTCAGGTTTACAGCAACCGACACAAAGTGCTGGAGAACAGGGATAGGTGCGAGGGTTCCTCTTCCCAAATTTAAGGTCCCTATTTCTGGGCTGTGATCAACTCATACTACAGATTGCAACCAAACCGTGTCCTCCTTTGTATCTACACCCACTGACATCTACCCCTTCAGTTACCTGCAGCTCACCCATTGCAATTCCACCTCCACCTCATTACCTCTTCTTCATCTTCCTCCAAGACTCTATAAAATTTGAGCTTCCTGCAAAGTTTTTATACACCCTGTCTAATTGCTCCTTCTATAACTCCAGTTCCTGTCTGTACAGAGTATGTTTGTTCTCCCGGGGGTTACACAAAAAGCTGGAGAAACTCAGCGGGTGCAGCAGCATCTAAGGAGCGAAGGAGATAGGCGACATTTCGGGTCGAGACCCTTCTTCAGACACATGTTTGTTCTCCCTGTGACTGGGTGGGTTTTTGCCCGGTGCTTCGTTTCCTCCCATATTCCAAAGACATGCAGGTTTGTAGGTTAATTGACTTCTGTAAATTGTCCCTAGTGTGTGTAAGATAGAACTAGTGTATGGGTAATCATTCTCCCTGTGGACTCGGTGGGAAGAAGGGCCTGTTTCTATGCTGTATCTCTATACTAAAATAAACTTATTGTCCATTTTTTTAAAACTTATCTCTCCTAAACGTTCTCTTGGTGCTGAGACACTCCATTATATGAAGGCCAGGATGATTTCATGAACAATTCATTCTAACAACAAGACCCAGCATCAATTGATCTTTCATTAATTAATGATCATTACATCCACTTATTAAGTGTCAAAACATTTTGCTGGGCTTTTCTGAACTGGGATATTTAAAAGTAGAGGAGAGATGGGTGGACAGGAAATGAAACAGCAGTTAGAATCGGGGAGATAAAAGAAATAGAAGCTGTTGGAAAAAGCTTGGGTCAAATATGGCAAGTCACTGGAGGAGCTAGGGATTCAAGATCAAGAATTTTGCAACTCTGATGACAGTACATCTGCCACAGTACAGGAAACTGGAGACCTGGCGGTGCATCCCAGGAACTGAGTTTACCAGCTGAGAGATAGATTGAAAGGACTGAGAGGCGGTGAGGCTAGGAAGGTATCTCCAGACTAGGAGAAGGGTTTTAAAATCAAGGCAGACAAAAAAGCCCTAAGCAGCAAGTGTCTGTCAACAGAGATTTATTGCTTTGCATTTAAAAAAGCCCACACAGTTGCAGACAACATAGAGCCTTTGTTGGGGTGACAATAGCCTAAGTAAAGAAAGCTTCCCTGCTAAGATAGTGCAGTAACAGCTTCAGCTAATGGCACACCATCATTTACTAGTTTATGAGGTGGTTCAGAATGGTGTGTGGGTGTGTGTGTGTGTGTGTGTAGCACACATGCCAACATTCAAATTCTTGTGTGTGTACCTTCACCTTAAACACCTTCATCGGGTTTTTGTCTGCTTCATGTTTACCCATTGCACTGTGATTAGAAACATGTCCGGAAACTCCAGCTCATTTGAAAGTGGGACAAGTTCCACTACCACTGATCGACAGTGGCCCCCAGTTTAACAACACCATGGCATCTCCTTCCTTGAGTACAAGGGTCCATGCAAATGTTCAGAGCATGATTTAATGTACGAGTATGGTCGCCGACTTAGGATGGACATATTCTTTTTGGTTTCCAGTCTGAAGAAGGGTTTCGGCCCGAAACTTTGCCGATTTCCTTCGCTTCATAGATGCTGCCTGTCCCGCTGACTTTCTCCAGCATTTTGTGTCTATCTAAACTAAAATGTAAATGTAATAGTCAATTTCTCAAGATATGGATACCCTTCACCGAATTCTTACAAGAATAGTATGGTGCAACACAAATTTAAATTTAAATCTGATGCTGGGCTGGGTGAGGGGGGGGGGGGGGGGCGGCGGGGGAGGGGGATGAGGGGCAAGGTATATCACCACCTTTCTTTTCCTTTTTTCTTATTTCTATATCTTTCGGCCGCACTACTTTGGTAGTTTAGGGGAGTTTCCTTTGTTCTTTTTCGATCTATCTTTTCACTTTTCACTTTTTCCCTTTCTTGTTCTCTTTTCCTTTTCTTTTTTAATTTTCAGGTTATAGGGTTAAAAATGAAGCTGTACAATAATTGTATCATTTTAGATGCTGAATGTTTTATCTTTGTACAATTGCTCTAATAAAAAAAATAAAATTAAAAAAATCAAAAAAATTTAAAAATAGAAGAAATGTAAAAAAATGTAAAGGTTTCCAATAGCCACTGAGACATTGCTTCTGGGGATTCGCAGCCAGCAGAGTCCGGAGGACCAATCCTCACCATTTGCAGGCTCTGGGGTTGTTAATCCTATATAAAGGAGGGTGGAGAGTTCTAGTTATTAAATGTTGGAATTTATAGCCTGAACTGAGAGGGACCGTGGAACATGTAAATAGGGCGAACAGTTCATAGAAACATAGAAAATAGGTGCAGGAGGAGGCCATTCAGCCCTTCGAGCCAGCACCATCATTCAGTGATCATGGCTGATCGTCCCCTATCAATAACCCGTGCCTGTCTTCTCCCCATACCCCTTAACTCCACTACTTCCTAGAGCTCTATCTAACTCTCTCTTAAATCCATCCAGTGACTTGGCCTCCACTGCCCTCTGTGGTAGGGAATTCCACAAATTCACAACTCTCTGGTTGAAAAAGGTTTTTCTCACCTCAGTCTTAAATGACCTCCACTTTATTCTAAGACTGTGGCCCCTAGTTCTGGACTCGCCCAACATTGGGAACATTTTTCCTGCATCTAGCTTGTCCAGTCCTTTTATAATTTTATATGGTTCTATAAGATTCCCCCCTCATCCTTCGAAACTCCAGTGAATACAAGCCTAGTCTTTTCAATCTTTCCTCATATGACAGCTCCACCATCCCAGGGATCAATCTCGTGAACCTACGCTGCACTGCCTCAATCACAAGGATGTCCTTCCTCAAATTAGGAGACCAAAACTGTACACAATACTCCAGATGTGGTCTCACCAGGGTCCTATACAACTGCAGAAACACCTCTTTACTCCTATACTGAAAACCTCTTGTTATGTTCAAATATGGGTAGATCTGGTGTAGAGGGACGGCAAAGAAAATATATTTTTAAAAACCATTCCAAACAGTCAAAGAGATGACTTTCAACAAAAGTCACTTAACATTTATGGATAATAAAAAGTGTATTTTTTTTAGCTACATTAATATGATTTAGAACTGTGACATGCAATATGCTTTAACAGTACAGTGAAATATTTCAACATGGATCTCCTGACGTCTCCCCAGAATGGTTTTCTTTGAAGGGTCCCCCTGACATCTCCTGAACCAGCCAAGTGAGAGAGACATTCAGAGAATTCTCAGTCTGAAGAAGAGTCCCGACTTGAAACATCACCTATCCATGTTCTCCAGAAATGCTGCCTGACCCGCTGAGTTACTTCAGCATTATATGTCTTTTTTTTTAAATAGAGAAATTGTGATCAGTGTGGAACGACAGACGACAGGCTATGCAACAATGCTGCGCTGTTAATCAGCTGCATTATCCCCAACTTATTCTTCACCTCTCTCTCCTGATGAAGTCTGAGAAATACTTTGCGTGTCACTGGAAAATGGCTAGCCTTCAGGTCCAGATGGTGGAGTGTAGTGCACTATATTTGGTGTCACAGTTGGGCATAATCTTGCCCTCATCGGATGTACATTTCTGCATACAGACGCTACGAAACTCCCAGATATTTATTTTTAAGCCAACATTACACCATTAGCTTTCTGGCATATGAAATCTGACAGAATTTACCCACTTTCTATCTGAGAAGCAGCAAGACTTTTTGCTTAGCATCACATTAGGTCGAGCGTGGACCCTTTCTGATCTGTGGAGATCACTGCGGAAGTGGACACTGATCTTCCCCATTAAGTTAGTCGGGTCATTTGTCCACCATTTTGCAGTTTGCCTTGCCACTGAGAATATCCCTCAAGTTCTACATTTATATAAATAGTCATGATTGGATTCACTCACGAGTCATGCTTACAATCTTCATTCAGTGAGAGGTGTGGTGAGTTTGCGAATTGATTCTAAATAATAAAATTGGAAGATCATGGGGCAAAAATTCACTTTGTGCAGATATTAACAAAAATATAGGCAGCATTATTTTTACACACCTACTATATGTCCAGTCTAATCTTCACTTAAAATGCCTTGAAAACAAACGGAATTTTTGACACAGCATGTAATAGCAACCGATGCTAACTTGCTCATTTTTCATTTATGTTTCAAGTTAAATTGCAATCCAAATCATCTCAAGGAGAAACCTTAAAATGGCTACAAATTCTCACGATTAAATCAGAGAGTTAACAACAATCATTTTGCCTGCGTGCTACCCTTTCACCTCTGGGGCTCGACGTCTGTTTCCACCCTGGGGTAACGGGTGACCAAAGTCTATTTTGTCTGCTATGTCTCCGAGCCTGTGAACCATAACATGTGGTGTCTTGGAACCCAGGCAACTATGTTCCTTATGTGTTTGCAGTATTATTTGAACTCCATGCGGATGTGAAGGAGTTGTTATCGCTGTTTCCACTCTCTTAACTAAAAAATGTTGGGAACAGGAACTTGGAATACATGGAAATTAAGGGGAAGAGGGATTTAAACTTTGCTTGTGGTCTGCCAGTACACCATGGTACACACCTATACAACCTGCAAAGTACACATGTTTGAACATCGCATGTATATGGGACCAGCTTTTACAGTCGTAGCTCATTCAAAGAGATATGCCCCTACTTAACACTATTTGGCACTGAATTTGCATTAGTCAGAGAGAAAGTGAGAACAAGTGAACACAAGGGGCCCGATATCATACCAGTACAAACAAGCTGCTTTCTCTCTGCGGCTCAGACCAGTGAAAGCTCTGATGCGGGTTGCTTTGTGCTGTGAACGCTAGGGGTTGCGACTGTCTCAAACTATGCTTGTGGGCCCTTCACAGCCGGTAACGCACAAGCGGGGAACTCCAACACTTTCATCCGAGGCTGGGCTCAAAGCCAAATCACAGATCCAGAAAGGACAATGTCAAATCAACGGGGATACCAAATTACAGACAGAATGCTGAGAGGTAGAGCGAGAGACGGATTTAACACCAGCGACCGAGGGTTTTACCACCAATTGTGGCAATGACAGAGGAAAAGATCACAGCGTGCAGTGAAATCTCGCTCATGTATTTCTGAAACAAGGTGAAATTGCTTGTATGAACATTGCTTTTTGGAAATTTAAAGGCTGTTTCTTACCTTACTCTTCCTGTGAAAGTAAACAATAAAAAACTGTAACAGTTCTCCTCTATCTTACGGCCTCAGTCCCTAATCTCAAATTTATTTCCTGACGTGCTTTTTTTTCCATTGGAGTAGCTGTGTGTCCTGTCCGTTCAGCATGCTCTGTGATAAGTCAGGCATGTAAACATCAGTTCACAGCAGTAAATGGCTTGTAATGCTCCGGACACTGCCACAAGCACAGCAGGTCAGGCGTGGGGCTGTGATGTCAAGGCAAAACACCAAAGAGCTGCCACCCGTTTAGCCTCTTCTGCGCTCGTTATCCTCTTCACTCCTGTGATTCACTCTCCCTCGCTAACCTTCACGATGGTTTCTTCCCTTTTTTGCAGGCGCTTAGGTTTCACGGCGGGTTCGACGTTAACCCTTTAAGGGCCACAAGAACATTCCCGTATCAAAGTAAAGAAACACCCTGCACCAACCGTCAATGGCATTCTTTCCAGGGATCCAGAATGTGGAGCTCCTTGGCTCCGTTGGTCTTTCATTACTCCAGCCTCCTTCAGGCGCTTAAAACCCAAGCTTTGCGTTGGCTTATCATTACCTCCTGATTTATCTTTCACTTATTCTTTTCAGCTGTGGCGATGTCCTGCTCTCTGAACCTTGGCCTTTCACCCAGGTATTTTCAACAACAACAAAACCCTTTGCAACGCTGTCGTGCTCCTGAACAGGACGCAAGATAAACCATTGTCTGACAGATGACCCATTAGGCTCTAACCCCCACACTCTCCACAGCAACCCCCATTATATCCTCTGGTTATGGCCCTCCATCTGTCCCAGGTGCTCCATACAAATGTCCATAGTGAACTATCTAGGATAGCAGCAGGAGCTGATTCAATTCTAACTTTCAAATTGAAATGGCATATTTGTTCAGTAACAAAAACGTTTGCAGGTCTGTGGGGAAAATGTGCAAAGCAGGAATAATTAGATCACGATTTGGAAGCCCCAAGATAGACACGATGGGCTGAATGGCCTCCCCTTGGCCCACATAGCCTCCTTCTCCACATGTAAACTATCAAATGGTAGGATAGAAAATAATTACTGTGAAACGGCTCATGATATTTCAGGGAAGGGGTCCATGAAGACTGGTCATCGATCTCCCCAAAAACTACATCGGCATTGGAGACTTCTGCATCAGAGCATCAATGTGAAATAAATGGAACATTGTATCAAGCGACTGGGAGAGTACAGGGTTTAGCATGCATGCACAAACTCGGAGAAATATAATCGCATCGCACTTTAGTTTCTCCCCATGCCTTGTGATTGAAAATCCATGTTTTCAACAGTGAAAATACCATTTCCAGTCTGCCTTTTCACCAGGCTGGTGATCTGGCAGGACACTTTTGGTGCATGTCCCCTTCTCCCCTCCGCCCAACCCAACACTAATCCCTGCCACTGATTCTCAAACCCCGATCTTTATCTTTCACATTTTTGCCCGATTCCTTGCTTCCAATCTCTCTCACATTACCACTTCCCCAATCCTCAACATGACTTCAGTCTTGGCACATTTTCAATTACAAAAGTTACAATATTTGTTAATTAACAATAGACAATAGGCACAGGAGTAGGCCATTCGGCCCTGCGAGCCAGCAGGGCCGATTAAATGTGATCATGGCTGATCGTCCCCAATCAATATCCCGTTCCTGCCTTCTCCCCATATCCCCTGACTCCGCTATCTTTAAGACTCCGCTATCTTTATCTAGTTCTCTCTTGAAAGTATCCAGAGAACCGGCCTCCACTGCCCTCTGAGGCACAGAGTTCCACAGATTCACAATTCTCTGTGTGAATAAGTGTTTCCTCGTCTCCATTCTAAATGGCTTACCCCATATTCTTAAACTGTTGCCCCTGGTTCTGGACACCCCCAACATCGGGAACGTTTCATCAGTAAGACCCACAAACAAAAGGGTGACAGCCCATCCATTGCACCTATTGGATGTACTAAAAAATTGAGATTCTGATCTTTAATATTTGAGTCAAGTAACCTTTGTCTTGGTAACGGGAGACTATTTGAAAGATCCACTTATCCAAGAGGCATCTCTGCATGGAGTAAGGCTCTGAATCATGAGGTAAATAAATTGTAGTTAACATTTTAATGAAATAGTCCAGAACATGTGGCCACACATTCAAGATAGCCACTGATAAATGTAGTAAGGAACACAGCATGGTTCGGGAAAGAGCTCCATCCAAGACCACAAGAAATTGCAGAGAATTGTGGATACGACCCAGACCGTCACACAAACCGACCTCCCTTCCATTAACACCTCACGCTGCCTCGGCAAGTGTAAAACACACACCTCCAGATTTACGAACAGCTTCTTCCCAGCTGCTATCAGGCAACCGAACCATTCTATCAATAACTCGAGAGCAGTCCTGAGCTACTATCTACCTCATTGGACACCTCGGACAATCTGTAATCGGACTTTACACGATTTCATCCTGCACTAAACGTTATTCCTTTCATCATGTATCTGTACATTGTGCGTGGATCAATTGTGATCATGTATTGTCTCTCGACTGTCTGGTTAGCACGCAACAAAAGTTTTCACTGCACCTCGGTACACGTGACAATAAACTAAACTAAACTAAAAAAGGAGAAATATATTTACCCCAGGAATGGTGAGAATGTGAAATAACAGGGTGTGGATGAAAGTGAGAGGACTGTTGGCAAAGTAAGGAATATATAAGATATAGTAAAATGGGGGAAGGTTTATACGAGGCATGAATAACTCAGAGAACAGCGGGGCTGAATGGTCTATTTCATGTAATCAGGAGCCACCATCACTTTACATACTGAACCAGAATCTGCAGTCCCTTCTTACACATGCAGAGTTAGATTTAGCTCCTAGGGCCAAGGGAATCAAGGGATTTGGGGAAAAAGCCAGAACGGGGTACTGATTTTGGATGACGAGCCATGATCATATTGAATGGCGGTGCTGGCTCAAAGGGGCAAGTGGCCTACTCCTGCGCCTATATTCTATGTTTCTAAACATTAGTTCATTAGATATAGTTATTCTTATCAGTTCCAAATATGGTAATCTCCTGTTCTCGACTGTGATAGGGGTCATAGGATGGAGAGTGGGGGGACAGTGAGGTGGGCAGATTAGTTGCAACAAATAGAATGGACAAATGGGAATATGGGAGGGCAAGGGATTGGGAATTGAACTGGCTGCACCTGCTCATCGGGCAACATCTGATATCATGTCCAAAGATTTCACAGTGCATGGCCGTGCTCACATTTCTTCCACAGTAATGCAAGCAAATAAATCAGGTTCAATTCCTGTGCTCTGCTGAGTTTGATGTAGGTTTACGTGTATTATTGTCATGTGCAAGATAAGTAAAAAGCTTTGTTTTACATGCTATTCATCAGATAATACTACACATAAATCCAATCAGACCAAACTCAAATACAATAGGTGGAGTGAAAGGGAGAGAAAATATAGTTCTCAGCATTGTAGTTTAGATTTACAGGTAGAAAGGAGATTTAAAAGAATAGGGTAATTGTGTCGGATGATACTAGCTCCTCCTGCGGAATCGGCACGCATTGAGTCACCACGCTCTGATGCCATGTTGGCAAAACCATTCGTTACTGTTGGAGTAGCAACTCAGGCGTTAAGATTGGCCTCAATGCCTGGTCCCTGGTGGATGAATACACCTGGCTGTACACACTCAGGTTCAACTCAATGTCAACATTATGTTGACCCAATCCCGACTAGGATGGAATCCCTTTCACATGTATTGCTTCCAGTCCAGCAATGATTCCATTGTGAACTTCTCCTCCTTGCTTTGAAATCTTGAATTGGCTTCGCCCCTCCATCTTTCTAGAATCTTCTCTGGCTGTGCAACTCTCTCGAGATCGCTGCGTTCCCCAGACTCTAGCCTCTCGCATATCCTCCCATTCCTGTAGCTCTGCCAATAGCAACTATGATTTTAACTGCCTTAGCATTAAGCTCAAGAATTCTGTCTCTAAATCCTCCTGTATCTCTCTCTACATCTTCCAGTAAGATGCTCCTTAAAACATATCTCTTTAATCAAGCTCTTGGTTGCCGGACCTAATACGCACCTCAGCTGTCAAATTTTGTTTGGTAATTGCTACCGCGAAGGAATTTAGAACGTTTTGTTCTGTTAAAAGCACCACAAGAATGCAAGTTTTATTTTAATGTTTTTTCATAGCTGAATGTTCTCCCACCCCTTCATCATCCAGGAAACATATGGTCTGAGACTTCTAAAGGGAATAAAATGCAAGTAAGAATTTGCCCAGCACATTTCAATAGCTGCAGAAGAGAGAAATGAGTCAAGAGTGGTTACAGGGAAAGTTGGATAAATTACAAAATAAGCCATAAAAGATACTGAATAAATAAATAGGTAAGAGTAAGCTTTTTAAATTCATCACCATCCTGTCAGCTTATTTTGGATAGCAAAAAGGAAAATATTGAGATTTGTTAAAATAAAAAAAGCCATCATAGAACTTTGAAATAAAAATGTCATAGCTCCTTAAAAACTAATGCAAATTAATGCCACCTCTTTAATATTTATGAATCGTAACCTTGCTTTGACCTAGACATTCAGCTGATTATCAGAGTGCTTCATATGAATAAACATTATGGCTAAAAAAAAGGAGAGGTCACTTGCCTTTAACCTTGGTGACCTCAGATAAGGCGGCTGCCTCCTTTAAGACATCACTACACTCTGCGGGAAAATATTTGGCAGACCATTTATTGTCCATAGCTGCCAAACACTGCAAGGGAATAATGTCTTTCTCACCGGCATCAATGAAGTGCGTTATCACAATGGAAATGATCTATTGTTAATGTGACTGTAATGTCCTCCTCCCACTCCCTATATATGACAGACATTCCCTGATCATTCTGTGGATATGGTAGTCCCTTCCCTGGAAGGTGGTAAAACAAAATGCTGGAGTAACTCAGCGAGTGAGGCAGCATCTCCGGAGAGAAAGAATGGGCGACGTTTTGAGTCGCGCCCCTTCTTCACTCACCTTATCCCAATTGTATAACCACTTGGCTTCATAGCACAGGCCGACTTTCTGCTCATCCTCCATGTGCTAACTCTTTGGTAGAATTATTCAGTTTCATACCACACACTTCCTCTTCCCCATAGCCTTGCAAATTCTTCAATTTCGAGAATTTGATTCCCTCCTGAAAGTTGCTGTCCATTTTTCTTCCATGGCCCTTTATGGAATTGTATTTTGGATGGGGTGGGAAAGCCAATAACGTAGCAAGTAGCATTTGTGCTAAAAACAAACTTTGATCTCGGATAAAGAGTTGGCAGAGTGGCTAGCCCAGCGGTAAATTCCACGCTGTATCTCCAAACTAAACTTCCCCAAGACATTGCTGGAAAATGTGTTTGGCAGGTCATCTAGTTTACTTTACTTTTGAGAGCAGAAACAGGCCCTTCAACCCACCGAGTCCATGCAGACCAGTGATCATCCATACACTAGTTCTATCCTGCACACTAAGGACAATTTAAAGAAACCAAACCCGTGTCCCTGGCACTGTAAGGCAGCAACTCTACCGTTGTACCACTGTCGATATCTTTGAAACATTCCATTTACAGGATGAGGGCATCTCTGGCAAGGTCAACGTTTAATACACCTTCTTACATGGCTGAGGTCCAACTGGAGGATATAATCCCACAATGGGGTAGGTTGATGAGGTTCAGAATCACGACTCCATGGCAATGAGAAAGTGCCTTTGCGATCTATTTTACTGCTTTGGGAAAACGTGTCATAGAGGCGGTGAATTCCGACAATGCATTTTGTACATGGAGCATTCTGCAGGCAATGTGGGGCCAGTTGTGGATGGCATCAATGTTTATCGAATAATTTTACATCCTCGCCCAGTTTTTTAAAGCAATTAACTTTAACCGAGTTCTTCCGTTTCCAACCCTTCTGCCACTGGAAATAATCTCTCCCCATTTTCTCTGGACAAATCTCTCATAATTTGAAACCAATTAAATATCCACGTTACTATTTCTTGCTTCAATGAGAACAATTCCAACTTCTAGACTGTTCTCAAAGTGAAAAATTATATCTCATGCTGAAAGTAGGCATGCAGGTGCAGCAGGCAGTGAAGAAAGCGAATGGTATGTTAGCTTTCATAGCAAAAGGATTTGAGTATAGGAGCAGGAAGGTTCTACTTCAGTTGTACAGGGTCTTGGTGAGACCACACCTGGAGTATTGTGTACAGTTCTGGTATCCAAATCTGATAAAGGACATTATTGCCATAGAGGGAGTGCAGAGAAGGTTCACCAGACTGATTCCTGGGATGTCAGGACTGTCTTATGGAGAAAGACTGGATAGACTCAGTTTATACTCTCTAGAATTTAGGAGATTGAGAGGGGATCTTATAGAAACTTACACAATTCTTAACGGGTTGGACAGGCTAGATGCAGGAATATTGTTTCCAATGTTGGGGAGTTCCAGGACAAGGGGTCACAGCTTAAGGATAAGGGGGAAATCCTTTAGGACCGAGATTAGAAGGATTTTTTTCACACAGAGAGTGGTGGGTCTCTGGAACTCTCTGCCACAGAGGGTAGTTGAGGCTAGTTCATTGGCTATATTCAAGAGGGAGTTAGATGTGGCCCTTGTGGCTAAGGGGATCAGAGGGTATGGAGAGAAGGCAGGTACGGGATACTGAGTTGGATGATCAGCCATGATCATATTGAATAGTGGTGCAGGCTCGAAGGGCCGAATGGCCTACTCCTGCACCTAATTTCTATGTTTCTATGACTGCCTTCCAGCCTCATGCTTTGCACCAAATCTATCAGTAGATAGTCCTTCACATGGGGCATTACCAATGTGCTGGTATGTGTTCTTATCTTCCATTGGGGAACAAAAGCCATGGCTGATATTCAAACTCACACGAACCCAGCAATGCACACCCTAGCTCCACCATCATCCTGATCAGGGTTAGGTAAAGTAATTCAGTGAAACAAGGCAGGTGTCTGAAAAGAAAGGCAAAGGGGGACCTTGATATTCCAGAGAACAACACTGCAGGAAGTTGACAGAGGACATAGTCCATAGTCATAAAGTCATACGGCACAGAAACAGGCCATTTGGCCCACCATGTCAATGCTAACCATCAAGTGCTCATCTACTTGCCAGCACTTAGTCCAAGCCCTCAATGACTTGTCAATTGAAATGGTTAAGTCAAGTCACGTTTATTCGTCACATACACATATGAGATGTGCAGTGAAATGAAAAGTGGCAATGCTTGCGGATTGTGCAATAAAACTACAAAACAGAACGGAACAGAATCACATATTTACATATTTGTGGGAGGAAAAAAATGAAAAAACAGCAATTTTAAAAAGACACCACACAACAGTAAATTGGTACAGTTGTCTGGAAACTTATATTTTATGACAGTCCTCATTTTCAACACCCTCTTGGTAGTTTATATCAAATTCCAACCACCCACTGTGAAAAATATTCTTCCTTATAATCCCTCTAAATCTCTTTGTCCTTACCATAAACCTATACCATCTGGTTATATATAGGTCTACAATGGGGAAACTCCTTTAGGAATTGGCAAGAAAAAACTTATTATGGAAGACTATCCATTTATTTTCTACCACCCTTTATCTTGTGCGCAGAAAATGTCTTCACGAAAGATTCTGTAAAAGATTCAGTTAAGACAACGTGAAACCAAATATGTAGAAGAATCTCTCTACGCTGTTAAAAAGAAAAAGGAATTTGAGTTGGAGTTACTGTTAACAAGAACTTAGGGATCACAAAAGTGAAAACTAGAATCAGTATTTTTTCAAAGCAAAGAGATTTGGCCAAGGCGTTGCTTTTTTTGCACAGAATGTATCATCTGCCTTTTCAGGGCCCCAGTATGTTCTATTATCATTGGATTCACATTTGGTACGAGACAGGAGGTCAGAGGTTAGAGGTCAACCCTGGAGATGAAAGCCAGACCTCGCTTTTGAAATCAGAAGGAAAATGACAGAGCAGACATATTTGTGTACTTAGACACACAAACACATTAAAAGTGTGTGTGTGCGCGCACAAACACATACACGGCCCTACATAGAACACACACCAGATAGACTGGCACACCACTCACAGACAGGCACATTATAGCAAAGTAGGCAAACAGACACCAAAAATAGAGTTTCACACATATACCTCTCAGTTAGTTAAACACACCCCAACACTCACCTAACACCTAAACTCACGTACAGTCACCGAATAGACAGACGGATAAACTCTTCAGACACACACCCCTCCAGAGAGACACGATGGACAGACAGATTGTCCCACCGGACGCACACTCATAATCCCACCGGACGCACACTCGTAATCACACCAGACGCATAGTCACAATCACAAAATCTCACACACACATACATCAATTGGACAGACACACATGCATGCATGTACAAGCACACATGCGAGCACACACACAAACAAGCGTGTGCAGACACACTTGAACACCGTGTAGTTGAGTAGTTTTTATACACAACACATGTTAGACAAAAGACATGCATAAAGGACTCACAGACATTCAGAGAAACAGTCAAACATACATAAACATAAATGAGAATAGACACAGACATAAACCACAGACATATAGGTCAGAGAGGAAAGGTGTTTGAGAATTAAAGTGGCAGCAGGGAGCTGCGGGTCACTCCAGAATGCAGGTGCAGAGCTCTCACCAAATCTGCGTACGGTTCCCCCAATGTGGAGGTGACCACATGGTGAATACTGAATGAAACACCCTAGATGGGAAGCAGTCCAAGCGAATCACTGTTTCATTTAGAAACATTGTTTGTGTTCCTGCAAAGTACCAAAATAATTCAAAGGGAATGGTCAGTAGGAATGGGATGGGGAGTTGCAAAGTGAACAACCCCTTGGAAATGTGGAAAGGGGAAGGAAAAAGTTGGAATTTATTGTAGCCTTCAGAGATTGTGAAGAAGGAGGATGAATGCTAAGTCTGGCCAATGGAAGGTGAAGAGCAGCGCAGTCTGACACACAGGCACTTGGACCGATTTACCGCAAACAGAAAAATACTCAGAAAGCACACATGCGGCGCAATTACACACACACACACACGTAGATACTTGCAGACACACACACACACATACATGTAGACACACACATGCAGACACACACATGCACGTACATGCAGACACACACATGCACATACATGCAGACACACACATGCACACATGCACACATAGACACACGAGAAAGACAGGTAAAACATATTCCACATAGACAGGCACACACACACACACAAACACGTGTGTCAGATGGGCACGCAAGCACATGCCATCCAGGCATACATGCACACAATACAAGGCACATCAAACAAATAAACACCAATGACACACACACACCATTCAAACACAGGATGACCGATAAAGACAAACAGTCACATGACCTGCCAAACTCAGCAGGTAGACCCATGGACTTGCACACACCTGACTGACGCACACACACACACACACACACACACACACACACACACACACACACACACGCAGGGAAGATAAAATGAAGAAAGCAAGTTAAGTCAGTGGACCAACCAACCGTACGTGGACTTCAAAGAAGTATGTGGGCTTCAAAAAAATCCTTTAAACAGCGGATGAAAACTCATATTGTATGGAAAAAAAGCTTATAAAAAATAACAGAGTCAGGAAGAAAGCTAATTTATTCAGTGAAAAATGGATCCCTCTGATCAGGCACCTCATTGCCAGGATCCTTGTCTTATTGAACATGCATGGAAAATGTGCAGTGGTAGCAAGTTGTACAAACGTTTTCAAACAGTCTGTTTGCAGATAAAATATTTAGCAGGCAAAAAAGCCCTCGATACTTATAAGATTTTGTCCTTGTCCTTGATTTTAAAAAAATATATAAATATGCAGAGCGAAGAGTAAAAATAAGAGAATGGGACTAACTGGCTTGGGTACCAAAGACCTGGAATGGGTGTGATAATCCAACACCTTTCTGTACTGAATGAATAGGGCGGCACGGTGGTGAGTGGGAGCCTTGCACTGATAGCACCAGCGACACGGGTTCGATCCTGACTACAGGTGCTTGTGTGATACAAGATACAAGATACATTTATTTGTCACATGTACCAGTTGGCACAGTGAAATGTGATCACCATACACCCATACAATACAATAAAGAACACAACACGATAGAGCCCGACATAAAACATCCCCACACAGCAGGATCAACAGTTTCCCACTGTGAGGGAAGGCACCAACGTCAGTCTCTTCCTCTGATGTTCACCCATGGTTGGGGCCTCCGGAGCCCTCCACAGTCGACGCTACGGGCAGCCCGCTCACGCCCGCTCGCCGGGATGTTGGAACTCTGACGTCGGAAGGGGAGTCCAACTTCAGCGGCTTGGACATCCAAATCGGCCGCTTCGCACCGGATTCTGCAGCTCCCGACGACCCCAGGCCACACCGGGGGGGGGAGATTCAACGCTGGCGGCCCTCGGCACAGGGCGCCATGGACTCCGCGATGTTGGTCAGCGCCGCCCGCACTGGGACCTCCGCGTACCACAGCCCCGCGTGTGTACGGAGTTTGTACATTCTCCCCGTGACCTGCGTTGGTTTTCTCCGAGAGACCCAGCACAATGATGCCATCAATTAGAAAGCCCATCAACTTCATTAGAAGTTTGAGGAGACTCGGTATGTCAACAAATACTCTCTTGAACTTCTATCAAGAGCACATTGACTCGTTGCAGCACGCACGGCCTGGTTCAGCAACTCAAACGCCCAAGAATTAAGAAGATTGCAAAAAGTAGCGAATACTCCAATTTCCATCACGGGTACTGACCTCCCCACCATCGAAGGAATCTACAGGTGTCACTGCCACATAAGGGGAGCCGGCATCATCAGAGACTCACACCATCCTGGCAACACTCTCATTCCACTCACACCATCAGATAGAAGGTACAGGAGCCTGAAAACGGTAACATCCAGGTTCTGGAGCAGCTTCCTCCCTACAACCATCAGGCGTCTGAAGAAGGGTCTCAACCCGAAACATCACCCATTCCTTCTCTCCAGAGATGCTGCCTGTCCCGCTGAGTTACTCCAGCTTTTTGTGTCTAGCTGAGGCTATTAAACAGCACAACCTCCAAATAAACTCCAAACTACATCCCCTTGGGACATTGTTTTTTTCATTGCACTATTGTTATTTGTTTGTATTAATATTATTATCAATTAATTATATTTATATTTATATATATATTTGCATATCCGTGGTGCTACTGCAGGTAAGAATTACGTTATTTGTTTCAGGACATATATGACACTAAAAATGACTCTTGAAAGGCTGCAGATTGAGTTTGTACCAAGTAAAGAGACAGCCAGGCTGGGTTGTGATTTATATTATGGTCAAATTGCCTTAAGGTACTTGTTGCCTAGTTATAACAGCTTGCATTTGTACTGCACATACAATGCTGTTTCTTACATTACTCCATTTCTGAAGTCCCACATGAGTCCTGGCGCCAAGGAAGGCACTAAATAAACAAATGTTCCTTCATTCAGTCCATCCTTCAGTAAAGCGTCACAAGTAATTCACAGGAGCTTTGTTAGAAAATTACTGATACCAAACCATGTGAGAAGATATTAGGAAAGGAAACCGAATGCGTGATTTTGGAGGAGGTAAAAATAGAGACATTCGGGGTGGAAATTCAAGAGTTTAAGGAGATTACAAATATCGAGATAGGGTAAAACCTTGGATTCATTTAACAGATGGCTGGAGACACGCAGCCAAGAAGTAAATTCAAGGTTGAGACTAAAGCACGAGCATGAGAATTTAAAAACAGAGCTATTATTAGATCTAAAGTAATGTACTGCGAATAAAATAGAATTAAGAGATTGAGAATACTTAGATAAGGTTATTGTGGAGACTGGCAGCTTGTGAACGAGGCAACATTTGGATAGAAGACTGGCTGGAATATAAGAAATGAATAGAAAACATAAATGTGTCATTTTCTGGTTGGCAAGATGAATGAGTGGTATGACATAAATAAATTAGATTAAGACACTCAATTGTGCTCACGACAAGGATAGGTGGTAAAGTGAGTTGCAAAGGGGACAGAATGCAGGTGCAAAGGGATATGGATAGGTTAAGTGAATGGGAAAAGATCTGGCAAATGAGGAACAATGTGGAAACATGTGGAATTATCCATTTTGACAGGAAAAATATATATCTAGATAGTGAGGCGATTGCACTGCCCTGAGAGGCAAAGAGTTCAAGGTGATCCAGTGCATAATGTGTATAAGGTAAATTGAAAGGATAAAAGCAAGTTGCTTTTTACCTTGAGGGGAATAGAGTACAAATGTGAAATGGTTGTATCTATATTATGTTAGGCACTAATGAGACCACCTTTGGAATGTCATCCATGGCATTGGTCTTCAGATTTAAGGAAGGATTATAATGCCATGGAAGCCATTCTGAGAAGATTTACTGGGCTGGAATGGGTAGATTGTCTGATAAAGAAAAGTTGGAGAGGCTAGGTCTGTGTTCACCGGAGTCTCGAAGAGTGAGAGGTAGTACTTAAACCATTTAAGATTCTCGGAAGTCTTGACAGAGTGGAGTGAAGGGAATGTTTCCTCTCGTGAGAGATTCTAACAGGATCTTCGGACTTTGTAACTCTCCATTTCAAAGAGCAAAGGGGAGCCTAGAATATTTTTGAGGCAGACACAAAAAGATTATTGAGGGGCAAGAGGGTGTAAGGTTACTGTGCATAGAGTTATAGAGCTATATACTGCATGGAAGCAGGCCTTCAGATGGATGGAAATGTGTTGTTGAGGTTACCTTCAGATCAGCAGTGACTTTATTGACTGACAGAGCATATTCCAGGGTCAAAGTGGCCTATTCAAGCTCCTAATTAAAAGATCCTTATATATGTTCACATATCCATCTGCGGGAAAGAGCATGGGGGCGATGTGTGAATGGGACTTACTGCTTCCCCTGGCAAGCCTTATGATCAAATCCAGGCTTGTGGATGAATTAGCAGCAGCCATTTAACTGGCATTGCAGCAACGTCCATGCTTTAAAGAACCTCACCCTTTGAAACACTAGCATATTTCTAAGACTGCCTTTCCTCAGTAAGCGTCAGCTCCTTCAGAGAGAGAAAAAAAACATAAATCAAACATCTGAAACTGTGATGGGTTTTGATACCAAAAGTCGTGGCTCAATTGTGTAAAATAACACACTTCTGCAGAGTGCTTTGTCTGTGTCGTGCTGTATACTCAGCATGGCAGTGATATATACGCACTTTAAATACATGTTAAGGTCAGAGATAAACACAGGCCACAGCCTGCGATGAGCCGAACCCATCGATTACATGAAAAATGACCAGGTTACTGAGCTCAGCAAACAAAACATCTGTCATCACGAGAATCGCCTCACCTAAGTCACACTCACCTATGAGTGGATCCATGACTAGACTGCACACTTTAACCGTTCGGCTGCCTAGTTGTGAGTGAGTACTGAGGAGATTTCATTGAGGCATTCAAGAATGTGAAAGAAATTGGCAGGGTTGATGCAGATTTGCCCAGGCTGTGCCATCTGGAACTCGGGATACAGGGAGAGCTGTTCAGGACTAAAATAAGCAGCAATATTTCTGTGCAGGAGGCGGTAACAAACCCTTCAATTACATCATTGAAAAAAGGTGTTGATCTACCTTGTGCACATCTTTCATTCATTTGTTCTATATCTCTCTATATCACCGTCTATATCTCTCCTTTCCCTTTTCACAGTCAAAAAGGGTCTCAACCTGAAACGTCACCTATATCTTTTCTCCGGAGATCATAGAAACATAGAACATAGAAAAATAGGTGCAGGAGGAGGCCATTCGGCCCTTCGAGCCTGCACCGCCGTTCAATGTGATCATGGCTGATCATCCAACTCAGTATCCCGTACCTGCCTTCTCTCCATACCCCCTGATCCCTTTAGCCACAAGTGCCACATCTAACGCCCTCTTAAATATAGCCAATGAACTGGCCTCAACTACCTTCTGTGGCAGAGAATTCCAGAGACTCACCAATCTCTGTGTAAAGAATGTTTTCCTCATCTCGGTCCTAAAGGAATTCACCCTTATCCTTAGACTGTGACCCCTTGTTCTGGACTCCCCCAACATCGGGAACAATCTTCCAGCATCTAGCTTGTCCAACCCCTTAAGAATTTTGTAAGTTTCTATAAGATCCCCCCTCAATCTTCTAAATTCCAGCGAGTACAAGCCGAGTCTATCCAATCTTTCCTCATATGAAAGTCCTGACATCCCAGATCTGCCTGGCTCGCTGAGTTACTCCAGCTTCTTGGGTCTATAAACCAGCATCTGCAGTTCCTTCCTAAACATTTGATCTATCTAATGATATTTATCTTGAAAAACCTTCCATTCGATACAAAGCGTCCCTTAACCGAGATTAGTGAGGAAGGAATTGAAGAGGCGGAAACAGAGAAAATAGAGTGAAATCAGATACTGAGAGAGAAATAAAGTTACAGAGGAAAAGAATGGGTTAAGAGTAAGCGTGGCAGCAAATTCAGAAAGCCAAGATGTGGAATGTGATATTTCTAAATTCTCCCCAAACAATTCACAACCGGAATAAATCAGACTACACCCTTGAAATTAGAACACTGGTGTTGCATGGAGAGAAAATCAAGTTATCATGGGATTAACACATTTTGAGCATACTTTTGAGAGAAGTAGCCCGTGATTTATATGTTCCATACTCTCTTGTTGCAAGATGTTTGTGAGCTCCAATGCTATTTTTCTGGTTTTCCGCTCACCTGTACAATATTGCAATGCCCCAGATTCACCTGTGGCAGGATTTTCAACCATCTTGATCTGAATCACAACTTATTATTGCTCCCTCTTGGAAAATCACCATTTTCATTATGATTTTTTTCATTAGAGATACAGCACGGAAACAGACCCATCGGCCCACCAGCAATCACCCATACACTCGTTCTCTCCTAGTTGGCCAGTTAACCCAATAAACGTGTACATCTTTGGAATGTGGAAGGACACAGCAGCTCCCGGAGAAAACCCTCGTGTTCACAGGGAGATCGTACAAACCTCGTACAGACAACACCCGTAGTCAATGATCAAACCTGGGTAAGGCAGCAACTCGACCACTGTGCCGCCCCAATGACCCTGGTCCATGCTTCAGCCATAGTCTAACAGCTGCATAATTCTCTGCAAGACAAGTCACAAATTGTCATTTCAGTCTCCACAACCCCGGGTGGTATTGGCACCCCTCAAAACTAAGGGGGCGGAAAAGTTGAAAGAAATCGTGCAATGAAGGCGACTGGTTTCCAATTTCATCACATCAGAAAAGTGAAGAGGCATCGCACTAAGATGAGAGCAGCTGAAGGTTGAGAGCTCTGTGAGTGGGAGGGTGACCCTGATTTTTGCAACAGTGCAGCAGCTTGTCTTTGTACAAGGACTAGTCTGTGGCAGAGTACCCCTCACAGATGGTATTGCTGTGGGAAGGGTTGATTAAGAAACACCTCATTGTAACGCCTGGACAGAGAGAGATTATAGTGCCACCTGGGGACGCGGTGACTGGGATGCCTGTTTGTGTCAACCTACTTCGGATTTGTTTTAATCCTTGCACAATCACTCCATAGATCGACTGGATGTTGCATTTGACACTTTGCTGTTCACTGCGGCATTGTAAAAAATCAAAGCAAGTTTCTACTGGAGAGCTTTCCAGGTTTGGTGAATGCAACTTTTACCTTCGCACCTGGCTGCACTGCATCAGCAAGGAGACTCCTGACCTCCATTCCTGTTGTCAAGGCCCCTGGCACAAGGAAGCTGTCTCCTACACACACTGTTCTAAATAAATCCTTTGCAGGTTCTCCCACATCACCACCCCCCCAACCCATCTCACTTAATGATAACATTCCTTGTTAAACTGGCCAGAAGCTAAAGCAATGCCCCATTGTGGTCTGACCCTTTGAAGGCTTCATCTCGAAATGTCAAAGCAAAAGTGCGAGATATGGAAGAAATGTGAGCTTTCTTGTCCACCTCTCCTGAAATTAAGTGCTGTTATTTAAGGAAACCCCAAGTGTCGTTTGGGAACGGGTGCTGATGAATTCTACTTATTTTTGTTAGAACAGAGTTTTATAAAACAGCTTAAGAAGATTGGTGACATGGTTTTAATGCCGGGAAAATGGCAGAAATGAATTTCGAGACGATCATTTTTAATTGTTCACTCACTGTCTGGGTAGGAGAGGTTAACTAGCAGTAAATTACAATTATCATGCCGTTAAACAGGTGCTTGCAAATGTTAATTACAAGGTGCAATTTCCTGTGATGAGTTTAATGGGCAATAAACGTGCAAATGCAGCAATTTCATGAAACTCGCTGGGAGGTTTAGGGCTAAATGCTGTTTGCAGAAAGGTAACAGAGGAGCAGCCATAATCTGCCAGTAACATGTGATTCACGACATAAGATTTTTTTTCTCTCACCGCTGGTCTTTCATTAATAAATGGTCAGCTGTGTTTGGAAGCTGTTTTTTTCATTTTTAGTAACATCTGAGCCATTATTTGAAGCACAGCGCCTAAGCTTGGAAAAGATGATGTAAGGGTCTGGCTCCCGGCTGCTAAACAAAGCATCTTGCTTCAGAAAGCATGTGTGGATTTGTTAGATAAAGGATCAAGGTCAAGCTCAAGTATGAACCCACCCAAGGTGGAGACCCACTTGTCACACCTGAAGGACAGGGTTCAGATTAACCACACCTGACTGATCTGCTGCACACGGTGACAGACGGGGAAGCTCAACCTCCCACACAAAACATTCTCCAAGAGGCAGAGGGGAAAGAACAAGGAGAAATCTTTGTGAGATTGCAGTCTGGCCTTTAGCTAATTGCCTGAAAGCAATCAATACTCCTCTAAATAAATGATGACCTCATACCTTATACCATCAAAACCAAATGCATCTAGTTAAGAGCCAATCAATTGCTGTTGAATATATTGATTGCTCCCTGCTCTCCTCATTAGAAATCCAATAAGCAACAGCCCACCAAGCATTTTAAATGCAGATACAAAACTGCAGGCACACAAAAAAAAAAAAAAAACACACCAACCCCTGCTGGAGGAACTCAGTGGGCCATGCAGCATCTGCGGAGGGAAATGGGGGCGAGAGGGGTGGGGATAACAACAGAAGCCAGGACATGATCGTGGAGGTAGCAGGGGCTGAGGTAGATGGAGGGGTGGAAGATTGCAATCTTCACGTGGTCTGCCCTGTTTCGACTAATGCAATTAACTCGATGTGCACAAACGGAAGATCAAGTATAACAAGTTGTCCTACAACTTTAGGCTGTGCACGCCACACGAAAGAAGAAGAAGAAGGTAGATGGAATCAAATGTGAGAGAAAGGAGTAGTATTGGACCAAATGAGGGTAGTGTGGTGGGCAGGGAGATGGGAGCAGGATGGGTTCAATGAGGAGTGTGTGGGTGATGGGTAGATGGTGGGGGCGAGGAAGAAGATGGTAAGTGCGGGCAGCATCTCATTCAGACTCGTAGCAAACCGGTTCCGCATCACTCATTTTTAACATTGTGTCCCTGAAGGTTAATTGCATTTGGGATCTTAATAAAGAATCTGACGTCAATGGGAAAACTCTCGTTTTGAAGTTTGAAGGTTGTGGGTTCAAGTCCAACTCCGGAAAGTGGAGCACAAAAATCCTGATTGGTGCACTTACTGTGTGTCAGCGGTTGCTTTTCGGATGAGACATTAAACCGAAGCCCATCTCTCAGTTGCTTTTCAAGCATCCAATGGTGCTATTTTGAAGAGCAAGAGGATGGGGGTCCTTGAATTCATGGCAACATTTTATTCCTTAACCAAGTCAGATCTGGTCTTTATCTGGCTGCTGGTTTGTGACAAATATTTGTTATATTATAGCACTGACTGTATCTTAAATCCCCTTCCAGAAACAAAGAACTATAGGTGCCAGTTAATGAACAAAAGGACACAAAGAGCTGACCCTTCTTGTCTCAACCCGAGACGTCACCTGTCCATGCTCTCCAGAGTTGCTGCCTGACCTGCTGAATAACTCCAGCACGTTGTGTCCTTTTAAATCTTCTTCAATAGGTATAAAGCACTCTGACTTGTATCAAGGACGTGAAAGGTACCATTGAAGAGCAAGTCGTCCTTTAATGGTCACAATAGATGGGATAGGAATTTGATAAAAAATATGGATAGCAGGCATCGTGTGAAAAGAACTGGAGAGGAAGAAAACATAAGCATATTATAGCAGTAAATTTAATAAATGAGACCATTTTGCTGAAGAAATATTCAGTCTGAAGTAGGGATGTCATGGTAATGCAATATATTGACAAATAGCGCCACTGTGAAACGCTTTCTGTAATAAAATCTTGGTTGCCAACTAAATCATTTCCAGTATATGAAGCATTTAGCTCGATCAGGAGTGAGCCCATTGAAGGAACCTGACTGACAGGTTGATGAAATGGAGAAATTCAAGTTGGGTAACAGCACATAATCAGTCTCACTGCTGGCAATTTTTGATGCAGCCCGGTCACTTTCAGGTCAGGAGCTGACTTGAAATTGACCACAAAGGATGCAGTCATCAGTATTTCCTGCAGATGAACTCAAATGAATAGTTTTTTTTGTAAAGTGTAATTAAAGTAAGGACAACGGGGGCAAATATGGGAACAAATTGACTAAATCTGTACTAGAATACAATAAAACGACTCTGCTCCGATTAGTGAATTTTCTCTTCAGTCAAGCTTCCAATCTTTATTTTTCTACTCGCCCTGGCTAGTGGCATGAAACTCGCCATTGGTGCATTGAATCGGACTCTGAATTTCACTCCAATGAACGTATCATGTTGTAGAGTGAACAGCGCAGAAATGGGGCCCTTTGGCCCACCACATGCATGCCGATCTGTTTGTCCATCTACATTAATCCCATTTGTCTGCATTAGGTCAGACTCCTTCTATGCCTTGTCGAAATCTCTCTCAAGCATATTGATCGTATCTGACCACCACCTCCTGACAGCAAGTTCCAGATATCTGCCGCTGGATAAAAACTTTATTTTCAAACTATTAACGCTGGAGTCTGAAGAAGGGTCTCGACCCAAAACGTTGCCTATTTCCTTCGCTCCATAGATGCTGCCTCACCCGCTGAGTTTCTCCAGCATTTTTGTCTACCTTCTTTTCAAACTACTTTCTCTCAACTTAAACCTGTGCTCTTCTGTTTTTGATGCTCCCAGCATGAGCAAAACATTCTATCTCTGCCTTTTATAATTTTATCGATCTCTATCAGTGCGCCTCTGAACTGCCACCTCATAAGAGGTACGTGCCAACACACATTGAAAGAGTGTGGTTGACTTTGCAGAGGTCTATGACAATCTCCCCTACAAAAAACAATAGGTGCAGGAGTAGGCCATTCAGCCCTTCGAGCCATCACAGCCATTCAATGTGATCATGGCTGATCATCGCCAATCAGTACCCCGTTCCTGCCTTCTCCCCATATCCCCTGACTCCGCTGTCTTTAAAAGCCCTATCTAGCTCTCTCTTGAAGATACACAAACAATCTTTTATTATTATTTTTAGCCAAGGCACAGTGAGATGTTCTTTGTTTCACTAAGTTGTAGAAACAGAGAAAGTTGGTGCACGAGAGTAGATACATAGAACTTTATTTATCCCAGGAGGGAAATTGGTCTGCCAACAGTCATGAACCACAACTAGATACATGAAACATTAAATTAAAGTGACGAGTGAAAAGGATTGGGGATGTGCAAAGACTGAGGAGGGGGTGGGGGTTGGGGTAGTCGGCCTACCCCACGACAGAAGGGGGAGTTGCACAGTTGATAGCCACAGGGAAGAAGGATCTCCTGTGGCGCTCTGTGCTGCATCTTGGTGGAACCAGTCTGTTGCTGAAGGTGCTCCTCAGGTTGACCAGTGTGTCATGGAGGGGGTGAGTTGTATTGTATAGATCCACTGATCCTGCTCTGCCTTTTGACATGATCACGGCTGCTCACCCATGTCCATACCATATTCCTGTTGCCTGCCAAACTCCTGTATTTTGAAGGGTCACAACTGGTGTGTAATATGAATATTTATCAAACAACTGCAAGTTAGCAATTCCCATTTTGAATTAGAATCTTAAAATTAAGTCATACGCAAAAATATATCTTAAATTGAGAGAGAGCTGAAGATTTGCACGCTTCACAATACAGTGACGGCACGGTGGCGCAGCGGGGTAGAGTGGCGGTGTTCCCATGCTGTATCTCTAAACTGAACTAAACTGCGACACGACAAAGAGCAACCTGCATTTATTTGGTGCCTTATTACTGCTCTCAAAAACATTCATTGTAAATTACTCTCAAATCCAGAAAGAATGAACCTGTATTTACACAGCACTTTTCACAGCAATTGATATCTTGAATGATGGTCACAGTGGGAATGTGGAAAACGTGGCCCTCGGTTTGCCCTGAGCAAGGTCCTACAAACAGCAAGGAAACGTGTAACCAGATGATTTGCATCGGTGGCCTTGCTTTATATTTAGATTCACCAAGATGAATGGGTAAACTCTTTTCCGAACAATGCAGTTGGATCTCAGATGTTTAATTGAAGGAGCAAATTAAATTTTGATTTAATATAGAAATGACTACCATCTGTTAGTGCTCCATCTCTACATGGCCCTCAAAACCAGCCCCGTCTCTCCTTGATAGATACAAAATGCTGGATTAACTCAGCAGGACAGGCAGCATCTCTGAAGAAAAGGAATGGGTGACGTTTCGGGTCGAGACTCTTCTTCAGACTGAGAGTCAGGGGAAAGAGAAACGAGAGATATAGACGGTGATATAGAGAAAATATAGACACAAAATGCTGGAGTAACTCAGCGGGACAAGCAGCATCTCCAGAGCGAAGAAATGGGTGAAGAAGGGACTGAAGCAGGGTCTAGACCTGAAACGTCACCCATTCCTTCTCGAGAGAGATGCTGCCTGTCCTGCTGATACTCCTGCATTTTGTGTGTGTGTGTGTGTGTATATATATATATATATATATATATATATATATATATATATATATATATATATATATATATATATATATATACACACACACACATAATATATATATATTATAATAATTCCAGATGCTTTAATTAATTAACACATTTATAGTGCTATTACTTATTAGGAAAAGAAAATATAGTATTTTACAGACATGTCATCAAATTAAAAGGTACTTAATATGATCTGAATTTGGGAGGAAATAGATTCCAACGGGTAGAGATCCTTGGCATTTAAATAAAACTTGGAATCAAGCATCTTACTGATGTTCTCCCCTCATAGACTGTGGTAAAGAGCTATGAATGACTGAGGTTGCACAGCAAAAACATATCAATGATCACCAATACTGCTATGGGTTTGGCTCAAATAGCCCGTGTCATTGGCAGGGCAACATAACCTTTACAATTGGACAAACGTTTCCCTGCTGCTGCATTTAGAGTAGTTCTGCCGCTGATTGATTGAAAAACTGAGGGGTGGGAAATTCAAACCAGTCAGTCAGGAGGAATTGGATATAAATTCGGCAGAAATCGTTGTAAAACTGCATTGTTTCTGTAATCACTAGATAATGACCCCAGTTTTTTGCTTCAAGAGGCATCAAACAGTGTTTTCCAGTAGGCTGGCACTTGCATGATGAGTTTTAAAATATTTGTACTAGAAATTAAACATGCAAGCTGATAACAAAGAAAACAGGCATCTGGGAGCTGAGCGAAGGGAGAACAGAATTATATAACTTATTAACTAGTCAGTTTGAGAAAATAAGCATTCTCACAAAATGGTAAATTAGATTACTTTAAATTAATAAAATGGTCACCTCTACAAAGAGGATGAATTCAATTGAAGCAAAATGCTGTAGATGTCAAAAACCTGAAACAAAAACAGGAATTGCTCAAAGTATTCATAACACAACACTTTGTTTTAAGGACATCACAACTGGAAAAGTGGGGTGACAAGTTTGTTAAACTGCAGCAGAGGTAGGTGGAGAGAACAGAGGACAAGTCTATAATAAAGTGCAGACCAAAGTTATCAAATCAACAAACACTTTTAAAAAATAGTGGTTGGTACAAAATGACAGAAAAAATTGGAAGCCAACAAGAAACATCATGAGAGTGGGTATAATCAAGGGAGCTGATGGATTTTGTTGATATAAGTAACTAGTCTTTCCCAAAATGCAATTACAAATAGTAAAGAATGCCAGAAATGGACCAGGTGAATCTGAGAGAAGGGTGGAAATGGCTGCAAAATTAATACCATTTTCAAGTTCTGATTTCCCAATGACAAAAAAGTTGATGGAGAAGGTCTGAATTGGACTGTCGAGGGAGAGTCTGAACAAGGACCGTTCAGCTGTGCCAGTCCCCTTGTTGGATATGGAGCAGTTTGCGCCCCGTTCAAAGTGACTGTTCCCACTGTGGCTTTCTGTGCACGCTTCCACTACTCCGGGCACTTTCCCATACAACTGTGGGAGATGCAAACCAGCGACGTATTCCATTCTCACCATCCAGCGACCCAAAAAGCCCCTCTCAGTGAAGCAGTGTATTGCATTTATACTCATGACGTGGTCTCCATTATATTGGACTCACTTACTAAACATAGATCGGGTGGCTAGTTTTTTTTAGTTTTAGAGTTACAGTGCGGAAACAGGCCCCTTGGCCCAAAGAGTCCGCGCCGACCAGCGATCCCTGCACAATAACACCGTCCTACACACCAGGGACAATTTTACATTCATACCAAGCCAATTAACCTACAGACACGTAGATATTTGTAGTGTGGGAGGGAACCGAAGATCTCGGAGAAAAACCCACGCAGGTCACGGGGAGAACATATTCTGCAGAAAATCTCCATTTTGACCTCAGGGGTGACCCTGAGATTCCAGACATATGTCACTAGTTTTCTGTCCCACCCCCACACTGACCTGTGTTGAGTCCCCCACATCGCTCCAATAATTCCCAGTGTAGGCTCAAAGAGGAGCATCTCATCTCATCAAATGGATTGCAATGCAAGGGATCTTAATATTGAGTGTAATTATTTCTGGTAAATTCAATCTGCCACCTCCACAACCACCACACACAGTCCTTTCTCGTGGATGTGTTTCAATTAGTTTGGTTTAAAACTGTTTGTGTCATTCTGTTTCAACCACCGTCCTGCTTTTTAAAGTAATTGGTACCTTGCCTTTGTTGGTCTGCACCCAGTTCCAGGCATTCCATCCATTCCCCCAACCTTGCAACTACACAAGCTAGTCTTCTCACATTTGATGAAGGATCCTTGACCTAAAACATTGACACTGTTTCTCTCCCTACTGATGCTGCCTGACCTGCCAGACACCTTTAGCATTCTATGTTTCCTTTTTGGACTTCAACATCAAGTCGAGTGCAGATGAGGAAATAAAGAGAGAAGACGGACATTTGGATTTAATGGCCCAATGTGAGCAAGTAAGAGGAGGGACAACATGGCAAATGAAAAGATTAATTTATACTTTCAAATCTCCAACAACAATTAGCACTTGAGCAAATGAGACTTCAATCATAATCGATCATCTCAGCACCAGGGAAGATTGATTTGCAGTAATTGACACTTAACACATCATTAAATGGCCCCTAAGACTTGAAATGATCAAATTTAGTTTTTCTTAGCAAGCTTAATTTGCATTCACTGATCAAATAGTGCAAAGTCACATCATTCATTGCCTATTGATGGTGAGTCGGCAACAAGGCATTGCTTTCATTACATTAACAGAAGAGTTGTGTCATGCGGAAACACAACTTTTGAGTTTTTAACTTAACCATGCATTTGCCTGAAGTTACAGTACCATTCAGCACACATCAAGGGAGCCAATTACCTGGTGTGTTAATTACCCTAATTCAGTTCCCATACATTGAAGGCTTCATTAACTCTTCTCACCTAATTTCCCCACCTCTCCACATTGACATAGGGAAGAAAACAAGAAATAAACAAGCTTATTTTAATGCAGATGGACATAAACTGCTGGAGTAACTCAGCGGGTCAGGCAGCATCTCTGGAGAATAAATAATTAAAGTCATTAATTAGACCTCCTCCTTTGCCCTTTCCCTGTCCCTGAAAAGTTATTCTTTTCCAATAATTATATCTCTTTTTTCAAAGTTATTATTTAATCTGCATTCATCACCATTCATGCTGTGAGAGGCAGATCATAACTGGTGGCTGATTTAAACATTTGCATTGCTATTTTGCCAGCTACGTCATTGTTCTAAGGTGTACTGTCAGTGGAACACAGTTCCCCACTGTTCTATTCTAAACCCTGTTTATTATTGAGTATCTCCTTAATTTTTTCCACGTAACATTCTCTATTCTAAAGATGAAACTCCTCTAGTTCTTCCATGTAACTGGTTTTCTCAAATTCCCAGTTACCATTCAGATAAATGTCTTTGGCATCTTCTCAAAGGCCCTTGCATCCTCCCTCAACTTAACAATCATGTTATGGAGCTGGGAATGGAATGGGTAGTGTGAATTGGACCTGATACTTCAGCATGAGGGCCCAACCATTGATTTGACTGCTGAGGATAACTTGATCAGTGTGTTTGTGAGAATCTGTGATTGCAGGAATACTAATGGGCCTGTCCCACTTACGCAATTTTTTCGGCGACTGCAGGCACCCGTCCAACGCCAAAATCCAGCAGCGACCAGAATAAGGTACGACTCTTTAGGCGACTACTCACGACCATATGGCCGTGAGTCGTCTCATCAGTCGTCCAAAGAGTCGTAGCGTCTTTCTGGTCGCTGCTGGATTTTCAACATGTTGAATATTTTCGGTGACCTACAACGACCTATGACGGGTGCCGGCAGTCGCCAAAAAAGTTGCGTAAGTGGGACAGGCCCATAAGGGATGATTGGGGGCGAAATGGATATCAATAATTGAAGACTGATTTTTCTTTAGTTTAAACCATAAAGAGGAGGCTAATAATGATTGATATATAACAAAAAAGTGTAGGTGCTGGAAATCTGAGATAAAATATGAGGTGGCTGGAAACACTCAGTGGGTCAGACGGCAACTGAGGAAAGAGAAACAGATTTGTGTGTAGGAAGGAACTGCAGATGTTGGTTTAAACCGAAGATAGACACAAGGTTTCTGACCTATATTGCCACGTGCTAACAAGTACAGAAGTAGTTGTTGGACCATGTTTGGCTTCCTCCATGATCTTTACCCACAAAATGGAGCAACAACAACCCCTCTCTCTCCTTCCCTCTCCCATCCAAGTTGTTGTCCTAGCTCCAAAATCGTCTTGAGTCTCATTGTCTGTAAATGGTTTTCACCTAGGCCTCAGCTAACAATGGAACCTTCCCTTTATCATCATTGCTCTTTTGCACATCTCTCATGAATTTGTTCTATATCTCTTCATATCATCGTCTATATCTCTTGTTTCTCTTTCCCTTGTCAACATTATTCCATGGCTGTTGCGTCATGTTTGTCTTCCTCCATGATACTTTACCCAAAACGTGATAGGAAAAAGAATGGGGTGGCATTAGGTGTAAGGACTTGGAGAGAATCTTGCATTGTGTATCAAAGACCGTAAGACATGGCAGCAGAGTTACGCCATTCTGCCATCACAGTCAATGCCATTCAATCAGGGCTGATCTATTTTTCCCTGTCAGTCCCATTCTCCTTGCGTCTCCCGATAACCTTTGATGCCCTTCCTAATCAAGATCTTATCAATCTCTGCTTTAAACATACCCAATGTCTTGGCCTCCACAGCCGTCTGCAGCAATGAATTGCACAGATTCGCTACCCTCTGGCTAAAGAACGTCTCCATTCTAACGTAAAACTGTAAAATAGCAATGGGTGTTTGTAGTGCTCTAGCTCAGCTTCCCAGCATTGTCTTCACTCGTTTGCAGGCAAGTGCATTTGAAAGACCTGCTACACAGGGGTCTAAATCTCCAGTTCCTGTTATTTAAGATGAGGTAAATATCAAACTCCTTTTTGAAAAATAGGAATTCAACATTCATGTATTGATATTGGCCACTTTTTGGCCACAATCCATACATACAGCTGCATTTTTTTTTTGCTTTGCGGGAACATATTTCTGCGTTCTTCTTGAAATTTATTCCAGCACTTTAAGAATGAGGTAATATTTGAGATATAGGTAGATACAGATTGAGAAAAGTTGAAGACAATTTAAAACTATTTTGGCCTCTTTTTTAAATCGCTGCATGAGGTGGCTGCTTTCTTTCTCTGTGGTCTGCCTCAGCCCTACGATCCTCGTGTGTGAGTTAATGCAACGTTCTGCTACCCACATCACAATATACACCTGTGGTTGCTGACCAACATTGCCACGTGCTAACAATTACAGAAGTAGTTGTTGGATCATGTTTGTCTTCCTCCCTGATCCTTACTCAAAACAAGATAGGGGGAAAAAATGGAGCAACAACAACCCCTCTCTCTCCGTCCCTCCCATGACCCAAGTTGTTGTTCTAGCTTCAAAGTCGTCTTGTTGAGTCTCATTGTCCGTAACTCGTTCTCACCTAGGCTGCAGCTAACAAAGGCCTGTTCCCTTTATCATCGTTACTTTTTTGCATATCTTTCATTAATTTATTCGACTTCTCTCTACATCACCGCCTATATCTCTTGTTTCCCTTTCCGCTGACTCTCAGTCTGAAGAAGGGTCTCGACCCGAAACATCACCTATTCCTACTCGACCCGCTGAGTTACCCCAGCATTTTGTAACCGATTTATGAGTCAGGTTGAAGATCCTTTGTTGGAACTAGGAAAAAGATTTTCCAGGACTGGAAGTAGAACTATTCTTTATTTTTAATAACAATTGTGATTGCTCTGGTATTGATTAATATACTGGAAGCAAAATGCTCAGCCAGCTGATTGCTCTAGTGTTATTTTTCCTGCTAACTGCAAAGGCCCCTAAGGCCTTGCTGGGGAATACTTTCATTTATTTCCAATGATATGACTCTGTGCAAACAATAAATATCAACCAGTCAGAATTTTACATTTCCGTTCATTTGTTTTAAGCGGCCGCATGTGGCGTTTAAAAAAATAGTTTTACAGTTTATTTATTTGTGGAATGCGCTGGTCAATGGTGTGATGGTGAAGAGCAAACGTATAGACTGGAATGAGATGAAAAACAAAAGGATTCCACAATAACATGAAAAATGTAAAGGCTGAACTAATCCATAATTGCAATAGGTAACTACTTTGTCATGCTCAAAAGATGCCTCTCCTTTTTGTCGAAACAAGGAACTGCAGGTGCAGGTTTGCAAAAAAGGACACAAAGTGCTGGAGTAACTCAGCGGGTCAGGCTACATCTGTGGAGAACAGTGATAGGTGACACTTCAGGTCGGAACCCTTCTTCAGACTGACGTTTCAGGTCAGAACCTGATGCATGTTCTCCAAGGATGCTGCCTGACCTGCTGAGACTCCAGCACTTTGTGTCTTGTAGACTCAGCGCAGACCATCACACAAACTAACCTCCCTTCTATTCACTCCACTTATACCTCACGCTGCCTCAGCAAGGCCATTGCCATAATCAAGGACGAGTCACATCCTGGCCACACCCTCCTCTCCCCTCTCTCATCAGGCAAAAGGAATTGGTGTGAAAACGCACACCTCCAGATTCAGGGATAGTATATTCCCAGCCGTTATCAGGCAACTGAATCATCCTACCACAACCAGAGAGAAGTGCTGAACTACTATCTACATCACTAGTGACCCTCAGACTATCCATAGCTGGCTTTACCTTGCATTAATCATGATTCCCTTATCATGTATCTGGTTCCATTGGGCCTCGGCACCCCCATGTGTAACTGGCTACTGGACTTCCTCACTGACAGACCTCAGTCTGTGAGGGTTGGAAATAACACCTCCAATACCATCTCTCTAAGCACCGGCTCCCCTCAGGGCTGTGTCCTGAGTCCACTGCTGTTCACCCTGATGACTCACGACTGTTGTGCCAGGTTTAGTACAAACCACATCATGAAGTACGCAGATGACACAACAGTGGTGGGCCTCATCAGGGACGACAATGAGCTGGCTTACAGGGAGGAGGTGAAACAACTGGTGGACTGGTGCAATACGAACAACCTGATCCTGAATGTCGAGAAAACAAAGGAGATTATCGTCGACTTCAGGAAAACCGGGCACAGTCCCACACCACTTCACATCAATGACAGCGATGTGGAGGTGGTCAGTAGCACAAAGTTCCTGGGGGTGCAGGTCACTAACAGTCTGACCTGGTCGACTAACATCTCATCAACTGTTAAGAGAGCGCAGCAGCGGTTGCACTTTCTGCGCCGGATGAGAAGAGCTCATCTCCCCCATCCCATCCTCACTACTTTCTACAGGGGCACCATAGAGAGTATTCTGACCAGCTGTATCTCTGTCTGGTTTGGGGACTGTAGAGCCTCCGACTGGAAGTCTGTGCAGAGAGTGGTGAGGACAGCGGAAAAAATCATCGGGACCTCTCTCCCCTCAATCGGGGATATTGCGACCAAACGCTGTGTGTCTAAGGCCAGCAGTATCATAAAGGACCCCACACATCTCCATCACGGACTGTTCACTCTGCTGCCCTCGGGAAAAAGATACCGCAGCATGAGGAGCAGAACATCAAGGTTCCGCAACAGCTTCTTCCCACGAGCCATCAGACTCCTGAATGCCATGTAAATGGGCTGCCACTATTGTCTATTTACCCTTTTCATACATACCTATCCTTCGGTTAATTTATTGTGTTGCACAGGGAGCCAAATGCAACGTAATTTCGTTTGGAACTGCATATATCAATGTATTTCTAAATGACAATAAAGTTTGTTTGACTTGACTTTGACTTGACTGACTATACACTGTAAATGACTCGATTGTAATCATGTATTGTCTTTCCACTGACTGGATAGCACGCAACTAAAGCTTTTCACTGCTACACGTGACAATAAACTAAACTGAAATACACTGATTTGCCTAACAGTGAAGAACTAAAACCATAGGCCCAAACTAACCAATAAATTACAAAACTGAAAAATACAACTCCACAATAATAACAAGTTGATTTTGCATTTTTCTGGAAATATAGCAATCAATGTTTGTAACGGCTTGCCTCCAGCATATTAATCTCCACCAGAACAACCTCAATTATTATTAACCTCATCTCTTTAATGGCAAGCTAACATTTGAAAATAATAACTCCATTTCTACAATAGCTTAAAATAGAAGATTTTCCCAGTTAATCTACCTCACTCCAGTTCCATGTTAACAACAAATTATATGCGACCTTAATGTAGTAAAATATCCTGATAAAACAAGGCCTCATACAAAGATATTACAGCAAATCAGCAAAAGCTTTGTCAAAGGTTTTAATTACTATCTTAAAATAGAAAATCACAGTGCCTAGGACCTTAGCAGATGACGGCATAGTGGACTGATTACAATTAGGCTTCATGAAGAATTGAAGGAATGCAGATATCGAAGGAGAACTATAGGACCAGACTTGAAAATGGCACCAAAACTGGTGACTCTGTGTACAGCCTCAGTGCACTACTGCTAACACTTGCACTATATCTGAAATGCTTATCTATGATGTATCTAAGTGCTTATATATAGATACTTGTACTGAACTGTATGCAGAAATGAATATCATTGTACCTTGGTGCATGTGACAGGTAAAGTACCATTGAACCATTGCCCTCGTCCAGTACCTGCAGGCTGTCTAAACAGGTCCCTGATAGTAATCAACACAGAGCCTTGATGGATTTTGCTCTCTCCCATCTGAGGTTAATGAGGCCAAGTGTTTCCCATCTGATTATCTTATCCAACTCAAACTGGAGGTCAACTCCACCTTCCATGCATAAGAGTTGTCAACAAAGGAATTTGTTGACAAATTGGCCAAAAAGTTCTTAATTAAGCATTTTCGAGCTGAGTGGACAGCACTCTCAACTTAACTCAGAAGGTTTTGATTTCAAAGCCCACTTGAGATTCTACAGTGTCTCATTCATAAAATATTAAAGCATTCACAGTGCTCTCTCTGTGCAGTTTGAAAGCGATGTTCAACTAGTGGTGGAAATATGTCTCCGTGTTTACTAAACTTGCAATGTAGTAACATGTCTGTGTAAACTCTATTTCTGAAGTACAAGACCAGTGACAAAAATACTCTTTTTTTCAAAAAGCAGTTCAATAGACATAGTTATTGTTCAGTACATTGAAGGCGTCCAAAACCAAACACATTCTCATTCTATTGCCTTTGGAAGGACTTCAAACTTAAGGCTCATCTGCAAAACCATGGTGGATGTACAAGTGGCCAATGGTTGCAGCTGGAAAAACACTTCTGTCATTTATAACTCTAGCAAATAAAGAACCATTTACAGCCTAGCGGTTTGTGGGAATTACGTAATTAGGTTCAAATTACCACAGCATTGACCAAAATATTTATTTTTTATTAGATGCAAACTGTTGATGGTGACACTGTCACATTATAATGTGCAATATATATTTTTAAGGTTTTTTAAAGCCAGCATGTTTTTTGTCACTTGCTGAGTTTCCAACTATCCAGGACTATCCTTGAGTCTCCATAAATCTTCACAGCAGTCCCATGGCTCCTCATGAAGAAATCCACTCACCTGGCCAATATTTACCCATCAACCAATCTAAAATCCAAAGACTCGCTGTTACCTTTTTATTGTTTCTGGATTGTTGTGGCGGTTAAACTGGCTTCTAGACCACACAAATATGAGTTATTGTCGTGGGATATCTTCAAGAATCTTGAGGGTGGCGACATTGGATCATCAAATGGTTGGATTTGAGAAAGGCTAGAGTACGAGTCATATGCCGACACCAAGTTTGGAAGGACGCGGGCTGAAAAAGGCTCAGGGGCATCACAGGGGCACAGCAGTAAAGTTTTTGTATAAACTTTTTTCACACTGCTTTCACTGTGAGCTGACGAGTTTATACACCGGTGATTCTGCGGCAAGATGATTTTTCATTGTATCTGTACCTCACCACACCTGTATATATAACAATGTACTCATCATGACTTGACTTCCTCATTCCCCATTATAGTTTCTCTTCTCTCTATTAATAAGGAGTTCACATTAGATTTAGCTAAGCTTTTCCTGTTTACGGCAAAGTGCTGGAAGAATTCAGTGGATCAAGCACGACCTGTGGAGGTCAAACAGGCAATGTTTCAGGTCAGAACTTTCTTCAATCCCAATCTCAAATGTTGCCCGCCCATTCCATCCACAAATGCTGCCTGACCCAGAGAGGCCCTCCTGCACTTTGTGTTTTGCTCAAGACTCCAGCATCTGCAGTTCCTTGTGTCTCAATTTTCCTGTTTACACACTATTTAAGTTGTCAATCTCAAGAATGGTCTCTACCCAAAACGTCACCTATTTCCTTCGCTCCATAGATGCTGCCTCACCCGCTGAGTTTCTCCAGCACTTTTGTCTACCTTCGATTTTCCAGCATCTGCAGATCCTTCTTGAACATTTAAGTTCCTTTGTTCTTTTTAAATGTTTCTTGCCATTACATTTTTTCTAGCTTTTTAAACAAAAATTCAGTTTCTTGGTCCTTCTTTATTGAATTCTAAAATGCTCACGATACTTGTGCCTACAGTTCATTCTGACAAATGTATCAGACTCTTTCCTTGATTTAATGTAATCTTTAATTTCTCAGCCAAAGATTAATCCTTTCCCTTTCGGTTAAAATGTCTCAAAGGATTTTTTTTGCAATTCTCACATTATTTATTTGAATTCCAGCAAAGCGTTCCCTTATACCTTCATACTTTCCTTTGTTTAGATCAAATACCCATTTTAAAAAATGTAATTGCATCACTTTCAATCTCAATATAAAATTTGATTATATTTTGGTTACTCTACCCAAAAGGTCCCTCTACCACAAGATTATCAATTAGCCCTTTCTCATTGACAAAATGAAATAGAAAATAGCCCTCTCGGCTTTCTGATCTTGTATATATTCTGTTATTTTGTCCTACACCAGATTGCTGCTAATATATTTTATCCAGTCTACATGTAGATTAACACCTCCCTGTTTATTGTTTAAACCCTGTTACAGCCTTGCTTTATGCCATGTCCAATATTACAACTTTTCTTGGGTGCCCCATTCATATTTTTTTACCAATGCTTTCCTTCCTTTTCCTATATGTTAACTCAACCAAGATTGATTCTGATTCAATCGTGATCTGCCAAAACAAGATCATCCAAAGCAAGGCACTGGTCTCTTCCCTTTATACTCGCCCTTCCTAATGGTGGTGGGGTGAGTTAGAAGCTTCAAATTACCATTGTTGAACATGCAGTTCCCAGGTTCGGTCACCCAGGAACCATATTTCCATAATGGCAAGTAGATCGTACTCATTAACTAATATTTGTGGAATTTGCGGAATGGTCAGCCTGAGGAGCACCTTCAGCAACAGACTGGTCCCATCAAGGTGCAGCACAGAACACCACAGGAGATCCTTCTTCCCTGTGGCTATCAAACTGTACAACTCCTCCCCCTTCTGTCATGGAGAACAACACCCTCCCCTTCACAGATTGATGTTAACTAATGTCCTTGGTCTCTCCTGCACCTATTGCCTGATTAGTTTCGCCCCCTCTACTTTCAGTGTGAAGAAGGGTTCCAACCCAAAACGTCACCTGTTCCATTTCTCCAGAGATCCTGCCTGACCCGCTGAGTTGCTCCAGCACTTGTGTCTCTTTAATGTCAACTGCTCTCGTGGCTGTTTGTGGGACCCCGCTGTGTGTAAATTGACACCATTTTGTTGAGTACAACAGTGATCACACACAAAATAATAAATGTTAAATATTTGCAAAGTACTTTAGGACATTAGGAGGACAGAACATCGGTTAGATTATGTATCACATACATAATTAGGATTTATATGAACTTTAATCTAAAATATTGATGAAAAGTGCAGAATTATTTGATTTATATTCAACTTTTCACATTCTTGATGTCTCAATGAGCTTTACAACTAATTAGTTTTTAATTGCAGTCACTGATATTTAGCGGGCAAACACAGCGTGCAAATACTGTCCACCAAGCAGCAACAAATGGAGCAGTTACAGTGCTCTCCATAATGTTTGGGACAAAGACCCATCATTTGATTTGATTTTATTACTTGTCATTCGAACCTCAGAGAGGCTCGAACGAACCTCCGTTTCTACAAGCCATACAAACAGAACAATTCATTAAAAAAACACACACAGACAATTCAATTCACACAAACATCCATCACAGTGAATCTCCTCCTCACTGTGATGGAAGGCAAAGTTCTTCTCTCTCCCCCTGCACCATTTCTCTCCCAAGGTCGAAGCTCCAGGCCGGCGGTGTTAAGTCCCACGGCCATTGAGGCTGCGCCGGGCGATGAACGGCGCCGCTCTAGGCCCAAAAGTCACAACGTTGGAGCCCCCGGCGGGCGCTGGAGTGTCCCGCGGCCATGAAAGCCGCGCCGGGCGATGTACGGCCCCGCTCCGGCTCGCTCCAACCCCGCGACACGGGCTGGAGAAGTTGTGTTGCGGGAGCTCCGGAGAGCGGTCTCCCACCCGGACTCGCGGTGAGAGACCGCTCATTTATTTATTTGCCTTTGTACTCTAAAATTTGAGATTTGTAATAGAAAAAAAATCACGTGGTTAAAGTGCACATTGTCAGAATTTAATAAAGGCTATTTTTACACATTTTGGGTTCACCATGTAGAAATTACAACAGTGTTTACACATAGCCCCCCCCATTTCAAGGCACCATAATGTTTGGGACACAGCAATGTCATGTAAATGAAAGTAGTCCTGTTTAGTATTTTGTTGCATATCCTTTTCATGCAATGACTGCTTGAAGTCTGCGATTCATGGACATCACCAGTTGCTGGGTGTCTTCTCTGGTGATGCTCTGCCAGGCCTGTATTGTAGCCATCTTTAGCTTATGCTTGTTATGGGGGATAGTCCCCTTCAATTTTCTCTTCAGCATATAAATTGGGTTCAGATCGGGTGATTGACTTGTCCACTCATGAAATGACCATTTATTAGCTTTGAAAAACTCCTTTGGATGTTTGGGATCATTGTCCTGCTGTAGAATGAACCGCTGGCCAATGAGTTTTGAGGCATTTGTTTGAACTTGAGCAGATAGGATGTGTCCATACCCTTCAGAATTCAATATTCTACTACCATCAGCAGTTGCATCATCAATGAAGATAAGTGAGCCAGTACCTTTAGCAGCCATACATGCACAGTCCATAACACCCCCACCACCGTGTTTCACAGATGAGGTGGTATGGTTTCGATTTTGGGCAGTTCTGTCTCTCCTCCATTCTTTGCTCTTTCCATCACTCTGATACAAATTAATCTTCGTTCCATCTGTCCACATGACATTTTTCCAGAACTGTGGTTGCTATTTTAATTACTTCTTGGCAAACTGTAACCTGGACATCCTATTTTTGCAGCTAACCGGTGGTTTGCATCTTGCAGTGTAGCCTCCGTATTGCTGTTCATGAAGTCTTCTGTGGACAGTGGTCATTGACAAATCCACACCTGACTCCTGATGAGTGTTTCTGATTTGTCGGACAGGTGTTTGGGGATTTTTCTTTATTATAGAAAGAATTCTTCTGTCGTCAGCTGTGGAGGTCTTCCTTGGCCCGCCAGTCCCTTTGTGATTTGTAAGCTCACCAGTGCTCTCGTTCTTCTTAATGATGTTCCAAACAGTTGATTTTGGTAAGCTGAAGGTTTGGCTGATGTCTCTTACAGTTTTATTTTTGTTTCTCAGTCTCATAATGGCTTCTTTGACTTTCATTGACACACCTTTGGTCCTTATGTTGATAAACAGCCATAAATGTTTCCAAAGGTGATGGAAAGACTGGAGGAAAGACTAGGTGCTGGGAGCTCTCTTATACCTGCATTAAGGCGGCATTTAAGCACATAGAAAATAGGTGCAGGAGGAGTCCATTCGGCCCTTCGAGCCTGCACCGCCATTCACACCTGAGCAATTACAAACATTGTGGAGCCCTGAAATGGGGGGACTATGCATAAACACAGCTGTAATATAGAGGCAAATAAATTAATTATGGGTCTTTGTCCCAAACATTATAGAGGGCACTGTAAGTCTCCTTCATGAGAATTACAGTCTAGGATTCTTGATTCCTGCCCTTCTTAGGACATTGTATGTCAAATCTGGAAATGCCGTCACAAAAGCACACAAACGTGTATCTTATTTGACCTTGAATCACATTGATTTCTCTCACTGCAGCAACAGAGTGGTTGATCTTGCCAAAGTGCTTGGATACCAAACCTTTCTGAATGGATAGTAGAGATAGATATGATCTCGAAAATGACACGGCTCAATTGCTAACCTCTAATTTCACGCTGTATAATCCCCCAGACTAGGTAGACTAGTCAGGCTCTCCGATGGCTATTTGAAAAGGCAATCACCACCAGAAGAATGAATAGCAACAGAACCATACAAATCCTTTGTAGACGTACCTTGGAACTAATTAGTGACTTCAGAAAAGTGACGTTGGGAAATCAAGTTCCAATTTTCATTGTAAAAACAGGGAACTGCAGATTCTGGTTAAAATACAAAACCCGGAGGTTTTTGTCAGTCTCCCTAATGGTCGAAAGTGCTTTCCGTTTTAAAAATCGGTAATTGTTTTAGTCGAAGCCGGTTGCGATGCTAGTTGAAGGTGGTTGCCGGAGGACAAAAACCTCCGGGAACCGCACGGAAACCTTGGGTGGGGCGCAAAGTCTCCAGAGGTTTCCATTCAGGTTTCCTAAGTGGGACAGGGGCATGACTTTCGTGAACTAACCCGCACAACCCTAATCCTACCTCTGCAACGTAGCACTGCAGACCACCTCTTGCATAACCTTGGACATATTTTTTTATTGTATTCTGTAATAATTTTTTGCACGGTTATTTTAATTTCACTATCTTGTAGAATTTATGTGTAATTTATGTATAATTCATGCTTTTGCGTGTTGTCATTGTGCGTGTGATGTTGCTGTAAGCAAACTTTTCGATTGTAACTGCACCTTACGGTTCTTGTGCATGTGACAATCAGCTCGACCAGACTAGACTGGGACTGTGGTAAGCATCCTGGGGTTTAATTGACTGGGAGTGCAGCAGAGGTTCTTCTTTAAATGAAGCCTTTTTGTTCTTTTTGTTCTTAGTTCCACATCATATCAACTGGTAGTTAACATCACAATGATCAGAGAATACACAACTTCACAAAAGAGAGAGCAAGTGTTTGGGCCATTAGGAGGTTGGCTTTCAATTACCCTTTGTTTACCGAGATTCATTGATGTTCACCCATTTCTGTAGCTTCTTTGTTCAATGCTATTGTGGGACAATTTGAGCAAGTTCTATAATATCCTCATGACAATCACATTTATAGAATATTTTAATATGGCACCTTTAAAGTAATATAGTTACTCATAACACCTTGCAGAAGCTGTTATCAAATAAATTCGACAGTAAATAAAGTGGTAGTAGGACAACATGGCCATAGAGGTGACTTTAAGAAGCATTAACAGAGAGGCAGACAGGAAATGATGCTTATGTAAGGAAATTCAGGAGTTCAAAATCATCACAAAATACCAGAAATGGAGTATGACAGAAACGTTGAGAGTTGTCTGGTTGGTGGATAACAAGGAAACATAGAAACAAGGTGCAGGAGTAGGCCATTCGGCCCTTCGAGCCTGCACCGCCATTCAATATGATCATGGCTAATCATCCAACTCAGTATCCCGTACCTGCCTTCTCTCCATACTCTCTGATCCCCTTAGCCACAAGGGCCACATCTAACTCCCTCTTAAATATAGTCAATGAACTGGCCTCAACTACCCTCTGTGGCAGAGAGTTCCAGAGACCCACTACTCTCTGTGTGAAAAAAGTCCTTCTCATCTCGGTCCTAAAGGAATTCCCCCTTATCCTTAAGCTGTGACCCCTTGTCCTGGACCTCCCCAACATCGGGAACAATCTTCCTGCATCTAGCCTGTCCAACCCCTTAAGAATTTTGTAAGTTTCTATAAGATCTCCTCTTAATCTCCTAAATTCTAGAGAGTATAAACTGAGTCTATGCAGTCTTTGTTCATAAGACAGTCCTGACATCCCAGGAATCAGTGGGGGGAGTGGTTCCACAATGGAGAGAGGCAGAGTTTGCCTTTCCATGTGGTGTTCTTCCCAATTCCAGTTTATATCTGAAAGCAAAGCACCATAGCCATCTAGATCATTCTGTACAAAGTATTCATTTCTCAGGACATCCAAGGCTCTCACAGCCTATGAAATATCAGATACGGGGGTTCAATGTAAGAAAACATCCAGCCAATATCTACAGAAACACTAGAGCCCCACAATTAGATAACAAGATGAGGTTATTTGTTTTTTGTATTGTCACCCAAAAACTAGATACTCACCAGGGTACTGTTTAAAATATCCCTGCTCTTTCAATAGAGCCAAATAGGTTTTGCAGATGTCCTTTCTTATCCAAAAATTACAACTTGAACAGTGCAGCATTTCCTAAATACTGCCAGAACTCCTCATTATATGCTGGCAGCACATAGCCACAGCAGTATGAATACGAGAAGCATCACATTGTATAATGCACTGTACACCACATAGAATGCATCATACATACATACAAGCTATGCAGTATATAATACAATCTGCACTATTTAGAAAGTATCACATACATGTAATCACAGAAACAAGATTGGGCATTTAGTAAATGATATTGTGTACCATACATACAATGACTTTGCCATATTTGTATAATTGTATCATACAATGCACTATGCTATATTAAATGCAATAAAATCATAAATTATCAAATTTACTCCAGATTATATAATGAGCATGATGTACATTACAACCACTGAATGGTTTATTCTGTAGACTGCATGCGCTAATATATATTTCAAGCATTTCAAATGATATTTCAGTCCTGTTTCTCTTTTGACATTGGATGTTTCTGATTTCGTTTCACGTACATAGTCAATATTGATTTACCTGCCTGTTTGGGAATAGAGATGGTAAATTGCAGCCCTGGATGCAAACACCATTTTATGTGCAGATTCATCTCTGTGCAAGAAGATTAGAGCAGCCGACCTAGCAAGCCAGTGACAGTCTCCTTCAGTACCTTGTGCTGAATTGATGCTTATGTAAAGGGGACCAAACAAGAGTGCGGCTGCAATTTATTTGAACACAAACCATTACATAATCCTTCTGCCCACGAACAGCATCATTATAAAACATACCAGATGTCAATGCAAAGGACACCAACTAAGCGATTAAAACATGGAATTCATTGCTTCTACATGAAATCCTAAATTATACTTATAGAAAATATCTGGTGAATAAAGTGAAAATCCCCAGAATTTCCATGATTATTATCCTGTGCTAAAACCTTATTTCTTGCCAGTCAAAATCACTCCTCTAGATTCTTGTATAGGCAGAGGTGTTGCTACTTACATGTGTTAATGACATTATGGATAGCTTCCCCCCCCCCCCCCCCCGACTACTAGTTCTGGCAAAATTATAAATACACAACATTACAAATCGTACTGACGTAGTTCAATATCAGAAATAATCTGCACCATCGAGGCTTGGAAAAACATGCAAGTATGGTTAATCTTACATTCAGACACGAGTACTGAAATCCAGGATGTGGTATAATTCAATCACAGTGTTTCAATTTTAATTCTTGTGCATTAAATGATGGGTTGTTCATCTTATGCTAATTGAATCATAGACTTTTACAGCCTGGAAAGAGACTATTTTGCCCAATTTGTCTACGATGACCAGTGGGCACCCTTCCGTATTAATCCCAACACTTGGTGGATTGCTCTCGCTGCCTGAGGGATTCAACCTGCTTCTTTCCGATGCTTAGCCTGGGCGGTGCGAGTCTTTAATGATATTAACTTTCTCCGGATTGTCAAAGCTGCTGCAGCCAGACATAACAACAGTTTCTTTCCACGAGTAGTTGCTCTAATCAACAGCCAAAAATCTGTAGCCTCCCTTTGATCTGGTATTTTGTTGGTTCACATGCTGGATCAATGGTGTTTTATCATTTATGTTTTATTATTATTAATGTTTAATGTTTTCTGAGTCATTCGTTACTGTCACTGTATGTCATGTTGTTACTTGTGGGCGGAGCACCAAGGCAAATTCCTTGTATGTGAATACTTGGCCAATAAACTTACATACTTAATTACTTACTTTTGAGGCAGCACCTCCAATTAGATCCCCTTGATAGTAGGGAGGTGACAATCCATGACGGACCGGGCAATGCCGACCACTTTCTGCGGCCTCATTTACTCCTGGGTATTTGAGTTATTGAACCGGTCTGTATGCTTTCTTTTGCACAAATTTGATAAAGGATTCAGCAACACACCAAATCTCCACAATCTTCTTAGGAAGTAGAGGCATTGACGGCTTTCTTTATGATTGTATCAATGTGCAGGAAAACTCTTCAGGGATATTCACTCCCTCCATCTCTGTTCCATCAATGAATACAGGTTTGTGGATCCCTGGCGTACCCATCCTGAAGTCAACAATCAGCTCCTTGGCCTTGCGAACGTTGAGGGCAAGGTTGTTGTTCTTGCACCATTCAAACGGATTATCGACGTTCCTCTTGCACTCTGACTCATCATTACCTGTTATTCATCCACCAATGGTAATATCATCTCCGAATTGAAAGATGCCATTAGAGGTGTGCCTCGTTACACAGCCATGGGTATGGAGAGAGCGGAGAAGGGGACTGAGCACACAGCCTTGAGGTGCTCCTGTGTCGACGATGATCGAGGAGGAAGTGCGTTGCCAATTTATACTGATTGCGGTCTGCCGATGAATAAGTCGAGGATATCATAGGGACGAGTAGAGACCCAGTTCTCCAAATTCGATGATATGTTTTGAAGGGATGGATGATGGTTTGAATATCGAACTGTAGTCGATAAATAGCTGATGTACATGTTCTTATTGTCTGGTCCAGTGGAGAGCCAGTGGGATCGCATCCTCTGTTGATCTGTTTTGTCTGTAAGTGATTGTAGTGGGTCCAGATCCTTGTTAAATAAGGAGTTGATATGCAGGTCACTACTATAAACAATAGTGATTAAGAAGGAACTGCAGATGCTGGAAAATGGAAGGTTGACAAAAGTGCTGGAGAAACTCAGCGGGTGCAGCAGCATCTATGGAGCAAAGGAAATAGGCAACGTTTCGGGCCGAAACCCTTCTTCAGACATCAGTCGGTATCACTGAGGCACTTCTTGGGCAACAGTGAGAAGGGGAGAAACAATTAAAGCTTTCTCACTGTTTAAAAGATGGATAAAATGATGAAAAGGTTGCATTATTAAAATGGCCTTCAAAACCTCAGAGTATATTAGTCTGTTACAAATGAAATACTATTGAGGAGTAATTCAAGTAGAAAATACTGGGAATACTCAGTGGATATTGTTAGGTGCTGCTGCTTGACCTGCTGAGTTTTCCAGTACTGTGTGATTTTCCTTTGTAAACCAGCATCTGCATGAGAAACAGAGTTAATGTTTCCAGAACCAGGGGCCACAGTTTAAGAATAAGGAGTAAGCCATTTAGAACGGAGACGAGGAAACACTTTTTCATACACAGAGTTGTGAGTCTGTGGAATTCTCTGCCTCAGAGGGCGATGGACGCCAGTTCTCTGGATGCTTTCAAGAGAGAGCTGGATAGGGCTCTTAAAAATAACGGAGTCAGGGGATATGGGGAAAAGGCAGGAACGGGGTACTGATTGGGGATGATCATCTTGAATAGCGGTGCTGGCTCGAAGGGCTGAATGGCCTACTCCTGCACCTATTGTCCATTGTCTATTGTCAATGATCTGTCCAGTTGGAAAGTCGGAATATCTGCTGACCACTCTGGGATTTTTTTTTCTTTTTTGCAGGTTTCCACCATCGAGATTTAATTTCACCTTTTCTTTACTTTTGAGTTGCAATTTACTGTATTAAACTATGTCGAGGGCTCTGGGGAGAACATCTCTGCTCTACATCTAAATAGTGCCATGTGATGTTTACATTCAGACGATGGCGGATGAGATAGACACAAAGTACTGGAGTAACTCAGTGGGTCAGGCAGCATCACTGGGGATACGGGATGGGTGACGTTTTGGGTTGGGGCCCTTCTTCAGACTGAATGTAGATGGAGGTTTGGTTGAACATCTCATTCCAAGGATGTCACTTCTAACAGTGCAATATTCCTCTGAGCTGGCGCTGGGTGTTCCAGACTGAATTTGATGCTCAAACCTCAGGAGTGAGCACACTGTTCTCTGCAACAGTCGAGGCAGGCAGAGCTGTGCCATTGTTGAGGCCCAGGAGGACACCAAGTGCTGGAGTAACTCAGCGGGCCAGGCAGCATCACTGGAGAACATGGATAGGTGACGTTTTGGGTCGAGACCCTTCTTCAGACTGAGACACAGCTGAGATTTTTGCTTGATCAATCAATCATGGAAGTGAGGGCTAGAGAGAAACGAGGAGCCGAGTTACAAAAAAAGGTTTCCAGAACCACACCATCCTACGACACGTGAAGAAGTCTCCGACCCGGAACATCCCCAATTCCTTCTCTCCAGAGAAGCTGCCTGTCCCGCTGAATTACTCCAGCATTTTCAGTTTAAACCAGCATCTGCAGTTCCTTCCTACACATCCTATGACACCTGCTGAATTTAATGCCTATTTTTACATTAGGGTTTGAGGAAAGGGGGGGTAAAAGGGTGCCATTTGGGGCAGTGGTGGAAGACCACCTTAACAGCCTCATGACCCATGAATACTGATGGCTGAGAATGATCTTGAAGAGCACCCAACAGGCAAAGAGTTGGATGTCTATTCAGCTGTGGTGTCCATTCCACTCAATGATAAACATCTAATCCCATTGCTCCGCTCCCAATCCACAAAGTTTCAAGTATTTAACTTTTTAAAAGCTATGAGGATTTCTACCTCCATAATTCTTTGGGGTAGTGAACTCCAGATCCTTTTCTATAAGGAAGGAACTGCAGATGTTGGTTTCCACCGAAGATAAACACAAAATGCTGGAGCAACTCAGCGGGACAGGCAGCATCTCTAGAGAGACGGAATAGGTGACGTTTTTGGAAACGTGACAATAGACAATAAGTGCAGGAGTAGGCCATTCGGCCCTTCGAGCCAGCACCGCCATTCAATGTGATCATGGCTGATCATCCCCAATCAGTACCCTGTTCCTGCCTTCTCCCCATATCCCCTGACTCCGCTATCTTTAAGAGCCCTATCTAGCTCTCTCTTGAAACTATCCAGAGAACTGGCCTCCACCGCCATCTGAGGCAGAGAATTCCACAGACTCACAACTCTCTGTGAGAAAAAGTGTTTCCTTGTCTCCATTCTAAATGGCTTACTCCTTATTCTTAAACTATGGCCCCTGGTTCTGGACTCCCCCAACATTCGGAACATGTCTAGCGTGTCCAAACCCTTAATAATCTTATATGTTTCAATAAGATCCCCTCCCATCCTTCTAAATTCCAGAGTATACAAGCCCAGCCGCTCCATTCTCTCAACATATGACAGTCCCGCCATCCCGGGAATTAACCTTGTAAACCTACACTGCACTCCCTCAATAGCAAGAATGTCTTTCCTCAAATTAGGGGACCAAAACTGCACACAATACTCCAGGTGTGGTCTCACTAGGGCTCTGTACAACTGCAGAAGGACCTCTTTGTTCCTTTACTCAACTCCTCTTGTTATGAAGGCCACCATGCCATTCGCTTTCTTCACTGCCTGCTGTACCTGCATACTTACTTTCATTACCCATTCAGTCTCTCCAGGGATGCTGACTGTCCCGCTGAGTTACCCCAGCATTTAGTGTCTATCATTTTCTGTAGATCGGTTGGGTGCAGAACTAAAGACTCCTCCATCAGCACCTTTGCAACAGCTGGACATATATAAACCCCTCTTTAGTGTCATTCATTTGAAAGATTATATGCGTACAGCATCACGAGATAAGAAATGCTGCAACGAGCTTTACAAAGGGTTAACTTAGGAAAGTTCCGCGTGATCGCCTACTATTTCTCCACCGGTTACAGTCCCACCAACTCAACGTTGAGCTCGCTTTGAAAATATACAGGGTCAGAGCTGGAGGAGACACACATTTTCTTCACGATAACCTTGCATTTTCATGACGAGGGGAACTGGGGCATGTGTTTAATGATTATCTCGGTGCAACGGGAAAAAAATACACAAACGAAGGAAATCACAGGCATTAAACGTGGAAATAGGCAAAGAATGGAATAAACGTAATGAGTGCAGTTCCACGGGTCGGAAGCTAATGGTTCCAAATAAACACTGTCTTAATGAACTGGGCATTGCCTGCTCTGCAGTCCACCAGCAAATATGAAATACCTTGATCCTCTTCTGCATTCTCTGAATGCCGCTAGATTATCGAACCGAAAGCTGCTAACTATAAAATAAAACCGCCTGCACACAAAAAAACTCGCAGTTTTAATTGAAAAAAAATCCTACATCCACGCCTGCAAAATTAGATGAAAATAAATAATCCAGGAAGAGAGCATAATTTATTCAGCGTGCACGGTAGTTGTGAGCAGGAGCGGCGTGTAATCACTGAAATATTGAGAGAAAGCTGCTTTCGTTCACAATGTGGACGGGTTAGTACCGCAATGCCGAACATTGGAACACTCCTACAGAGTTAGGAAGCTTCGATCAGCCCGCGGTTGCTTTACAGAACCAGCCTGAACGCAAGACCGTTTTAATTCATCTCCCAGAATTGTACACGGGCATGTGTGTGTGTTTTTTTTCTCAAAGGAGGAGCGTTCCCACGGATTTTTCTCGTTCGATTGTTTGCCCTCTGTTTCTACCCCAACCCGTCCTCCTGCCCCCCCCCCCCCCCCGGGTCCCCATTTTTTCTCTCTCTCTAAATCCGTTTCAACTGCAACGAAATTCAATGTAGGACTTTTTATTCGGTTCGTTTTAAACAGTGTAGTGGGCGAAAAGTGGTAAACGGTTTCAATCCGATTTTCTGCCGTGCTTGTCAGTGAATTCCTGACGCCTCCATTAACGCCACAAGCATTTGAGAAATTATATATCTTGTATTTCAAAATAAATCATACTCCCTGTAAAAAAATATCTCCCTCACGTCGCTCCACCAGAGAGAGAGACGGAGAACTCACCAGACATCTTTGCCCTAGGTTTGGGCAGAGCCCTCAAACATAGACAGAAATCAGTACAGAAATCCTGCCATCTGTGTTAGCATTGCAACAAACAGAACACCAAAGCAGCTCTGCACAGATAAATGCACGCAGACAGAAGTCTTGTACATTTATTGAACTGAATTTCCATCCCCCCTATTTCATTTGTTGGGTTCTGCATAATTTGTTCAAAAGATATCATTTGTAGACAGGCAGCAGATTTCTGGAAGTGTTCGCATTCAGATTCGGGGTTAGTGTTAGTGTGGAAATGGCGGGTGTCTCGCAGTCACAGACAGACCCCACAGTGCCAGGCTGGTGAAGCCAGAGTCAGACGAGGGGCTGGCACTGCCCGAGTGACGGCGCCTTCAGTGACAGCTGCCTGCTTTACATTCTGAAATAAAACTGTTATTTCACACACAGAGCCAGCGAAACAAGGAATATAGAGTGGGGGGGGGATTGAGATCTATTTTGTGTCAAGAGTGGTTTATTGTCATATGTCCCAGATAGAACAATGAAATTCTTACTTGCAGCAGCACAACAGAATATGTAAACATAGTACTCTGTTAACAATATAATAAACGAGAAAAAAGGTTATTTATATGTGTGTTTACATACACAAACACACACACACACACACACACACACACACACTATATATAAACATAGAAAATAAGTAAAATAAGGAGTAGGCCATTCGGCCCTTCAAGCGAGCATTGCCATTCAATATGATCATGGCTGATTATTCAAAATCAGTACCCCGTTCCTGCTTTCTCCCCATATCCCTTGATTCCGTTGGCCCTAAGAGCTATTTCTCCCTCTCTCTCCCTTGAAAACATCCAGTGAATTGGCCTCCACTGCCTTCTGTGGCAGAGAATTCCACAGATTCACAACTCTCTGGGTGAAAACATTTTTCCGCATCTCAGTCCTAAATGGCCGACTTATTCTTAAACTGTGTGACCCCTGGTTCTGGACTCCTCCAACACCGGTAACATTTTTCCTGCATCTAGCCTGTCCAATATCTTAAGGATTTTTTAAAACTCTGATCTTGGATGTTTAGTTGTGGGTTTGCTTGCTTGCTTGCTTGAACTTTTTCTTTGATTCACATCTCCTCGAAAACCTGACGCGGGTAACAGTGAAATTTTTACTTATTCCGGTAGAGATGTACCTCTTGATCTCAAAAATCCCCTCATCTGAAAATGTGATTTATTATTTCCTGAGTTTTTTACTAAAATTGTTTACCAATCTGACAGCTTTTTAAAATCTAATGTGCTGAAGCGAGCTGGATGACGTCACAATGCCTCTGCTCCTCGTGGAAAGCTGCACAGAATTTTCAACGCACAGCCCCACTGTTTTCCACGTGCTACGAGTTAGGAGAGGGGGGGAGGAGAGGGGGGGGAGTGGAGGGGGGGGAGAGGAGGAGGGAGAGGAGAGGGTGGAGGAGGGGGGAGAGGAGAGGGTGGGAGAGGGAGGAGGAGGGGAGAAGCTGGAGGAGGGGGAGAGGAGAGGGTGGGAGAGGGGAGGAGGGGGCCCTTACTCTCTGCCCCCCTCCCTCTCTGCCCTCCCCTCCCTCTCTAGGGAGTGGCGAATATTGGGACCTATGGGTGAGTGGTTGAGTATTGTGTTCGGGAACCAGCCCTCACCTGTGATGCCGTGCCCCTCCCATCCCTCAATCTCTATCCCCCTCCTTCTCCCTCTCTACCCCTCTCCGCCTCCCTCCCCATCTCTAGCCGCGCCTGCACAGTTGGGGGCTATGTGTGAGTGGATAGGGTGGGGGATGGGGTAAAAGGAGTGAATGAATAATATTAATATTATATCAAGGGGGGGTTAGTGTGTGTGTGACGCTGAAAGCCGCACCAGAAGAAGGGTCTCGACCCGAAACGTCGCCTATCTCCTTCGCTCCTTAGATGCTGCTGCACCCGCTGAGTTTCTCCAGCTTTTTGTGTAACCCTATAGTTCAGAGCTTATTTGGAGGTTGTTCATCTCTGTAATCTGTGTGCGTTTGTGTGCGCGCTTTCCCAAATAACATTTCTATGTCAGCTACCTAATAGATACAGGCACATGTGAAATCTATGATGTGAATGCAACACGGTCGGTGCCAGGTACAACATCTCAGCGTGAAACCCACAAGCCAGTCTCCAGTGTCAATGACTCAAGATCACCAAGTCTAATTGCATTACCATCTTAATAACACGTTAATCTTTACAATAATGACAGCACTGATTGGATGAAATTTTAAAAAAGAGGCAATAACTTGACATCACTGACAATTGGGTGAAAGTCTCTCTACTTTCCCGCCATACTTTTACGGGGGGGGGGGGGGGGGGGGGACAATTTGCTTCGCCTGGTGTCTATCTCGGCCTTTGCCCCTGCCCCTGCCCCAGAGATCTCAGCTTTCCTCCAATGCTAACTGACAATGGAGAAGGAGCTGGCAATTTTATTTTTGGCCAAATGCCAAATATTTCATTTTCTTCACGGCCCTCCGTTCGCCCCAACCCCCCTCCTTCCATCTTAACTTCAATCCAGCTCCCAGCATGGCTCAGACTCGGAACGCTTTGTTTGAAGACCTTGATGTGAATGCCGCAACCCTCTCCATTCAGGGCTGTTCAGGGGGGGGGGGGGGGGGGGAAGAGTGAGAGGGAGATGGGGGGGGGGGGGGAACTTGGCCCACAACATTCAATATTGATGTTTGTTCGTTTACAAAGTTGCACTCGGTGAGAAAAATGCAACTATTATTTGAGATGTTGAAGGCACCGCGCGGATGCTGGCTGGCTGGCTGGCTGGCTGCTGGCTGGCTGGCTGGCGGAGCAGTCACTGGTTTAGTTTTGCTGGTGTTGCTTCAGGTTCCCTTCCCTTACTCCCTCCCGCCATCCTTTCTTTTACTCTTAGCTGCGAGGGGGAGAGACGGGCCATTGTGAAGCGGCGGCCGTCATTGCTTAGTCAAGTGCCGACCGCTCCTGCAGACAGGAACACAAAGGCTCGCCACTAAGGCAACGAAAGTGAAGACTTTAAAGGCGGGGGGGGGGGGGGGGGAGAGGTCTAGGATTTATTACTCAGGAACTCACAAGCCCCCTATTGTAGTGGGCAGCTGAGGTGTGGAAGACCTTGCACATGCATGCATGCAGCCCTCGTTACACCAGTAGACAGAGCCCAGCCCAGTACTCTCAGCCCCATAATGTACAAAGTGCACTTCGCAGGTCAGTTTCACTACCCGAAATTCAGCGGCTTTTTAATTCCCCCCCGTCCGCAGCTTTGGGAATTTGCACAGCGTCTTAAAACAGAACAACCGAGGCACAAACAAACACACACACACAATCGCGCCGACTTTTCATCGCATTTATCTTTACATTTCAACCGGGCGGGGGTTGTTGGGGGGGGGGGGGGGTTGTTGGGGGGGGGGGGGTTGTTGGGGGGGGGGGGGTTGTTGGGCGGGGGTTGGGATTGTGGAGAAGGATAAATAAAACGTCGGAGGGAAATCCGCTCGTCCCCCTTGTGAAGAAACAGCCCTGGGAGGATATTAAGCGTGTGAAACTTAATGAAACCTCAGTGAAAACGGCGTTTAATTAGCGCAACGTGTAAAACAGAAAGGATATGGACAGGAGCCACAATAAATCTGCTCAGCGGCAACAAAGAGGCTATTTCCCCCCCGTGTTACACTTTCAGCACAACACAAAAGCTGAGCTCCTGGGGAAGCGCAGGCCCATTCCATAATCCTAACCTTGGTTATTAAATTAGCGAGAATATCGATTTATTTTAAAAAAAAGGTGAAGAGGGAGAGCGTGAAAACTAGACAGACAAAAATGTAGGCGTGCATGGCAAATGAGCACCTACAGACAGACGGCGGTGGCAGCGAGAGCTTCTGGCTGCTCTCTGCAAATGAAACAAATTTACACCTCGTTTCCATGGCGATTTCATTAGCTAAACACGTCTTTTCAATAGCTTGGCAGCAAAAACGTGAATAATTTTCATCCCTGCTTTTAAAGCATGAAGCAAGCGGGCGACCTTCCCAATCTGAAAATTAGCGTGCTTTATTGCAGGCACACAAAAATAATTTAATATGTACGAAAATGTCTGAGCGGTATTATAGCGTTCCGCATTGTTTCAGCAAAAAGGATCCGTGGTGCTTGTTAGTCAGTCAATGCAGGTTACGGAGGCGGGCTGAAAGAATGTCTTCTTTGTCATATTACTGGGAGTTTTAGGAGAACACTAAAAGAACATTCTTATTGATACGTGGAGAACATAGTTGTTATCAAAATTTTTTTTTTAAACCTTTAAATGTAAAAGTGTAATGGCTATCTCGGAACCATTTAGCCATTTCGTTAGGAGGCGAAAATTGAGCAGGAAACAATGGAGGGCGAAGGGGAGAGATGAATGTAGAGGGGGAGAGAACAGGGGGCAGGGAAAGATTAGATAGAGGCGGTTATAAATAGAAAGAATGAAAACCAGTATTTTATAATCTGTGCTTCCCAGATCATTATTGAAATTATAAAATGTCTTATATTGTTTGTAAATTCATAAATGCTAGGAGCAGAATTAGGCCATTCGGCCCATCAAGTCTACTCCGCCATTCAATCATGGCTGATCTATCTCCCCCTCCTAACCCCATTCTCCTGCCTTCTCCCCGTAACCCCTGACACCCGTACTGATCAAGAATTCATCAATCTCTGCCTTAAAAATATCCATCAACTTGGCCTCCACATCCTCCTGTGGCGATGAATCCCACAGATTCACCACCCCCTGTCTCAATGTATTATGTTTACGGTATTCTTTGAACAGCAACGCTCAGTAGTATGAGAAGCTGAGTATGTAACTAGCCGACACAATGGAAATCAGCGATCACTTGTCCTTCTGTTTTACAATTGTAAACGTCCAGGTGCCTCCTACCAATGGAGGAGGATAATACAGAAGGCCCGAATGGCCTCACTGACTGACCAGAAACTCACCAAACCAATTGTGATATGAATGCTTTTAAGATGGTTAAAGTTGAGAGAGAGAGCAATCCCTTGCGGTAAGGGTGGGGTGAGCATTGCAGGATTCAGAACAAGGTGAGAATAATAGCTAGAGTTTCAGGTACATGATTAGGACAGGTTTAGAGAGATAGAGGCCAAACACAGACAGGTGGAACTAGTGCAGATGGGACTTAGAGTCGTAGAGTGATACAGCGTGGAAACAGGCCCTTCGGCCCAACTTGCCCACACCGCCCAAAATGTCCCAGCTACACTAGTCATAGAGTAATACAGTGTGGAAACAGGCCCTTCGGCCCAACTTGCCCACACCGCCCAACATGTCTCAGCTACACTAGTCCCACCTGCCTGCACTTAGTCTACATCGCTCCAAACCTGGTCGATCCATGTACCTGTTCTTAAACGTTGGGATAGTCCCAGCCTCAACTACCTCCTCTGGCAGCTTGTTCCATACACCTACCACCCTTTGTGTGAAAACGTTACCCCCTCAGATTCCTATTAAATCTTTTCCCCTTCATCTTGAACCCATGTCCTCTGGTCCTCGAGTCCCCTACTCTGGGCAAAAGACTGTGCATCTATCCGATCTACTCCCCTCATGATTTTATACACCCCTATAAGATCAGTGACTACAAGCACTAAGCAATAATAGTGGGGGATTTCGATTTCTTGAATATTAACTGGGATACCGTCAATGTAAAGAATTGGAGGGTGCTGGCTCGAAGGGCCAAATGGCCTACTCCTGCACCTATTGTCTATTGGTGCATCATTTCAAAATTAAATTCAGGAGAGCTTTTGTTTTAACCAGCATGTAGGAAACCTATCAAGGGGGCGGACAGGGGGATGGGGGAATTCTGCATTTGTTTTTTTTAGGAATGAAGCTTGCGGGTTGGAAGAGTGTCAGCGGGAAAGCATTTTTGTGGCAGTGATCACAGTGTAGCTACAGGAAGGAACAAAGATACAACAGGAGCCAAGGTTTTAAACTGGGGTAAGATCAATGTTAACGGACATGGAAGTGATACAGCAGAAGCAGCTACCTTTATGTCAATCAGTGCAAAAGCAATGTGAGGGCATTCCAACAGGGATTCGGTAGAAAATATATATTGATTGATTCTTTCTTGTCGCATGCACTTGGTACAGTGCAATTGTTTTGCATACAGTACACAAGTATGCAAAAAGTCACAATGTACAGGCCATCGACAAAGTTACAAACGTATTCAATATCGTCCCTCAATATGTTCCTCAAGGAGAAAGGGACCTGGGGCATCCTGGATGGCAAGTTAGATCAGGCAAAGAGAGAGGGGAACTTTGGGAAAACAGGTGTCACAGGGTGAAAAGCTGTTCAACACTCACGGTGACCCTGGTCCAACCATGACCTCTGGTCTACACGTTCTCCCTTTGGAGCACATAGGTTTCCTCTGGATGTTCTGGCTTCCTTCCGTAACCTAAGACAACCTGGCTGTTGGGTTAATTGGAAGGAAAGCACCACCAGCGTATGTGGCTGACGGCAGAATCAGTGGGATAGTAATCAGCACGAGTGGGACAATAGATATTGAAAATAGGTTTGTGTAGGAAGGGACTGCAGATGCTTGTTTAAACTGAAGACAGACACAAAAAGATGGAGCGACACCACGGGTCACACAGCATCTCTGGAGAAAAAAAAAATAGGTGACGTTTAGGGTCGAGATCCTTCTTGATTGTTGGGATTGCTTTGAGAACCAGCATAGACTCCAAGGGCTGAATGGCCTCCTATAGTGTAAGCAAATATGAATCATTAAATATTATGCAAACCATTGAAAGTGTAATACAGCAGAATGTCAGGAAGATTGCAGAAGTTGTTATGGAAATAAAATTATAAATTTGAAAAGCAGAGATTTTCTGAATAACACAGACGTAATATCAAAAACAGAAATATTCAAGCACATAAGGAACAAAATATTTATGATAATTATAAAGTATTATGGACCAGAAAGGAACTAATGTAGAAGTAGAGGATAGGAGCAATATTCTTAATATTTTGTGGCTGTTTTCACTAAAAATTAATATGATACTAATCATTTGAAGAGGTTAAGTGTGAAATATTGGATAAGATAAACATAGTTTTTAAAAAAAGTGGGTATTAAGGGGTTTAGCACTTTGCAAAGTGGATAGATTTCCAGAACAAGACGCAATATATCTCAGGCTGATGGAAGCAAAGGAGAAAAGGAGGCTCATGCTTCAATGTTTCCAGCAGGAATATTACCAAAAGATCGAGGAATGTTAACATTATATCATGACTTAAATAATAAAAGAAGCGATAAAGTGAATAATTGCAAGTCAATTTAATTTCAGTGGTGGCCAAGATGTCTAGAATCAATTCAAAGTGACAACGTTAATCTTTATTTAGAAGGACACAGATTAATCAGGGACAGTCGGAATGATTTGTTTTCGGGAGGACCTGTCGGACTAATTTGAGGAGGTAACAAAGGGAGTCAATGAGGACAGTACATTTTGTGGAGCCCACCTGGACACTTTCAAGGCTTCTGACATTGCTCCCATGGCAGGCTGATCAAGAGCGTAAAAACCAAGGGAACAGAGTAGCAAATGGTAAGCATTCACAGGTGTTTTTATGTCTGGAAGGTTTTTACAGGTGTGGGTCAACAGGTCATAGAAACATAGAAATTAGGTGCAGGAGTAGGCCATTCGGCCCTTCGAGCCTGCACCGCCATTCAATATGATCATGGCTGATCATCCAACTCAGTATCCCGTACCTGCCTTCTCTCCATACCCTCTGATCCCCTTAGCCACAAGGGCCACATCTAACTCCCTCTTAAATATAGCCAATGAACTGGCCTCAACTACCCTCTGTGGCAGAGAGTTCCAGAGACCCACCACTCTGTGTGTGAAAAAATTCCTTCTCATCTCGGTCTTAGTGCACAGTCCTTAACGGTTTGTAATCTACATTACAGATTTAACCAAACAGGGGTGTAGAAGGGAAGGATAACGTTTGTTCATGCGGTTGACAGTGAACAAGAAAGCTTTGGAATCCAGGAGGTGTAGATGGTCTGGTTAAATGAAGAGAACATTTAATCTGTAGAAGTCTTAGGTAAAACATTTAGGGAGTTGCAATGTGGCGAGGGAACATGCAATAAATGGGAGTTTACTGAGTTGTGTGATCTGCACATTGACCCATAAAATGGTTAATAAAAACATATGTGGGGACTTGGCTTCATTAGCTGAGCTGCTGAATATTAGAACAGGGATGGTACCTTGAACTGTATACCACACTATTTTGGCCACAGGAATGTCCCATGTACATTCTTGGTCACCACATTATAGGGCAGATGTGATTGAAGGGAGAGCATGCAAAGGAGATTTTTGATTATGTTGCTGGGACTGGAAAAAATGTGGTTATGAAGGAAGTTTGGATAAGCTAGGGTTATTTCTTTTGGAACAGAGGAGGCCGAGAGATTTAATTTTGGTACATATCATTCTGAGGGACCCAAGTTGAATAAATAGGAAGGATTTATTTCTGTTAGTGATGGGGTCAAAAACTGGGGGGGCATAGACTTACAGTAAGTGGTAGAAGGATTAGAGGAGAGATGAGGAAACACTCTTTTCCCCTTAGGCAGGTAGTGGATGTTTGGAACTCACAGCCTGAATGTATGATCGAGGCAGAAACACTCATTATATTGAAAAAAAACCCTGCATGTGTACTCGCGGGGTTTTGAGCTGTGAGGCTATGGACCGGACAGAGAGGAGGAGAGATTAGTATAGGTAGCTTTTAGTTCCCATTTTATACAGACACAATAGGTCAAACAACCTCCTTCAGTGAGTTTTCTATAAATCTATGAATCCATAAATTGAGATTGAGATTGGTTTAATCTAAGTGGAGTCTGAAGAAGGGTTTCAGCCCGAAACGTTGCCTATTTCCTTCGCTCCATAGATGCTGCCGCACCCGCTGAGTTTCTCCAGCAATTTTGTCTACCTTCGATTCTCCAGCGTCTGCCGTTCCTTCTTGAACGTACTATATTAATAAGCAGAGAAGAGTCATTCTTGTGTCTTGTGCTAGTCTAATGTTTGCCTACATCAGCCTCCGCCCAGCTGGCTTCTACGAGTCAGAAAGCTGCCTGTCCATGTCCCATAATCAGGCTGGAGCACAAACGTTCCTGCTCGCTGCAGTGCTGAAGGAATGCTGCAAGAGCACCATGCATCGGAGACCATGTATAATCTCAGAGCATTATTACGAGATTTGAGCAGGGACATATCCCCAGAGTCCTCACCAATATGAAACACCCAACAACATTGCTAAAACAGATGATCCAGTCGTTATTGTACTGTTGCCAAAGGGAGCTTAACGTCATACAATTAGCACAGCGTGATAATGGTTTGACTCTCTGTTTCAGGGGTCTTGGAGCGGGTATAAATATTGTCACAGAACCAGCAGAGAACTCATTCAACTTTCTTCAAATCATTGCCATTGCATATTCCTGGAACAGGGGTTCAAGTGAATGTTCTGTCAAAAGAGGACACCTCTGACAGCGCCGTACATCTTCACGAAGGTGTTAACCTGGATTATACAACTGAGCTGCTGGTGTAAGACTTGAACCCACGACCTTCCATCTCAGATGTGTGAGTCTTACTGACCGAGGCTCAGGAGCATCCAATTAGTTCTTTCTCCATGTGGTACATAACAAGCAATTAATGTTGTCACAACTTGATGGTAACTGAACCTTAGTAATGAATGAACAAGCTATCTGAATTAGTGAAGGATTTCTTAATGCTTAATAATGCCATTCATCAGGATTGATTTAACCTTTTTGGGGAAGGGGTACAGAATGAAATGGAGGGGGTGGGGGGGGGAATCAGTGGTTGCATCTTTATAAGATGTCTATTGTAAGTTGTGAATCTGATCAAAAGCAGTTCAATTGAGCCAGGCAGCACAAGGATAGATTGTCCTGAAGGCTTTTCAGTTCGACATCTACATTAAAAATTAACAAGTAAAGACCCCCAAATCCTTTTCTGCAGTCAGTGTGCATTTCCCCTTCCCCTCAGGATGTACAACACCAATCAGAGGAAACTGAAAGGACAAACCAAGGATTTGTTTGCACACAGCTGCTGATTACTAATATTACAATGTTTGAATCCCGTGGATATTTTAACACGTCCCTTAACCTATATCACCAGCATAAATGATCTCGTTACGATCACATAGCTGCTCTTGCGAGCCGGCTGTGCACAAATTGGTTAGTACGTTTTCGACATGACAAAGAATGGCTATACTTAAAAAGTATTTCATCTGCTGAGTTGTTTTGGGTTGATGAAGGCTTTATGGAAATGTTATTTAGTTTAGAGAGACCTATGCTCTTTCTTTGGCAACTTAAATTGTTCACATCAATCCTGTCTGATCCGGTCACTGTTACTATGTCCGTCTACACCCAATGGGCAAATTTCCAGAAATACAGAGTTACTTGGCACACAAGTTAAATAAATATTTGGTATCCGTCTTCACAGAAAAATAGAAAAAGCATGTTCTAGAGGTGGATGAGGAGCTGAAAAAAAATAACCATTCTTGAAAAAATGTGAATATTTGAGAAATTAATGGGGCTGAAAGGTGATAAAAGCCCAAGACCAAATGACCTGTATCCATGGTTTTTGAAAAGGGTAATATCGGAGATAATTGATACTTTGAGAACCACCCAACCAAAATCCCTCAGATTGGACAGCAACAAATGTCACCCCATTATTGAAAAATAAGGTGTCATCGAAGCAGGGAACTATTGACCAGTTAGCCTGACATCAGGTGGGGAAAACACTGGAATCCATGATAAAAAATACAATAGAACTAGGTAGAGTCAACATTGGTTTGTTCGAGACATCACGGTTGTCATTTCTTGGACTTTGTTGTAACTAGCAGAATATCCTGTGGCCATGATACATTCAGACTTTCAGAAGATCTTCGGCAAGTTGCCACAGAAGAGGCAACTAAATAGAGTTTTATGGAATTGGGGCTAATATACAAGTGTAGATTGAGGAATATTAATGGATAGAAATGGTTAGATGCAAGGAATAAATAGGTCATTTACAGGAAGAGAGGCTGTGACTAATGGAGTACAGATGACGCTGAAAGAGATAGTATTATAGACAATAGGTGCAGGAATAGGCAAATCGGCCGTTCGAGCCAGCACCTCGATTCACTGTGATCATGGTATTATAGATCAATGAAGGTTGTCAAGAAATAGAGGGATCTTGATCAACTGGGTGAGTGGGCTGAGAAATGGCAAATGGAGTTCAATTTGGAAAGGTGCAAAGTGGGAAGTCAAACTAGGGTAGGACTTTTGTCGGGAGCAATAGAACTCTGGGGAGTGTTGTAGACCAGAGGAACCAAGGAGTAAAAGTCCATCATTCCCTGAAAGTGGCATTACAGGTGGACAGGGTGATGAAGATGACTTTTGGCAAAATGGCCTTTATCAATAAGGGCATTGAGTGTGGAAGTTGGGATGTCAATTAGTGAGTGCGTGCATATGTGCATCTTGGTCGTTCACCGTCTCTCAGGTTATGCATGCTACGTATTGTGCACCAAGATGTGCCATATTTCCTTCACCAAGGATTATTCTTAGTTTTGATGCATCATCTAGTTCTTTAAAATCAGGAGTTGCCAGACTTAGTTTGTCAAAGTACGTTTTCCTTGTTTTGTCATTTTTTTTTGCATTTTAATGGAGTGACATTTGTCGCTGTCCAATTTGAGGGATTTTGGAAGATGGTACTCAAAGTATCAATTATCTCCGATAGTACCCTTTTCAAAAACCCTGGATACGGGTCATTTGTTCTTGGGCTTTTATCACCTTTCAGCCCCATTAACTTCTCAAATATTCACAATTTTTCAAGAATAGTTATTCTTTTCAGCTCACCCACCTCTAGAACATGCTTTTTCTATTTTTCTGTGAAGATAGATACCGAACATTGCAGCTGCACAAGATGTTGGCGAGGCCGCACTTGGAATATTGTATTCTGTTTTGGTCATTTTACTGAATAGGACAAGAGTGGCAAGGGCATGGCATATGGTGTATCAATGCACAACATTTGGTTTTCCATTTTGATACAAAAAACTGGAAAATGAGGAGTTTTATTTTTTAAATGGCAAGGGAATGAAAAATGATCAGAAGGGCCCAGTCCTTGTCCATGCATCACTGAAAGTTACGTGCAGGTATAGCAAGCAATTAGCAAGGAATGTTGACCTTTTGGAGTTTAAGCACAAGAGTAGAGACATCTCGTTCCAATTATATAGCACCCCAGTGAGACTGCATCTGCAATATTATGTCCAGGTCTAATCTTGCTGCACAAGGAAGGATATATTATTGATGCCGGGACTGAAATGAAGGTTTAGCAGACTGATTCCTGAGATAGCGGCTTGGTCTATGAGGAAAGATTAAACAGATTGGGCGAATACCCGTTTGAGTTAGGAAGAATGAGAGGTGACAACATTGAAATACATAATTTTTTTAATCAGGTTTGACAGGATAGATAATGTTTTCCGTAGCTGAAGAGAGTAGAATCAGGGATCTTAGTTTCAAAATAAGGAGTTAGCCACTCGTGACATGGAGGGAAGCAATGTCTTCACCTGGGGGGGAAGTGTGTGAACTAACCTAGTGATGAACTAACCATGCCATGATTTACTATTGTTTCTATTTTGTGCCTTCGAATGCTCTGGTCTGAGGTTATTGCAAAACAAGAACCCAGTGAGGCACGATTAATTCTCTACTTTTGAATGGTTCTGCTGCAAGTTTTTGAGACCATTTGAATAAGTATTCAGAGGTATCGTTTCACAAACCTCATTTGAAGCAAATTAAAGTGATAAAATAGCAAAAAATATAATTTGGGATAGTTGCCTTTAATTTTATTCAAGAAAATGCTGTGTTGACGCCATGGCAGTGATGTAACTGAAAGCTCCAAAAGCAAACGCACAAAAAACTGGATCAATAAATCAGGGGGTGCCCACAACTTGATAGAAAATAGGAAGCTGATGGTATACGTTCAAAACTGAAGCAATGAAAAGAATGAAGTGCTTTGACAGGGTGGGTTTGCGCAAATCGACTCCTGCCTCAGAAATTACCCTGCAACCACTTGAATTTGCCTAATGCTCCAACAGGCCAACAGCAGATGGTATCTCATTGGTGCTTTACTCTGCTCTGGGCCATCTGGATAATAGAAAACACATATGTCAGGCTGCTGTTGAATAACTGCAACAGTGTTAAACTCAATCATCCCTTTCAAACTCATCAGCAAGGTCCAAGACCTGGGCCTCTGGATCTCTCCTTGCAACTGGATGGTTGGCCTGGATTGCTATGGATCAATAACAACATCTCCGCCTGTAGATGGACACAAAAAGCTGCAGTAACTCAGTGGGACAGGCAGCATCTCTGGAGAGAAGAAATGGGTGACGTTTCGGGTCAAGACACTTCTTCAGACTAAAGCATTTTGTGTCTATCTTCCATTTAAACAGCATCTGCAGTTCCTTCCGACAAAAAATCTCAGCCTCCGTGACTATCGATACAGGTGCCATGTTCTAGTCCTGTACACCCAAGACAGTGTGGCTAAGCAGAGCCCCAAAGCCATCTATAAATACGCCATTGACACCACTGTTATTGGCCAAAGCATGGGTGATGATGAGCCAGCTACACAAACGAGATAGAACACCTAATTGAGTGTTGCTGTGACAACAACATCTTGTTCAGAGTCAACAACACATGGAAGTAATTGTTAACTTCGGAAACAAAGAGGGCACAAGACCACGTGCCAATTTTCTTAAGTGTGTTAGTGAGAAAGTTGGCTGCATAAGTT